>CALSBV010011748.1:5159232-5185105 GCA_943590825.1 Bovichtus diacanthus
ACAGAGAGAGAGATAGATAGAGAGAGCGAGAGAGAGAGAGAGAGAGAAAGACAGAGAGATAGATAGAGAGAGCGAGAGAGAGCGAGAGAGACAGAGAGAGAGAGAGAGAAAGACAGAGAGATAGATAGAGAGAGCGAGAGAGGGAGGGACAGAGAGAGAGAGAGAGAGAGAGAGAGAGAAAGACAAAGAGAGAGAGATAGATAGAGAGAGCGAGAGAAAGACAGAGAGAGAGATAGATAGAGAGAGAGATAGATAGAGAGAGCGAGAGAGAGAGAGAGAGATAGATAGAGAGAGAGATAGATAGAGAGAGAGATAGATAGAGAGAGAGAGAGATAGATAGAGAGAGAGATAGATAGAGAGAGCGAGAGAGGGAGGGACAGAGAGAGAGAGAGAGAGGGGGAGAGAGAGAGAGAGAGAGAGAGAGGGATAGATGGAGGGAGGGAGGGGGGTATATAAACTGATATAACAGCAGCTCTCTGAGATCAATTCAAGTTTTGTTTCAGAAATAAATCAGAAAAAAACTTCTAAAAAGTCTGAGAGATTCAGGATAGATGTCACTGATTATTTTATGTAGTGGAAATAGGTGCTGAGTTCTGAGAGGAGAGGAGGAGGAAGGGGAGGAGAGAGAGAGAGAGAGAGAAACTTGCTGGCACCGCCTGCCAGATTCACAGCAGATCTCTGACATTTATCGCATCGCCACATCTAAAGCCCAAACTGTGTCTAACTGGCTCAGCCCGACAGGCTGTTTACGTTGAGGTCGCAGAGCTGTTCTAGGCAGTGTTGAGTTTTCTTACAAAGGGAGTTGTCTCGCTGCTGATGCTGGGGAGATCAATCCTTTATCTCCCATCTTCTCTTATCGCCATCTCTTCTCCCCCCCACCCCACCCCACACCCCCCTCTGCGCAGCTGAGTCGACTCCGGTGGTTTATTAGGACGCGCTGGATGGCTGGTGCACTTAGCGAACGGGCGTGAATCTTTTGCTCATCATCTTCCTTTGCCTTTGAACCCGAAAGCAAAAACAGCAACAACAATGACAGACCCGACCACCCAGGAGTCCTACCCTGTCCCAGACCCGACTATTGTGGATCCCTGCCCGGCTACGGTGCGGAACGGCCAGTGCGCCCCAGATGGCTTCACCAACAACCACCACCAGCAAGCCAAGAGCCCCAGCCAGCCCGAGACGTTCACCACGGGCCAGGAGATGAAAATCACAGACAGTGTGGAGGGAGAAGGTAACTTCATCGATCTCAGTCGCGTTTGGATCTGGGTTTTAAAAGTTATTGAGGGGCATGTAGGCTATGTGTGTGTGTGTGTGAGAGTGTGTGTTAACAGGCACCCTGGGGAGATGGGAGTGGTATTTTTAGTCTGCTGTCATTTGAATAATTTATGATAGTCCTACATCTGCAGGATTCGGAATACAGTGAAGAAAAAGTTGAATTCAAAGGTTAAAACATTGTTGAATTGATTCCAGTCCCCAAAGCCATCCATTCATCCATTTCAGTTAAACATTGCCTCTGGGGACAAAGTTGCCTGTCAGAATTAAATTGTTACTTAAAACATGCACCGGCACTCAGCCTGCTTTAAAGCTATGCTGATACCAGTCACATGTATGCCAAACTCTCAAAGTGTGCATTTGCTTCATGAGTGTTTCCCACTAATTTAATCCCATTCATCTTCTAATACAGTATGCATAAAACCTGTGAAACATTCCACTGTGGATAATAACAGGGCCCCACTTATAAGCCATGTTGATTAGTTTATATATATGCATTTTGGATCTGATTTCATTGGATAATTGACCCGTTACTTAAACGGTTTGATACTAATATAATTGAGCACGTTTTGAGTAAATACATAACCAGTCTTATTTTTAAGAGCTGCAATCAACCTTTAGTATCCACCTTGTCTCCACCATAAGAAAAAAAGAAAGAAAGGGTCAGAAGGAAGGACGGCCGCAGAAAGATCCATTCAACTGTTTGTGTCCGCTTCCTACAATTTGTTAAAGACATTATCATTCCTTAAATGTGTTTAAGACACTGGTCAGCAGGCAGATTTGAACTCTTACATATATACGATTGAGCCCTTAAAGGGGCACTAAAGCGACTGAGATTTGCACTTCCATAAAGTCTGGTATCTTTTGAGAGACATATTCTCTTTTTAATGGTTGAAAATCAAAGTCCTGATAGAGAAATCCTGACTTTTGTCGTATGGGCTTAAAGCTACAAAAACACTGGATCCTATACTATTTCTCATAATGCAACCTAAAACCCTACAGTAGTGCATGAGACGGTTAAATCTGTAAAAAAGAAAAAAATTCCTGGTCCTCTGCCTCCCCACAGTGCATGAGGAGACGTTGAGCACATGCCTTCTGTCTGATCCCCCAGCTAGGGATCATGTGAGCAGAGGGATTTAACCATGCTGCCTCACTCCCTCTGCCACACATCAGACACAGACACACGTGCTTGTTAGCTCATTTAGCTAAAAGGGGTTTTTGATCATGACCTTTCAAAGTTTTGATTTCAGCAGCTTCTTTGGCACTGTATGTGCAGTTTTATGAACTGAGGTTTTTTTTTTTTGCAGCTATCTACTGTACATAAAAAGTTTATCTTAAATGGTAACATGAATAGTAGGATTGTTAGATTATTCCACTCACTGAAGCTACCCTTGTGATGTGACCTTTTCTGAGCCGGAAACAATGCTATTATCCATAGTGACTCCGTAAGGTGTGTACGAACAAACCGTTTTTTCTAACAAGGCCATTTACTGACACACAATTAATGACTGATTTACGTGAGTCTTTGCTCGGACATACATACACACACACACACACACACACAGTGGGACTTTTTAGCTCCATCCAAGCACAAGCCTTGTGATTTATTTTCTTTAACTTTCTACCCTCAAAGAAATCAATTAGAGCCAGATTAAATGATTTCACATCTAGGTGATGAGAGTCAAGGGATGTCTTCTGGATAACAAAACTTGCACCTTTTAATGAATTGAGAATGATACTAAATGTAGAAAATGATAGATTCATGACCACTAAATATACACCACACTGAATATATCATATTGAACTCAGCATGAAGGTTTTGTCAGTAAAGCTACAAGAGGCTTACAGTATTTGACACATTTTTAGCCAATTACATTCAAATTGTCTCTCTTTGTCTCCCACATTGATGCACAGATGTACATTTTGGTTACAAAATGGTTCCTAAGGGGGCCCAAGGATTTGGGCACCATGCACAAAGTAGCTTCTGACAGTTTTAGATACAACTTGCTTGAACCAAGCTAAAGTCGGTTGAAGTTGTACATTGCTTGGAGCGTAAGTGTCTGGCTGTCCATCAAAAACAGTTGGCAGGGTTCACTAGTGGGAAGCTGGTGAGGGATAGCATAGCTAGTAGTGGCACCGACTCCCTCTGGACGCTCTGTCTGTCTCCTTCTGTCCACACCCACACTAGACAAGCAGTGGGAGTTAAGAACAAGGACTGTGTGCCGGGTGAACATGCCCTCCCTGAGAAATGCAAAGATGAAAAAGAAAATCAAATAAATGCATGATTATTAGTAGGATTAATACCATTGCCGTACTGCGATACCTTTGTCAAAAGGGCCATTTCGTGATAAGAGATTGTATTTTTAAAGGGAACTAATTATAGAGGTACAGCATGTACTTCAGGGTTGAGAGGTACTGCCGCAGCAGCAAGCTTTTTTTCTAAAAGAATGAGGATGTCGTGACACATCTCATGGCGGATTTGAAAAAAGGGAACTCCACAGATTTTACACATAAAGATCAGTTTTCAAGTCATGAGGAGCACCGCTCAGTACAGTCTTCTGTTGCTCTGGAGGAGCTTTGTCATGTCTGAGAAAAAAAAGAATTTCACAGTAAAGTCTCTAAACCCTGCTCAGCTTGGGCTTCCTAACAGAAAGCTTGCATAACAAACCGGACGTGTTGATTTGAGATATGCGGGTACATACCAGACAGGAAGGACAAAGAAAAAGATGCTGTTGATTGCGTCATAGGAAATCCACTGAATCCACTGTAGCAATTTTGGAGCTAAGAACTAAAAGTCAGGATATCTCTGCCTCTGCTGCTTTGATTTCTGTTATTCTTTCAAATTTGTCGTTGTGGGTCCCCCAAATGTATGGAAGCGCCGCACTATTATTTACAACTGAACATTTACAACAAAAATGACCCAATGTTGTATAACATTGGCGACAGAGGGCGGAGGTTTCTGCCATATTCAAAGAAATTCAGTTTATTTTATATATATATAAAAAAAAAAAAAAAAAAGATAAATAGAGGGGGTGGGGGGCAAGTAAGAGGGAAAGGTCTATTTTGTGGAACAAATTTCAAGTTTTTGTGCCCAATGTTGTAAAATAACTCTCCCACTGCAATGGCATCGTATCCCTGTTGGACCTGTTTATATATATGTGCCACGCTTCACGACTGTGGAATAGCTTCAGGCAGTTCAGAATCTGAACTGTTTTGTCTGTGACCCCAGGCGATGACTTCTCACACAGAAACAGGGCTGTGAGCCATAGGACATGCAGGTGGAATAGTAATATGATGAGTATTCTGCTACAGCACCGTCTCTCTTTAGTCCGTTGGAAAAAGGGATCCATGCCTTAAAAAGCTCTTTAGGTTGGTTCTCGAAATCTAAATGGTCGCAAAAGACCAATTTTGTTGACTTATTTTTGTGAACTCTGTGACGTTCAGTAAAGAAAGTTAAACTTGACAAGCTGTCCCTGAGCAATGCTTCTCCCGTGACCTGTAATCTGCAGTATAACAAGGCTCCTCAGGCTTTACACAATGCCTTGCGTCCCTCAGTGTAAATCCCCGATGGCGCTTTCCTGCAAAGTGTGGAGAATTATCTTACAGGAAAGATGCATGGAGGGTGGAAGAGACAGCTCCATTCATGTTCAAGGCGGCAACGAACACCCATTGATAGGTCTGTTGGGCCTCTTGTAGTGGATTGATTATAGCTAGGACAACAACAAATGTTCACGGAGCATTTATCTAGGAGGGCCGGAACTCTGACTAATCCGGGAGAAAAATAAGTTTCCCTTCGAAAACGTATTCGAGGGCGCAGTTTAGTTGTATGGGGACATCATTTTGTCGGAGGCAGGTATGCGTAGGCAGCAGAATTTGTAGCCCATCGTTTCTTGGGACTCCTAGATAAGTGATCAACCAAGTACTGATTTTTCAAGATTCACGAGAATCGTATTCCTATTCGATATATAAATGTTGGAAAGGTGCCTGATATGATCGCACGATAAAACATGACATAAAATGAACACTGCAAAACACAGTGAAAAAGAAAAGAAGGAATTGTCCCTGTAACAGAGTTTGTGTGTTTCATTGCAGGTCTCCTGGAGAGCAGCATGCGGCTGAAGCCCCACGAAGCTCAGAGCTACAGGAAGAAGGCACTCTGGGTCTCCTGGGTCTCCATCGTGGTCACGCTAATACTGGCTGTGGCAGCTTTCAGTAAGCATTCAAAATACTAATTTATAGGCATGCTACATGTACTAAAGGGCTATACAGCAACTTGTTAACTGTCTATGTGCTATCATGTAGTAAGAAGACTGACTGTGGCAATTTATATCTCACTTCCATGTTGGCTAAGGGGATATGTTGCCATCTAAACGTCTATCTAGAGCGTTTTGCAAACCTCTCTCTACAACGTGAGGTTGTGTTACATTGTTCTACAAAGGTAAAAAACAAACAAACAGTGGCTATCGTTTATATTAATTATATTATTCTGTATATTGGAGGTGACAGGTCACAAATGCTACTTTTGATTTAAATGAAATATACACTTTCAGCTTATATACCTGCAGGATTTGTTAAATTGAAGATTTTCGCTCAATGGTTGCATATTTTCAATGCCACTATTTATTCGAATTTTAGTTGAGAATTTACTCTGACCTTTGTTTGAATTGTGTGGTATTTTTAAAAGAAGCCTGTGTCACTAATCTGAAATGTTAGTGACACAGCATATCATAAACAGACCACATATGCCTTTGCACGCTGTGACGACAAAGAGCATGCGCCTTTCGCCCACATGATGAAGGTCAACTGTCCTGAAAAGCAAATGAATGAGTCACGGAAATGAATTGTGAAAGCGGAGAAGTTGACGGAAAATCAACAGCGCTACTGTACCTCCGCCGGAGCTGCACTTTCATACTATCTATTCCTAAAATTTGGTTTGGCCTGCGTTTGATGGAGCGGTTCAAAAACAATTCCAGACACTTTACAGTGAAACAGCGGAGGGGCACGGAAGACACATTTCCCGTCCAAAAAGTGGTTGAAAAATAACACGAGGATTCTGGGAAATTGTATCGTTGTAGAGGCTTTAATAATCACATTTGAGCAATAACAAACTGCAGACTGACAGTGAACCTCACAATGCGCCGCCTTAGTCCTTTTCTGTTAGTCACAGTCATGTTGTTTTAGCACCTCCCTAATTATTTGACTGATGATCCAACACCCAGGTTTATGAATTATTCGTCCCGCTCCACAAGGTGATGGATCCATTTCTAACCATGTTCCTACTTCCATCGTGAAACATGTCATACTTTCAAGGCTCCCTGACGTTTATGGGGCAATAAGATTGATTCCCTGAAGGTAAATATAACATAAAAGATAGTCTGAAGTTTGGATTCACCGGATGAGGGCAAATATAAGGTTGCCAATACAGCATAAAGCTCGTAGAAGAGTGCAGAAAAGCACATTTTCAAGTAATTTATATGGACAATCTGAGGTCCAGATTGTCTTTTGTTGCTTTGTCCCTTTACTATGTGATAAACATGCCATTATTGTTCTTGGCAACCTAATCACACAACCACGAGTCTGCCTGGGGAGGCATTTTTGGTGGGTTTTCTGAACATACTCTGCCCCAGTCACGCCTATGATGTTGTGAAACAATGTAGCAACAGTTTCAACACACAGCTTGTTGTCTTATGATATTGGGGATGTCTACGCTGTGCTGCACTGTCGTGAGTACAACACGGGAAGATGCTTTGTCATCCTGGCTAAGCACAAGTTTCAAGTCACCATGTGTCCCAATCCACATGCTCGATGTGCTGACTGAGCACACACATGCAGCTGCACGGATTCACAAACTACCAAAAAAAGAGACTTAGAGGAAACTAGGTATGAGCATTTGTAAACGCTTTTTGTACACATATGACATTGTGTTCAGTTGAAAACATCCGTTTCTAATCTAAAACAATAAGCAATAAGAAGAAATGTTCATAAAATATAATGGACCAAACCATAAAGCAGACGATTTTATTTAGCCTAAAAGGTCCAAATGTAAGGTTTGGTCGCCCACACATACTTCAGCATTTAAATATGAATGTTGGCTTTAGTAAGAGCAGGACTAATAATTATTTTTATACTAACACTGGATCAAAGGACGTGAAATGTTGGCACTCATAGTGACGAACCCACAGAGAATAATTGCAATAATTGACTCTAAAGTTCACCTTAGCTTTATGGAGTTTATTCTAACTAGCTGTTTTGGCTTTGTTTCCCTCAACTAAGCTGTTTTGCTTCCCTCGCACAGCTCTCATAGTGTCTTTTTGTTGTTGTTGCTGCTTTCAGCAAAGAAGATGTAAAGTATGCTACTTTAACTGGTGAACATAGTGGAGCATTCAGCAGCTAAAGAGCCATCTTTTCTTAGATGTTAGCAGAAAAAGCTGAACATTCTACTTATATTTGTCCGTTCCATGAATAAAAATATAATTTCAGCTTTAAAAGGACTTTGAGCGTGATTAGAAATAGTTAAGATGATTATGATGATGGTTGTTTATGGGGGGAATGTGTGGTATGTGAACGACATTCACGTTATTGATTCATATTTCCCATTCACTTCAAGTGAACCCAGCGCAGAGAGGCATGGACACAGACTCTGCAAAGTAGAACAATGGAGAATACTTTTTTTCTTTGCGCGTGAACATTGTTTGATGATGACAAAGCGTTAGAACATAGACTTTGAACAGAATTTGAGCAGAAGATTTGAGCCAGGCTACTGGGAGACAAGAAGTAAAGGAACAAGAGCACGGAGGGACGGTGGTGTGGAGTGTACACCCCCCCCCCACTCCTCCAGTCATAACTGTAGCCTCTAGAGGACCGGTCGGTGGCACTGGGTTAGGAATAAATGAATGCGGCGGCATCAGACAGCACAGAGAGGGGTAAAAAAAAATAAAAGCAGAGAGGATGTGCACTGAAGAGGAGACTCCTCTGTGAAAGAGAGAAGAGGAACCAGACAGGGGGAGACAGATGGATATGGAGGTACGCAGTGAAGCTCTGAAAGGTGCTATGGTACCAGGGGACCAGGCAGGATGAGTTCTGGCAGGCAGCGTTGGGGGATCTAGTGCTGGTGATGGCTCAACTTTAAAGAGCGCCAGCGTGCCGTTTTCCTCCCGCCCGTGCCCTAGTTTCTCCTTCTCCCTCACTCTCGCCATCCCACATCTTTTATCTTTTACGTCACGTCAGCTTGTTTCCTCACCCTGTACTTTCTTTACCGCCTCTATATGTGCTGTCTCACCATATATCTAGATCCACTGTATTCTGCAAAGTCAAAAGATGGTTTCGATTTCGTCCAGTGCGTGGGGGAGGGTCTTGTACGTCGTTTTTTTATTTTTATGATGAGTTTTCCTCTGGTGGACAGGTTTTAGATAACAAGGTAAAAGTCCTGCTTATCTCATGTATCTTTCATCTTGTTTCTGCCAACCACCCCCCCCCCCCCCCCCACACACCCCCACACCCCCCCCCCCCCCCCCCTTTTTTTTCCCAAAACAGACCACCGCAGGCCCACTCATCTTAATAATTTTATCACGACGTACACCCCCCCCCCCCACACACACACACACACACACACACACACACACCCCTTTCTTTCTCTATGGAAAACGGAAAACATCCTCTGCATTTCTGTGACCTTTAGCAGCATTTTAACATTTACAAGGGATGAGGGTTCAAGGCCGATCCCTTTCTCTGCCACTTTTTCAATTCTGCTGGTCATAAATTGTTGCACCCGCTTCAGCTCACAACCTTTCTTGAGGAGCTGTCTTTTGTGCTCCCTTGGCTAGATATTCACCTATGAAAGTGGTCTTCAAAGGCTTTATTAGACATGCCAGGCTCAGAGCGTGAGCAGAGATCACACCTCAAGATATAGTGTAGGAGCAATCTGATAGGTGTTATATTGACATGAAGAGGACGTCACATGTCCGTCACGTATTGGCCAGTAACACACAGACATGGATCTTGATGGTACAATTCCAAGTCTAGAATAAACTCTTCATCGTTTGAGGAAAAAAACATAAAGAGACAACTGTTTTCTTTTGTTCTCTGCTAAATTAAATTAAAAAAAATAACAAAGTCATGCTGCAGCAGACACTAGCACCCTCCCACGTATGTTTATTTCTGTTGTTTTATGTAAATAAGGGTCTGAGACAACAAGTTTATCTCCAGATGATATTTCATGCCTTTGGTAAATGAGATCCGGCATTTTATCATACTGCCATGCCAGCATTATATTATATAATTTATTAGGGATTAAACATCTGTTGGCAGTTTGAAAAAAATAGTTCTGTGAAAAATCCCAGGGGAATATTAATTGTAAAATTGTATTGTATTGTCAGATTGTCAATCATGTGGCTGAAGATGCCACGTGAAGTTTTCTTGTAAACAAATAAAGTTTCTGTTTACATGCAGTGTTTCTCACCAAAACGTATTGTGTGTATCTGCGTGGCCTTTTAAACAAATAACATGCATTTCCTTCCTCAAAAAAACATCCGCTAAACGGATTTCTTTAACGACAAAAAACAAAAACACAAAACAATTTGAAACCTGCATTGTTTACTTCCATGTTCACCTGCTAGCCGTCTTCTTCTTCGCTGCATTTGTTGGCGCATCTCTGCGTTACTTGGAGCCTCATCACCGCCACCTGTAGGTCAGGAAAAGTGTGAAACCACTGGCAGAGATGTGGAGCAGGTCAGCCAGCCTGCACATGCACATCCAAACTAAACAAGGACCCATTCATAAAAACATTGCTCCAAGACATTACCAGTGCACAAAAACTCCAAAGGGATTAAGTGTTGACTGAAACTACTACAGACACCTTCCAGACAATCAAAAAAAAGAAAAAAGACTTTATGTGGCCACTTCCCAGGATATAAAATCCAAATGACACAAAAGAAAGGTCTTATTTATTACACTTAAGCCACAATTGAAAGCGGAGGCTCAGACAAATTAAATAGAAGACATATATATATATATATATATTTGCTTCAATTTACATAGTATTTAACTGGAGTGTCTTTGCACTGGAACACTTGGTTCTGTGTTGAACTATTAGAAGAAGTGTTCAATTTCAGGGATGTTTTGTCAGCCTGTGCTTCTTATTAGAAATCCCAACCCAAACCGTGTAAGTTGCTGAATAGATATTGTTTCATTATCAGGTATAAGGGGATTTCTGATTCGTGTTTATGTGATGCATTTGTATTGTGCTTGCTAAGCGGCAACAGGAAAAGCTGTTCCATATTCAGAGCCGGGGACAGACCGCACACCAACAAGGATGATTTTCAGATTGCCTTACAGGCCCTCCAGGAGCAGGCTATCGGAGCTGGCCTGTGGACTAATAGGCTGCCACACGATCAATCAGTGGCACTGCCAACAGCCATTTCGTGTGTGAGAAAGGAGGGAGGAGGGGTGGAGGAGGAGAGGGAGGGAGAAAATGGGAGGGAGTGGCAAAGAAAGAAGGAAGAAGAAGTACTGTGAGAGCAGGACGGAAACTAGGGGAACATAAAAGAGGAAGAAAGCAAAAAAAGCCTGGCTGTGTGATAGCAGAACATAGAGAAAGTTAGAGGAGATGAGACTGGAGGAGATGGAGATGGAAAAACGACGGGAACAAGGCCAGTGATTGATAGAAGAGGATCATTATTAAGACAAAAAAAGAAAGCAAGAAACAACTTGGCCAAGACACACAGCTTCTCTCTTCTTCCCTTTCTCCGTGTTTCTTTCTCGTTTCCTTCTGTCCCTGCAGTAGAGCTGTAATTACTGGGATTTAACCTAGATACATAAAGCGAAAGCCCAACACAATAAATAAACCATCGCTTTATGGATATCTATCCGATGGTTGGAGCTGAGCCAGTGAGTGTGTTAAAAGTGTGACACGTCGTGAGGGCAGTATGGAACCCTTGTTTGACCCCCTGCTATCACACTTTGAACCCTGGTCATTTGCACAAGGCCCAGTACAGCGAGTGCAGCTGCATGCACGTGCCACACAGCATAATATCAGGCCGAATAAGAATTATTTTAGCGAAACGAAGCAGTAGACTTTCAGATCATTAAAAATGGTTATTGGAATGTTTGCAGTGGAGCCATAATCCATAACTGCATTTATATCTTCTAGTTTAAATTCTGGGTTTGAGTTTGAGTTGATTTTTTTTTAGTAATGCAGGAGCTTGATGGATGTTTTAGCATTTTAGCGTTTTAGCCTACAATTTTTGTTTTAAAAAACGTACTACTTCATTTATTTCTTCTATTCTGTATTTATGCTCGTCCTAAACAAGTGTTCACCAGTTATGAAAGCGGTGTTATGCAGTATATGAATATTATCATTTGTGTGAACCAATTCTTTAAAGGTACTCTTCAGTTTTTTTTCGACCACTAGTAGCGCTGCAGTACAACGTTTTTTACAAGTGGGTCCCTGTTTTGTGTGGTACGATCACGCACATGCACGAGCATGTGGGCGATGCAATACACATTTCTGCCAATGATTTCACACTACTCCAGTGTTCCACTGGCCGCGGTACTACGCCAAGAAATGTAGCAATGCACGAGCGAAGAAAAAGGCTGCCGCCGCATAAACGTGGATGTAACAATGCAGGATTCAAACCTTTTAGAAAATCAGTTTTTGCGACGGTTTTATGCATTCAAGCAGTTCATCAGACCTCAGGGATTCACACAGTGCGTTCTGGAGAGCAGCACTGCACGTGAAGAGAAACTCCACAGGGCAACTGTAAGTGGCGTTAGCTGAGTAGGTTTATTTCCTCACTGACTTATTAGCAAAGGCAAAAACATCACTGGTATTGGTTACGTTTGACTCATCGCTCCAATTTATTTGCAAATCTCACCTGATTCTGATGTCATTCTAAACATATTTGGTCACTTACTGTATTTGCATGACGGATAAATATATGCCACAGAGCGAAATTGCTACAGAAATGGAGGTGGAGGATCAGTGGCTGACTTTATTTGAACAGTGGTCGTTTTACTACATTGTGAGTAATGTTAGCTTTAAAAAAAAAATAAAAATACCGTGCTCAGGACTTTTAGGCAATTACTTAAACCTCTTAAATAATTAAACTATACGTGTGACTCATTTTAGAAGATTAATGTCTTCAAAGCAAACAAATGAGCTTGAGGCTCCTGAGGGGAGCAAATAATGCATTGTTGGTTTTGGTCTTTTGTGGGATTTATTGACAATAAGAATCCTTTATATACAATGTGACTTAAGGAGCTCAGAATGACGCGAATTAGATGGATCGCTATTCACACCATGAATAATGAAAGACTCCGCTAGACAAGAACGAGCAAAGTTCACAACTCAGACAGAAGATGTCTGTAACCCCCCCCGACCGGAAGCGTGATGATAATCCTCCATGTCGTGCTTTTTCCCGCGCCGTGATAAAGCGCTGTAATATTATCGCAATTCATTTGTGGTCATTAGAGATGCGCCTGCTGACTCCGGCTGCTTCCATTATCTCATTTGCTCGATCTGAAAGTATAACATAGCCAGGGCAAAAACAAGCGATGAATCACAGAAGGCAGAGTGTACACAGTAGAGATGTTTGCGTTCAGCTGTATCGGGCTGTCTGCAGGCCATTCATCATATGAGGGCAGACACTGCAGAAACACAGTCGTACCCCTCCCTCCCTGCCTTGCTCCAATTCTACCTCCCTCTGCGCTTTACTCCCCCCAATCCCCCTGGTCCCACCCACTTTCCCTCCTTTCTTCCTCTCCGCCCAAACCTCCTTCTCCTTCCCTCTCCCCCTCCCTCCTCCCACCTTGCTCGTACACGTCACCACAAACACTATCATTTATTCATTTGTTTTCCCTTTCCGTCCCAGTCTATTTTTACTGATAAATACCAAGTTGGCAACGGGGAAGTGGCGAGGCAATATGGTGTCAGATTTAGAAACCAAAAATAATTTGTAACTCTGCAATCATTTTAACTGTGCCTTCAGCTTCTTTTTTTCTTTTCTTTGCCCGTGTACCTATTGCCGTGCATACAGTAGGTTTATTGTCGTGTGTGTGCTTCCAGCTGTATGATTTATATATGATATATGATTACCGGCTGAGTCTAACAATCAGAATGAAGTATCCTGGTCCAAATGGTCAATATGTGTCATTGTGTTTAGCCTTCACATGTAACTCTGTTTTTTTGTCTGTATATGGGTTGGCAAAGAACAGAAAGAACACTGAGTTTCCATCAAACATCATCTCCTCTATAATTACGAGCTTGTTTACTTCAGTATTCTAGGTCCATTTACATTCCCGAGGCACTGAAATTAGTGGACCAGCGGCTTACATCTGCCAAACTTCTACATACGCCACTAATACTAAGTAGGTCAGGCTGCTCTCATACAATGTTCATGGCTATACATATGAAAAGTAATTTGCGTATATACTATGAAATCCATTCATGTTTTATGGAAGAAATCCGCGTAGGCAGGAGGTCAGGGGGGAATTTGATGGATCCAAAAACACCAGACTTTCCCCCAGGAGGCCGCTGCTCATCTCCCGTGTGAAACCAGAATTGATTTGTTCGTCACACAACTTCCTTACTTTGGTAATGTCACTTGCATAGTTTTTTTTTTTTTATAACCCAAATCTTGATTTTTCATAAAACTGAAAAAGGTAGTTTTGTTGCCCATCTTCCTGGAAAGACGGAAGTTTATTTTGAAAAGACTGTATGGATCTAAATGAGCAGAAATTGACACGTGTTGCTGGACATTCAACATTTTTTGTCAACAGCTTTCTCATTTTATTTATTTAGCTTACCCAAAGCAACTAATAATTAAGTAAGTGCATTCAGCCATGTGGACACGTTCCAAGAAATTGAAAGAATCATTGTACACACGTGCATCATCAGTACATCATCTATGCAACACTGCTTCAAGTGCCACATTTAGAAAGAATAACAAATAGAGAAAGAATGTTATTATCTGCCAGCTGGCGAAAGAGAAACCCATTATTACTTTAAAAGATGTCTCTTTACGCCGGATCACTGTTATCAGATGACCTAGGATTTTCCAGTGGATAATTTAGCCCTAAGCCCTGAATCCAGATTTTCTAAACAGGAATTACAGACACATTCTAAATATTGCAGATCAAATCACAGATTACTCTTAAGATTGCTTTCTATTACTCAACATACCTGCTCAGTGTTAAATGACTACCCCTGTCATTTAACACTTAACCCATGTGTTGACTGAAGGATGGCCCGCCACTCTGTTTAACACCAGAGAAAAAAACCTTAATTCATAGTTTTATTAAATGAGATTTCTTTTTGACATCTTTAAAGTCTCTGCATACAAAATTGCATGCTGTCCTACATGTGCTGGTTAGAGTTGATTAATGTATAGGTAACAATTTCACTTTCAGCATTCATAAATATTCAAAACGCTTTATAACAATAATCATAACACAACATTTATAATAATTAAAATAGTTTATATTTGCTGGTCAATTTGTTTTTTTTACAAGGATCATAGTGTCTTATAATTCCCCCAGTTGTAATACATTACACTCTTTTTATAATGCATTATAATCATACACTATATGCAGTATAATCATGTAACTTATTATAAGTATGTTTATAATTATTATACACACGAGATTGCAAAACAATGTCAGTGCGTGAACAGCAATTATGAAGTTTTATGATACTCCTTATAAATGCTTTCTAATGTGTTATGATTCTGATTATAAATCATTCTGAAAATGTTCTAAGTGCTTATAACAATAATCACACAGTGCTACACATTGTGAGTGTTTATAATGCTTCATAGACATGGAAGTCTTACCATTCAGGTTCTTCACGTTTTAGTTTTCTCTATTATCTTATTTTATTCTTATTTATTGATGTTGTTTATACACCTTGTGGGTGGGGACAATGGGAGAAGCCTAGTGTTTTGTAATTGAACTCCTCACCACACAACCATATGGTACTTTGTAATACTGTTATTGTTTCCCTTTAGTTTTTCTGAACTGTTAAGAGGAAAAACCCAGATATTCACAAAGTTTGTGATGAATGACAGGTTGTTTCTTTACGCTAAATAGATTTTCGGGGTTTTAAAATTCAGTTAAGCGTCTTTATTTCAGGGGGGGTTAAGCAAAGGCAGGTCATTGTTGATCCTTAGCACAAGGGGAGTATACAGAATTTTAAGACTACGCGAGGGTTAAACACCAGCAGACAATGTAGAATACTGAAGCAGAATGGGGTCACAGACTGGCTGTGGACTGGTATGTTAATCTTTAGTGGTTAAACGTCTCTTGCCTTATCTGAGGATTGTGCACTGAAGAGCATAACGCTGTCTTTTACAACCCATGATTTGACAACATGTGCCCGAGACTGTATTTGCCATTACCAGCAATAATGAACGGCATTTGCTCTGTGTGAAATGTACTGGCTTCAGCAGCCTGCAGAATCACTGTGTAGTATCTTACCGTTGGCAGAATGGGGACAAGGGTACTTTGACTTCTCAGGGGTAGAGTGGGGTTATTGAGGTGATGGCTGCTCTGCATAGCTACCGCTCTCCATGATCCCTGATCTCAGTGACTTGTGAACGCATCATGGAGGTTCTACGTTTAAAAAGAAAAAACAAAAAGGATTTGGATTGTAAGATCTCTATGTTATGAAAAGTGAGTAGGGTTACTTTCATACATAAAGTGTTTGGTGTGGATAACAACCTCTGGTTTGCTTAGGCTGGCTCACATGATGTTGTTCTGCAACCTTGTCTCCTACAAAATGCGTTCCCATAAAACTAAATCGACCTCCCTGACTTGAAATCCAGAACAAAATACGCTTCCCCCTCGAAAAAAACTAAATTGACAGTGCAGTTTCGTTTGTATGGGCACGTCCTTTTTACGTCTGTGTTCAAACTCTGGTGTGATTCAAGTGAGCAACAGAGCTTGAAAGAAAGGGCCTTCATCCCCTTTGGTGCAGTTTAATTCGTTGGGATGATGGATATATCTGATTTTGGCACAAATTCAAAAGCTAAACTACTAATAAAGTCGCTGATTTTGGGTAGCTATCCGCTTGTAATATTCCAATACAAAATTACTTTTCATTCTAAAATATCCATCCATTATAAGTCACAGTCTCGACTGATAAAGCTCATAATCTATTATTTTTCTTCTGAGCACTTTGAGACATCGGAGAAGATGAATTAACTGCAAAGTTTGCTGTAAGTCTCCGAAATGAGATTTCCCTGCGAGGGACCGTGTGACACTGATGCAGGATGACAGTCACCTTTCTGTTACACAAGCTACAACATATTCCAGCAGTCAGTTACACAGTGGTCCCCGCATACAACACCCTAAAAACTACGTCCAATAAGCCCACAGCACCAGAGTTGACGTAATATGCTACAATCCACTCACCATTACTCATGTGCCTCTTTGCAACCAATTTGTCAAGCTCCTTGATAAAGGATGAGAGGATATTAACTATTCAACTAATTTATTCTTGATTCATTCTAAAAGTTTTTTTCATGTGAAAACAGTTGCAGTCGCCACAAAACATTTTGTAGATGCTATTGCATTGGGGCGTATGAGTCAGTCGCACTTACGAGATGAAGTGTGGCTGTAATCCAAACTGCGCGGCGATACCGCATTATAACTGCACGCTTTTTTCCACTGAAGTACCACACTGTCACAATAAAGCAGATCTCCTGCTATTCACGCGCTCTGAAGCTCCTCCGAGCGCGGCGGTGGGGTTGTCTTCAGCGCTCTCGCTTTCTCACACCAGATGCTCCCGTCACATCTTCCCTGCTCCTCTTCAGCACCAAAGATGACACAGGCAAACCATCGCACTCATCCATAAGCATACACTTCGAGATGTGCCAATCCTCACGTTGCAGCGTAGGTTGAAGACGCAAATGCATTCGTCAAAGCTGGACAAATCAGAAGTATTGCAAACAATTAGAAGGACAATGTGTGATGTCATCTTTACACCCACAACAGCTCTTTTCTTGCTACTGATTCCCCTGTCATGGAGATCATTCATTCAACGCACCTTAATCTTAACCAGTAGTGACTTTGCTGTGGCATGTGTGCATGTAGATGTATGCGTATAACTGGTGGGTGTGTAGGTGTTTAGGCCCTTGTTCCGTAAGTCTCTGAAATCTTTATAACACCGAGGATAGTGTTACTTATAAATCACAGTCTTCATTTTCCCCGAACACCCATTTTTCTTCTTCTCTTCCAGGCTTGATCATTCATCTACATTCATTGCACCAGTAATGAATGTAGATTTATGTTTTTTTAATATGAGTTTTTTTCGTTTTTCTGATTATTATTGTGCACTTCCAATACATGAAATGGATGCATTTAAATTCTGAGGTCTGCATAGAGAGAGATAGAAAATCTCTAAATTGACTCTAAAGGCATTTAATGAGCTAAATCTTGTTCAAAGCTACTGTAGTTTGAAGCTGTGTATCATTTGGAACATTTTCTGAAATTGTGTTGATATGATTCCAGAGTTTTATAACAGACATCAGAACCTCTGATACTTCACTTTAAGGATAACATTTTATTTATTTTTTCATTGTCAAATTTCTGTAGCTGCACACAAGAAGTCTAAAATTGTCGCAATTATGACTTAAAGGAGTACATATGGGACTAAAGAGTTAACAAGCCTGCAAATCTGAACAGACATTCAGTAGCAGAATGTTTTTACTCTTCCAACACATTGCAATCCTGACCAAAGAAAACACAATACCTAACCCTACATTAGTAAACATATAGTGACGTCCTTGAAGCTAAATATGTATCCGGTCAACGTATCCTCATACTACGGTTTGTAGGATATCTTACGAAAAGTTATTTAGTTCATTTCCGTGCATGCGAATTGATTACGTGGGTTACATATGATTATAAGCCTTCGCACTAAAGACAAAAGCCAGATGTTAGTGGGTGTTAGTGGGTTTTTTGTCTTGTGATGAAGCTTTTATTTCAGGTTTAGGAATGTTTGAGGTAAACTGATCATGGGAAATAAAATATCTCTATGAGTCTACTTGTGTTGGTAAAAATGAACTCCCTCCTTATTATCGCCACCACCGCTACAGACAAGACATTAAATGATCAAACCCTCGGTCAACTCCAAGATAGGATGGATACAAAAAATCGAAGAATTTCTCTTAATCAAAGCACAAATGACAAAGTTTGCACTAATGTTCATTTGGTGGTTGTCTGTAAATGGTATGGGAATGATGTTGGGTCTTTAGTACATAGCGTTTGAACGTGTGTGTGTGTGTGTGTGTATACACCTGTGCTGTGCTGTAAACTCTTGATGTTCAGGGGATACCATGTGGTCATGGATGGTTTGTTACGCAGCTTCAATCATCAGATCTTGTGATTAAACTGAATGAATTATGAATGCTGGAGCAGACACACATAGAGGCACATATGTAGGTTGTGCAACATGTCGCTAGGTGATGTCGCTAACAGCATGGACACCAAGGATTTGCTTCCTCGCCTTTTTGAATGTTATATTTGTTTGACCTAAAAAGTATTTTATGTTAGTAAGTAGGCATGAGATGATATGTAGATTTCATGCAATTATTATCCTGGCTAAAATAATTGCGATTCACAATGATATCCTGATAATCATTCAAATATGCTTAAAACCTTAAAAATGGCACTAATAACACACTGGAATCACTTTCACTGTAATTTTGTTGACACTTTTTATTACATCACAGACACATTTTTTTAGTGAACATCCTTTTTAGTGGAAAACAAACACTCCAACAATCCTAAATAAGGTAATCCTAAATCATAAGGTTCCTCTACATAAATAAAGGATTCCATTTTCTTTTTTACCAACATTATGCAAGTCTGTTCTTTCTTACATGATAATTTCTGTATTTCATAAATCAGGCTCTATTGTTCACTTCTCTACCATGACAGCGAGCTAGGCATGTGAGGATATTCACAATTATCGGGATAATGGAAACTCACCACGCTCAACGTATAGTGAGTGTTTTTCATCCTGATCTGCGATAAAATCCTATATCGTCCCATCCCTCCCCCGAACCCTAACATTCTGTAGGACCGCAGCTTTGTTGTTTACATTGGGATTCAGGCTTTCCCTACTGTTGTCAAGGTGATTCTGTCCATCTCAGCTTCGCTGCTCAGCCTTGTACTCACGCTGAATGGATTTCTGTTAAGGTTTCACACAACATTAACTGTCTGATGCCACCTGTAGTTTGCGACAGGTGGTCGGACGGTACAGCTGCTTAGCGGCTTTGGCTGGGTTAATGGGCCAGAGAGTAACTCTGTAGCAGCCAGTCCAGTCAGATCCGGCTTAAGAACATGATTTTAATACAAACAGAACAGTATGATTGTTAAATATGTTATAGTGGATTGAATCTGGAAGTATTTCCCCCTTTGATGTCACTTACTTTGGCCCATGTGTAATCATTTATTGTATTATTACTACCATCAATTATTTTCTGCAAATAGGGTTGAAGCTAAAAATCAAAAACCCACGCTTGGAAATCAAGCAATACAAACTAAGCAATGTGAGCTCAATGATGGTTAACGCTGCAGAAATATTTGTTTTCTACATCTCCATCCCCACACGTTTCACTCATAGGACGTTTGGGTTGAAATGTTTTTTTGCAGATGATATTATCTGTGGGTACTGCTTGGTAAAACTTCAGGATTTCTACGAGTTGCTGCCTTTGGTGCCGCAAATATGCAAAGACGCCTGCTGCGGCTTTAAAGATGAAGCCATCGAGGATATTCCCACCTCACTGTGGTAACGCTACGCTATTGATCCCCTTCTCAAGAGAAATTGTTTTGAAAACCCTGCAGAACTGATGCAGAGCAGATGCAGGGTAAGAGATACTTTATTTTCCAAACAAGACAGACCAAGGTTCAAGGCACATAACTTTACATTTTGAAATGTGTTTCATACCAGACCTTTGTTGTCCATCAACTCAACTCTCTGTGCTTTATATTTTTAACTAACGAATAAAGACAAATTACAGATTTGTCAGATTCGAAGGCACGAAAGCACAGTGGCGAAGAAGATGCTCAGCAATGATGCTGACTAGAATGTTTTTAAGGATGAAATCATTGCAAGTATGTCTTTTTGTTTCAAGCACTTCTCTAGCACACACTTCACCTTGTTGTTGATGTGCCAGGGAACTCTTTGTAGGCATTTTTATTCGACGCTACGACGCTTGTTTTACCCGTGAATTTGCTCGGCTGTCAAAACCTCTCCATCTGCAGCGTAATTATAGGACAGCCTCTCTATAGGCAGCCTCGCACCGCCTTTTATCAGTCAGCAGCACTTGACTATTTTTACACCTCACTGAAGTGAAGGTGTGATCAGATATAAATGTCAGAAAAGAATGTCTGCGTCTGAGCGACTGTGTGTGTGTGTGTGTGTGTGTGTGTGTGTGTGTGTGTGTGTGTGGCTATCTCTTGTTAGTCACACTGTGGTTGTAATGTTCTGCCTATCAAGTGCCGAGGTGTAGCGTTTCACAGATAAAGTCTAAACAGCTCTGTGCAGCTCAGGCAGCTGAAACAGAATAGTTAAAAAGAGAACTTGCTTTCGGTGTGTTTTGTGTGTCGTGTGTTTTTTTCATACTGCTAATATGGCTAGCGGAGACATTTTCGACAATAAATGTCTAATTGAAGGACTGTCATTGTATTTGAACATTCATGGTGAATGTTCAAATACAATACCGCTACTAGTAGTGGTAGTATACTACAATACTACTAGTTTACCACTAGCGTAAATACCACTACTGTCAAATGTAGCTCAAGAAATGTGAAGGATTGTATCGGAGACATGATGATTCTTGGGTAGTTATCGGTGTGATGGTGCGTATGGGAACCCACTGTTTCTATATTCTCACCTCCCTGGTCTTTATGTTGTAGCGTCGCTCTGGTGTTGTTGCTTGTGATCATTACATGGGAGGAACAGCCTTGTGGATGTCATAAAATATTAATAGCAGCTCAATTAATCGCACTGTACCGCATAAGGCTGCAGTGCTGTGGCAACAATATGTGAGGTGGTTAACACCTGGGCGAGACACTACAGGCGAAAACATCGTCGTTTCGTGCTCTGGACAATTTTGTAACTTCTTTCACAGACTAGTGGTAGATAATGCCTAATTTGAATATTTAACTGTATTACAAAAATAATTGTCTTAATGTAAGTAATCAACTACGGATGTTTCATGGTCATACTTATTAGTTAAACAATCTTTTTTTAGCCTATTTACTTGCAGTGTCTTGCACATTGTATGGGATTTTTCAATACTTATCTTTAAAGGCTCTTTTCTTAACATTGTTTTTTTTTTCTTATACTCTGAGTGAGAAATCTCCACTTCAGCAGCACTTACAGAGCATACACCAAACTCCAGTCTCATTCCTATATATATTCTCAAGGTTTTTACTGAGGGGTTTGTTCATATATCAATTATAGACAGATTTATATAACAATTTTTTCCCAAAAAGATTTTTTTTTAATTCCAGGGATTCCCCTCTGTAAACACATTTCACTTTACTGTCAACACAATGGCAAGTTTCAAACCTGGCTTCATCCCATGTTCAGATTTCTGTTCTCGAAATGTATGCAAATGAGCACATAGGCCTATTTAATAAGATAATGCATAATTTGCATATTTAAACACATCAGAAAACTAGTAATACTAGAAAATATTGTCTTTAATGTAAGTTAGCTATTGGGGAAGATTCATGCTGACATCTTATAGTTAGAATAATTACCATATTCACCTGGGGTGTCTCCCCTGAAGAGTAGCTGTGTTAGTTTGCTATTGCTGTGAGGGTTTTACATCATTTTCTTTACTAACGGTTGAAAGCACTTTCAACCGTTAGCACAAACATGTTGTTAAAATGAACTTGGATACATGATAAAGACTAAGGGGAATTCCCGTGACTTGATATTGTACTTGTACTTGTACTTCAACCTCTCCACAGCTAGAAATGTGCAGGGTTTCAGGCGCACAGTCCATAAAACCAAGACTAATAAGTCAGCCCCGTCTCTGATAATACCTCTGGTCACCTTCTGAAATACTGTGCAGATCAATTATGTTTTATTTTCCATCTCATATCTAAGTTTTCCTTAGAACAACAAACAGTTCCTAGAAATTGGTGAGGTCTAACAGCGTGAATAATGATTGTATGTCTGAGGCCATCAAACTGATAGATAGTCATGATGACTCAGCTGATGATGTTTTTGGCGATGGCTAAACAAAGGTTTTGTGTTGTCACTTGATATGCTCATGTTTTCTTTATCATGCTTCATTGCACTTTGTTACACAAATGTTTCCAGACTCTGAGTAGTGCTAGCGAACTGATCCTGGTTTGTAAAATCAGTCAGAATTCCCCTTTTATGCATACCAGAAGACAATGTAGGAGGATCGGTAAAGGCCAGTCATCAGTATTGCAACCTCACGGATGATCTTTTCAGGATGTTTTCCTGAACAGGACTGTCTGTTAAATCCATATTCTGCCTATTTTTTTTTTTTTTTTGCCTCTCCTCTCATCACTGCAGCAGCACTCACTTCACTCTCGTCACTAGCAAATCAAAGAGCTCGCTGCAGCTCGTTATAAAATCACACGGAGCCCTACGTTCTACTGTTCTCTAGGAGCATCCCTTTAATTCACCAATGGTTCAAGGATCGAGCTGGTATAATGAACTCTTATTGAACTACTAGCTTTTCTTGCCTCATTTAGTGGTGGAGCACAAAAGGATCAGGCGGTAGAACCCCCACAGCATCCAACAGCTACTTCAACAGTGATAAATGGTAAACTGATGCTTGCAATGCATCCATTACCAAGAGGGCTGGGCTTTCTCATGCTGCAATTTGTTAACTGGGAATAGATTATATGGTGGTGAGAGTGGCCTCAGGGAAAGGCGACTGGGAAAGCCTAATTTTCCCCTGAATGCATTACTTTTTCTGTATTGAACCCTATGCTGTTGGGCTGGCGGAACACGTACATAGGGAGGGGTAAGGCTATAAGGGGGTGAGGAAGTGAAAGAAAGAAAGATGGACCTGTCATTTACACTCCATATGGCAATTTCAATCCCTTCCTTCGTCTTTTTGGAGAGCAATACAACCCGGTCTCTTACAAAATTACGCTCTCATACAACTAAACAGCATTCTAAAATACGTTTCGAGGGAGACTTGTGTTCTCCCGGATAACGGTTGCAGTTTTAATCACCTTTATCACGGTGACCTTGTGAAATTTAAACAAAACAAAACAAAAACTCAACAAATCTATGTGTTATGTTTAGGCAACAAAACTACTTGGTTAGGTTTAGTAAAATATCATGTTTTAGCTCAAAAGTAAATACGTTCTTTATGTTATTTAAATTACAGATGTATATACAAATAAGTCAACGTTAGTTTCCCACCAACAGCGGCCTGCTGGGTGGAAGTCCTGTGCTTCTTTGACTCATCCATCCACCCCAACCTCCTCCATACACAGACTTCCACAGACTCTATTTGGAACATATTTGTGATACGTCAAGAAAACGTAATTGTCAATGCAATTTTGTTGTAATGGAACGTAACTTTTAGAAGACCAGGCGGAGAACTGAGGTGTAACTGTAACTGGTGTGTCTCTCTCATCCCATGCTTACACACAGCTTTACACCTTCTAAGGTTTTATTAACTGAGCGTAAGCAAGAGACAGGAGTGTGCACGGGGAGGAAGGGTGAACAGAAAGGCCAGGTAGGGAAGTCGAAGAGGAGAAAAAGAAGACCAAGAGAGTGAAAGCATACAGAGAGGGTGATAGGTATAGGATCGATTTAGTTCCAACGAAGAATAAGAAGAAAGCTCATCTTGCCGCGAATGGAGCAGCTTAACATGAGCTGCTGAACGGCCACAGTACACTGCTCTGCATTTCTGTACTTACAGACAGGAGATAACAGGAGTTTGTTGATACTGTTATTTCTGAAGAATTCAGCTTGCTGTCCACATATTCAATTGGACAATGTTGGTACAGCAGTTCAGTGTTCCACATCCTTAAATAAATAAACCTTAGGTTCAGATTTGATGTTAAATTGGGATTTCTAAAAGGTGCAGGTATTGATCTGACAACCACCTTTGAATTACAATATGCCTTATGTTGCAGTATTTCATTCAAGAGGAAAGAAACAGAGGCAGCCTGACCTTCAATTGAATCGGTTTGACCTTTACGTTTAGCTTGCAGGCTCTGCATTCATTCCTTAAAAACAGAAATATTTGTATGAAAATGGATGTGGTCCTTCTTGTCCTAGTGAAGGTATTATATGCAGCTCCTGCAGGGGTTGACGGAAGACAAAGGGTAAAGAATACCTGCACGTGCCACCTGATGAACGCACATTCCCCCGGAGTATTAGTCCACAATTTACACAAGTTTCCTTTGTCCGTTTTGGAAATCATTTGTTTTCTCCAGCACTGAATCATAGTATCCTGTCGTGGACACCCACTTATGCGAGGCTGGTAAGAAAACAAAGAGTCCCAGTCGAAGCCTTGTCTCGTGTCGACTGTGTCAGACAAACAGATGAAACCGATGCAATGAGACAGAGTGAGTAAAATGAATGACATGCTATGGCAATGATAGTGGTTGGCGAGCAAAAGATCACAAGTACGCAGCAAGTAGTCCTTCTGTTAGCGTTGTGTCGTTCGCGAACGTTCCGTGCAAAAAGAACAAATCGTTTGGGTGAACGGACTGAACCGAATCGCTTCCTGAAACGAACCGTTCATTTTTTCCGTTCCGTTGAGCCCCCTCAGTCAGTTGCAAGTCTGCGAACGGTATCTTTTTGCAACTAAATGCTCAGCTCACTGGTTCATCCTTCACGAACGACCAATTTCAGTCCAGTTTAGTGAACTGAACTGAATGTACGGCCGTGTTTTAGTTCAGTGAGTGGCAGGAGAGGATCTGGTCAAGCACTGCAAGGGATGTATGTTCAGAGATTCGTTCACGGAACGTTCTACACAGTCAACGTTGTAAGCCCCTCTCCCTCTGCCCTCCATCCGTCTTGAACTCTCGAAATAATACCAAATATTTGATTTAATAATTAAGTGTCAGGATAATATACGTGGTGTACATAATAGGGTAGGAGCAGCTTTCAGATTTTGCAAACGGTGTCTTTATCCAACTGAATTCTCCGTTCTCAGTTCACTAGTTAGCTATCTGAACTGAACGTTCAGCCGTGTTTCAGTCCAGTGATTTGGAGAACAGGCGGTTGGAGCTTCGGTAAAGCACTGAACAATTCAGTGAACAAATATTTTTAATTAACGGATTCTAGTGATTGAGTACACTGACAATGACTTGGCATGGCCTATCACTATCTTATGTGCAGCTGAATTTTTTAGAATTATAGCAAAATCTATGTAGTATACAAGGCTTCCTGCTCTTTATGAACCAGTGCCGTCATGTTTTCAGGTGAAATCCGATTGACCTCTTCCTGGATTATGCCTTTGTTACAATTTAAACCTCAGAAGTTGCAAGTGTTGTGTCTTGATCTGTCTGTATCCACCAAGCTACATGTCAGGACAACACACACACACACACACACACACACACACACACACACACACACACA
>CALSBV010011748.1:5185115-5205222 GCA_943590825.1 Bovichtus diacanthus
ACACACACAGAGTTGAGATGGAAGACTAATTTGCACTCAATCTTCAGCCACCTCTCTGTGAGACAGCCAAGGCTGCTAAGATGACGCCTTTGTGTGTGTGCGTGTGTGTGTGTGTGTGTGTGTGTGTGTGCATGATCCTCGCTGATAAACCAGAAATAGATTTTTCTTACACAATTTCAGCAATCTTTCATAACGGTGACTCAGGATGTTTTGCTGAATGAACAGCCGGTAGAAAAGATGTCACGCTGGGTGATCATGTATTTTCATTATCGTCAGATAAACCGGACTTCCTCCTTTGCTCCAGTCATAATTACTACGCTTGCTAGAGGTCGGCGTCGTCTTCTTTTATTCCTTCTTTCCGTCAATAGACGATAAAACACACACCAAATACAAGTTGGTGTAGCAGGGCCCCTTCTGGCCTAACATCTAGAAGGCTGATAACCACTGATAATGCCTATTTAAAGGATGATAACATTCGATCCAGGTGCACCGTCATTCCAAAATCTGGTGGCTTCAGAGCATTTGTCTACCGTGCCCCTTATCTCTGTAATGACCTTCCATTGCATGTTAAAGAAGCACCTTTGGTTGAAATCAAGACTGAAAACACACCTTTATTCAGTTCATTACAACCTTACCCAGAACTTAGTCGGGTCCATCACCTTTTTTTAACTTTGACATTGATGGTTTCATTGTGGTTGTTTTGTTTTAAATTGTATTTCTTCTTTGCTTACTTTATCCTTTCTTCTACATATTCCTTTTTAATTGTAAAGCGTATTGGAACCGTGATGCATTGTAATTATGGACTTTAAATGAAATAGATGGTTTGGTGTACTGCAGTTGTGAGTGAAGTGACACGGTATGAAGAGCTTGAGAGATGCTGGCAGGGCATTTGTTGTAGGTACAGTGGAAAAAAATAAACATTTGACCTCAGCTAGAAAATACCTTGTAACACTGCTTCAGTAGAGGCCTGCCTGGTCTGTCTGACATGGTCAATTATTATTAATTGGTTGTGAAGTGACTAATAGCATGGTATTTTTTCACAGTTAACCTAATGTGTAGAAGCAAAACAGTAAAAAACGATCTCAGAATGAATTCAAGCTGTCGGTTATCCCCATCTGGTGCTCTGCTCCACTGCCTGCACAACTGTAGCCCTGACAGTACGTACGATATGTACAGTAGCGGCCTCTCACCGAGCACAAGCACACACTATATGATATTGCAGCCAATCATAGCAAAAGCAACACATTGGAAGTGTTATTTGCACCTTGATAGTTGCTAACCTGTTTTTTTTTTTTTTTGTCTTTCCTTCTCCAGTGTGACAGGTACTGCTGGGTAATGTCAGCAGTGCAATTCACCAGTCTTTGTTGCACGCATGGGTTGGTTTTTAATCCACAGCTATAGTTAGACATAAATTCCTACTGCCCTCTAAGAACCTGGTAAACAAAGTTGTAATGGTTTTATTAATGGCTGGGAACACATTCCCATCATAATCTTTTTATTTAGTCTATGTATGTGTTTTCAGCGGCAGAAGGAAAGAGATCATCATAGCTGTAACGTTAGAAGATAAATAGGGCCGTTTTTTTTAGGTTTTTTTTAGAATGCTAATCCCGCTTGTGTATACTTTGTAGTTTTGGCCTAATTTCTTGCTTTTAAGTGTCTAAATAAAATCTCTGATGAGTGATCGCAACATATGTTTATTACAGCCTGTGTCCGACAATGACTTGCTGTAGCTGCCCCACATGTGTCGCAAAAAAAGAAGTACAAACTAGAAATATACTTTAGAAAACATAACCTCTTTAAAGTAAACCATAAGGGGGTGGCAGTCAGCAATATTGACCTCCATGCACTGCTTTCAACAATTCATGTAATGCCAAATGGGCCAAATGGTGTCATTGTGGTGCCAAAATGCAGGCTGGCACCGTCCAACTTCTCACTAGCACATCCTTTTATTGCTTTCAGCAATAAAAAGGAAAACTTGGATACGTGAGTTACAGTAGGCCCTATGTGCCAAAATGAAAAGAAGGGGACATGCAGGGTAGATGCCAGCTAGAATACGTTTTTGAAAATGAGATAATGACAGACTGAAATATCTCATCTGTTAGACTGCCATACATTTACAAACCTCAGCTGTACTTTGGGCTAATCAGCAAATGTCACTGTGCTAAACTGATATGGTTACGATTAAACTTGCTTGGCATCAGCATGTTAGCATTTTCATTGTGAGGATGTTAGCATGCTGATGTTAGCATTTAGCTCAAAACTTCGCTGTGCCTAAATACAGCCTCTTAGTCTTGTTGCCGGGAGCATATCTATGTTCCCAGGGTCGTACATCTACTGACCTTACACTCCTTGAAACCTACAGCATCACATTTGCAGGCAAGACATGTTTTCTTGACAATGATATCTCCAAAGTGGCTGAATGGATTTCTACCATTCAAACTGCATTCGAAACGTCCATCCCCCACCATTCTTTGCAATTACTGTGGTAGCCCTTATCCATCTGTCACAATGTTGGAGTTAGGAATGAGCCCTTGTTGTCTGACAGCATGGCTTGCTGGAAGCTCTCTGACCTCGCTGACCTGCTGCGTCTGTAACGCGTGTGGTGTCCACACAGGCAGCATTGTTACTATTGTGCTGCTCCGGCGCTGTTATACTGCCGGCCCTTTCTTTCTACATTGAGTTTGCCTCTCATAATGCCATAATTCATTTATGGAGACGTGCTAGTCTCTGCACTTTTATTACTCTGTCCTGCAAATATTTCAGAACAAAAGTCTTGTGTTAACAAATGAAGGGATTCTGTCCATAGAAAAACGCTGGAGGCCTTTCATTCTGAATTGAAAACCAGGATAGGGCTATGTTAAATATTTACATTTCTTTCATGTCATATGTCACATAACATTCACTATATGCAAAAAGCAAGACATTTAACGACGAAGACGCGCTGCTCATGCAGTCAATGTGGCCTGGGCGTAAGCCATATCAACAAAGGTGCGAAAAACCTGCACTCTCCCTTTACAAAGTAATTACACACTATATTTATACAGCTCTTTAAGACACTATCACCTTTTCTAGATACCATTAGGTTAAGACATCACCAAGCACCAAAGATAAGCGGTGGCAAGTAGCATGATCTACACACAGAGTCACTACACATGGATACAATGGAGCACGCTTAAAACCTACTAGTTTTCTCTTATTTTGTTCCTTACCTTTATTGATACAGATTAGATGGATCAAACAAAAACAAGGCCATACAGTCTAACGTAATCTGTCTGCCCGTCTTTTGCTATTAACTGTGCCAAGAAGCAGAGACGTACGGCGGTAATGGAAAGCGACAGCGCAGAATCAAAATAGATGGAAATAGTTCCTGGTCATGACTCCCACCTCATTCATTTTTAAGCAAGATGAAAGACACGGTGTATTGAGTGCAGAGTGGTTTGAATGAGTGAAACTGGGCTGCAGCTCCTCTGCATTAACGTGTGTATGCTCGCAGTGGACGCGATTCTTCAAACAGAGCTATACAAATCCCTGTTGAATACATTTCTCAAAGCAAGAGCATTTTCAGACAACGTAATGTTTCAAAACAGATGTTTGAGATGCGAAAGAGATGGACTGTGATTGGGTTTTTTTTTTTTTCTCGTTTGAAACACACACACGAGAAAGGAGCATTGGAGGATTGTAGAAGACTTCGTCACTGCACCGTGATGATGTCCCACACCTTCCTTGCTATTTGGCTTCATGTCAAATTTTATCCACTTCCTTTCTTTTTGATTCAACCTGCGTTTCAGCTCTAACTGTTTCAATGAGTTTCCTCAGCTTCCAAACACTACTAAGTCCAACAGCATCTCTCAGTGTTTTCAACTGAGAAGCCTATCAGCGCCTTCTGTGCTCGTGTTACCACGGTGAATGATGATGAGACAGCCGGCCCCGTTGCCATGACGAGACTGTCCGCTTCTTATTGAATGATGTATCGCGAGGAAAAAAAGCACACACATAAATACGAAAAACAAGCTATAAGATAGAACTGATTTAGAGAGGCAGCTGAAAAATCCACTGACATGATACATGCGACGTTTCAAGATCAAGAGACGTAGCTGTGATAACTGAGGCCATCACTACGGGCTGAAGGATACTATTATGCTGTCAATAATAACATTCTTTCTCTTGTCTGATGCTATACAAGTGTTTCCCTTGTGAATTATTCTGTAGGATTTTTCTATAGGATATTATATATTATATTATGTCTGGCCTCCAGTGTGACTCTTGTTATTATGAGTGGATGGGTGTGTCAATTTCACTGAGGGCCACGCTGGGAAATAGGAATCGCATCAAGAGCCAGAAATATATAGTTTATTGACATGCTTTTATTTAATTGAATTATTATTATTTTTTTTATATCTTTGATTATATTGTTGCATGTCCCATATAGCCTTCTCACATACAATGGGGTCGGAACACAGCTACGCCTCCCGCCAGTGTCACCATTACGTTGGGATTCTGGTACAAGCAAGTCTGGTTATTAACAAATATTAATGATAATTAATATTAACAAAACTATTAATATTCATAAAATAATAGGGGGTTGATAATAACTGGCCCTACAATGAAGTAGGTGCATTAGCTCAAAAAGACATTAACATGGCGATCAGAAGAATACATAATTATCTAAATAATTATCAATTATTATATTTAATATTACATAATGTAATTGTTAATTATATGAATTAGTATAACTTAATTTACTCCAAGTCACCTCAATGGGGAGCACCACCTTCTCATCAGCAGTTCTGAATCAGAGGAAAATGACAAGTTAATGTGGTCTCATAAAATAGGAAATCTGATTAATAATTAAATAAATAATTATAAACAAAATGACCATATCAACATAGCTAGTAAAAGTTTGAAGGATTTCGGAATTCTTTGATCGTAGAGTTTGGCAATACTCACTCTTGTACAACATTAAACTAACCAGCGTGTATATTTCAAAAAGCCTTCAAAAAAGAAAACATCTTTGATGCAAATTCAGATTCAGGGACGGACAGACTGAGAAAGACATTTTAAAACTGAGGATATAGAATGATGCGAAAGAAACTACTGAATTGTTCTCCTTCAACACAAGTCACAAATGTGAATGAATATTTACAGGACCGGTCTTGTATTAAACCCATATTATTGCTGTAGTCTCAGATTCTACGTTATATAAGGAAGCTGCAAATGAACATTTTTGGAAAACTTTATAATACAGATTGCAGGTGTGTTCTACTTCACTTTTTACTAAAGTGGGTCGAGGCTAGGGTGCGATCGCATGGCTACATCACGGAGCGAAGACTCCAGAGAAGCACACACTTATAGTGGATGAGAGTTTGCCCGTCTGTAAACAGAAAATGTCCAATAATATTTATTTGAATGGTTTTAATACAAAGCATCGCAGTAATTGGTGTTTGACAGCTGAAATAACCTTTATACCTCGCGCTGCTAGCAGACTACATCATTTGCACGTGTGCGTGTTTGTGTGTTTATTGTGCGCCCACTTATCGTTCGTGTCTCGGGCACCTCTCTCTGCCTCTGTGTCTCCGTTTGATTATGCAGAATCTCCACTGAGCTCATCACTGAACACTGTTTGCCTCATAGTTCACACACAAGCATCCAAAGTCACATTCATAAGGATGTAGAGGTGTAATATAGGAGAAAATCACATGTCACTCTGTTGTCAACCCCACTATCTCTCACTTTGCCTCATTATATCTCTATATGCTGAACATGAAGCCTCGCTCGAGTTATGTCTGAATCAGCGCTCCCTCAAGGTCAGAGGGAGAGAGACCTACATACTGAATACACTTACAGTGAGTCTCAGAGGGGAGGATTTGAACTGTAGAAATTCGAATTGAATTGTTTTCTGTAAGGAGGTAGTAGAAGCAGAAGTGTGTATCAGCATACGGAACGGCTGGCAAGTAATTAAAGGTTTCTTTTTCTTTCTTAGACATAAATGGCAAGATAAACACTTTGTCAGCGCATTGCACAACAGCCCCTATGAGCATTTTTGAAAGTGAGAATGAAACTCTATTTTGAAATGTAGCTTGACGTAGAGACCACAGACAACAAGCGTCATCGTACAAGCTAAAAACTGAGAACGTACAGTAAGTGAAAAGCTCCTGGATAAGCAATCTGGCTGTGTGACATTCCCCCCAAACATTTTGCTGTATGGCTGTAATACCAACTTGCCAGTTGCCTTTTCCCTGAGTTGGGAGCAGCCTAACTGTTCAGCTGTTTCAAATTACAGGGTTTTTTTTTTACAATTGCTACAAGCATGCCTATACCTGCACCTATACTTAAGATATGTTTCATAAACTCTTAACACAGCAACACAACACAATTAGCCAAAAGTTCATGTTCTGCTCAACCCACATTTTTTTCCATTCCAAAAAAAACTCTCTTTACATACACTAAGTCTATCAAACACAGCAAACCTGACTCAATTTCAAATCAATCTTTCAAAACACCAGCACACGTTTTCTATAAGAGGAATATGTAGTCAATCATAGTTCAAACAGTTGTTAGCTTTACAAAAACAGCATTACTTTTTCATGTTTCAGATCTACCTGCATACAATGTTTTTTTTTTTTATAATTCCCTTTTCATTTACTGTGGCTATTTCACACAACTTACAGTAAATGAGCTACTTCTTCATTAAAAGTGCGTATCGGCTGTTTCATGTATTGCAGAAGCAGACGGTTTAAACTATGTTGAAGGTTTTGAACACGAGATTATCGTTTCTCGCATTGCGGTGTGCAGACAGGAAAGATCCATCGTTTTGGTATTCGCTATGCTCGTATGCAAAGAAAATGCGACTGCATATTCTGTGAAAACGACATGAATTGGCCTAATGGTACGTTCCACAAGAGATGGGTGTTGTCCTACTTGTTCCTAGTCTTTTTGAAAAGGTGACTACAGAATGGACAAAGGGATGTTACCGAAAACTGTAACAAGGACATTTGTATGCAGTTCCTGCAGCATGGGGGGAAAAAAATGCTTTCAGGCTGAGGTGTCGTGGGAAATTGACAGATAGTGATACAAAGAGAGGCTGCTGAATTACTGTAGCTCTCAAGTGCATATAGGATCAATGGAGATAAAGAGAGAGAGAGGGATACATTGCGATTGTGTAGCGGTTCAGGTGTCTCACAGAACCCCTCGCTGCAGAGCTAAAACAGCAGGCCTCAGGTGAATCCATTTTGCCATAAACCAAGTATATTGTCAGGAGCACTTGCATACGTGTGTGTGTCGTTTGGTCTCCTCAGACCTGTGTTCAATGTTGGTTGTTACCACACACACCTCATTGTGAAGCTGCTTTCACACTCTTTATTGCTCAGAGCTAACAGCAGCTGTCTGGTTTGGGATAATGAAGCTGCATGATTCCCGCTAATTATTGCTCACTGTATTCCTGCCAGGGAGCGCTGGAAGTTTTGAAACGTATCACAGCAAATAAATTAGTTAGGTAAACAGTAAACAGTGGGGAGGTTGTTTTATGCTCCTGCCTGCCGGAGCTCTGACGGGCCCAGAGGAGGCACTCACAAACACTGTACTTGAGTTTGCTTCTTGTGGGTGTAGTTAAATGGGTGAGTGTTGGGACTGACAATAGAGTGATGCAGGCAGAGGTTTTATAGTTATTTTTTTATTTTTTTTATGCTTTCTGTGAAGCGTTTAAAAAAAGAAAGAGGCTGGTAAACAAGGATCAGCTGTTACCAGTCAGTGATACGGCTTTTCATAACATTTCTGTAGGTTAAATAATGATGCCTTGGGATGTAACTTGAACACATGCAGATGCAATTTCAACAAATACTGTTGTCTAAACCAGCCATGTCACTGCTTTTTTGGTTCACTCTTGTATAACCTTGTCTTCAAGTCTATTGGTCGTGTAACTACCGGGATCGCTGTATTGGGCTGCGGGCTCTATGAAACATCTCTCAGTCAGCACATTGGCAAGTCTCTGGGGGCAAGCGGCAATATTTCTGGGGTTCCGGTGTAGCCAGCGTATATCCGGGCCACGACTTCCTCTTCCGTGTGCCGCTCATTGTTACAGTCCAATTAGCAACTTGGGATGTGAGAATGGAGTTGAGAGACGAAGTCTACTAGCGGATCGTTTCACAAGTAGCCAGTTTACAAGCCAATTGTAAGCTAATGAAAAGCTAAAGCCCAGCGGACCTGAGATTGAAGTTTTGCCAATGCATTCAGCCTCTTTCGCTCTCCCCTCCTGGACTGCTTACCTGCATGCAACCAAAGGCAATGCTACTTGCACTACAAACGTAAACCAGACTGCTTTGATGTCAACATTTTGTCCTGTTGCCTTCAGATTCTGCATTGATGCTGTTTCTAGAGAGTATGCATCCGGTGTACACAAAGTGTTGGGGTTGTTTTGAGTCTGGTGCAAAAACAGTGACAAAAAAAAATTGCCATACAAGTCGACGAAACGATGTCAACTCAAATTCCAATTGTCCCGGAGCTTTGAATGGCGTCACACAGTCCTCACGGCCAGAATTTGCTGAGTTGTAGGTGTAGATGCTCGAACTCTCAGCTCTGATTTTGAGCACATACAGCTTCTCATCCATCTAGCTGTCGCATAACTCTTTCACCTTCCACCTCTTGTTTTGTAGTCGACTTATATTCCGGCTCAAGCGGTCCAGCTTTAGTGACGAATAACCAAGCAACAACACAAACAATGAGAGAAAAGGAAGGTTCACAAATCTGCAGTTTTGCCAGTTGGACACTAGCTCAGTGTTGGCAGAGGTTTGGACTCAAACAAGTGTCTTCTAGTGTGAGATTGTATCTGTGAAACACAGAATGGGCAAAGAAAACATTTTGAAAGTAATTGAAAGCTGCCACATTTTTTTGTTATTGTGAAACTTTGTGCGTTTTTGTACAGAATCTTTTTTTCAATGAAAGGTTAGAGCGTCATGCAGGATGAGCTGCAGATGTGTGAGAGCTGAGCTCCACATTAGTCCTCGTGACGGCTTTCCTTGAACTACAACTTGACGTTCAATTTTCCAACTTAATGACTCTCATACAAAATAAAAATCAACCAGCTTTTCCGTCTTTCCCACTGTACATAATTGAAGCCATAACGATGCATTTGCACGTGGAGTCAAATCCACAGGGAGTCAATTAAAAGTTGTCTATGTTATATATTGTAACGAGAAGAGTTATTCACTTTTAACAAGCAGTGCAGTTAAGACAGCGCAAAGGCATGCTGAAGAGTATTATAGTCCTATGTTTTGGGATTATTTAGATACAATATTATCCTCTTTGGAAAGGCAGCTTTTTCTTGTTTAAAGCAAGTAGGACAATTACAAACGTGTTATGTATGAAGCCACTGGCTGTATCATATCGTGTCATTGAATTAAACGCCTACATCCTAGTGTGTAAATTACTATTGAAACCACCTAAAAATAAACCACAGCCATGTTTGTTATATTATCCTTCAGACAAATCAACCGGTCACACAATCCATTTATCACATTCGGAGAGAAACTAATACCTGCCCTCAGCTGAACTACAGCTCTGGCTGTCGCAGTGATGTAGCTCAGCACAACAGCAGCAGTGGAGACCTTGAGAGGATATTCAGTGTAATAAATTCCCTCATATTACTGTCACACTGGTTGCCCCAAGATGTCTTTTGGCGAAGTGCATGTCACTAATTCTCTCACTAATGTGAGAACATTAACAAAAAATGAATAGTCATTGGAAATGCCTTTTATGCCTACATAACCCATTTATGAATCTTTTGGGTTTTGCTAAGCTATAAATCTTGCCTGATTGTCAAACATTATATTCGATTATTATCATTCATCAAACTCATCAGTGTCCAGTCCTGCAACGACACTTCTGTGTTGATATTGGAGCCGGATAAAGAACTCCTTGCTAGGATTCTGTTTTTTGGAAGATCGTCGAATTGTCTTAAGCCGTTAAAACGTTTTCAGAATGAAGCTCTTTAAAACCTGCAGGTGCCTGGGAAGCATTAGTTCAATCAGCCGTGTGCTTGTCCTTGCTTTATCTCCGCACCAACCCCGGCTCGTCCCCAGTGCCAAGCTGCTCGCAGATGGCACCTCCCTCGCCGTGCCCATCGACTGCACTTCTGCCCAGCTACAAATCAATACTGCTGGGCTTCCTGTGAGGGGAAGAGAGCTGATGGAGCAATGGAGTGAGGGAGCCCAGGAGGGAGGTACCAGGACGAGGGAGTGTTAGGAATATAGGACCGTTAATGTACGAGAAGATGAGAGAGGGAAGGAAACAGAGGAGACAGATTGAGGAGCAAAATGAAAGGGATGGAAATAGATAGGGAGGGCTAGGAAAGAGCAAAGAGACGAAGGATGATTAAGAGGTAAAACAAATGTCTGATGAAGGAGGGAGGCGGATGGGGGGATGAAGACAACTGCAGCAGAGAGGACAGAGAGAAGGGAGCAGAAGGGACGGACAGAAAAAGGAATGATTTCTCTTTTCGAAGACACGCAGGGACAGAAGGGACCCAAAAAGGGCCGTCTACGGGGGACGGAGAGCGTAAGCAGGACAGAAATATAGGAGTAAGGAGGAGGAGGAGGGGTGGAATGGAAAGAGGAAGCATCCCAGTAGGGGTTTCCGCAGGGTGAACTCAGCCAGAGTGCGAGGCGCGGTGCATAGCTGAGCAGTAGGTCCTGAATTATTAAACGCAATATTTTGCAGCAAACGGCTGCAGCCATGTCAGATGTGTCTGCTGAAGTGGGCAAGGATTTGGTGTGTGTGTGTGTGTGTGTGTGTGTGTGTGTGTGCATGTGTGTGTGTCTTGTGTGTGTGTCTTGTGCGTCGGAGTTTTTATGAGTATTTACAAGCGCTCAAATATGCGTTTTGAGTTTAAATGCAATATAGTTTGCGCTTTTGCTTAATACTCTTATTTTGGATATTGTGTGTGTGTGTGTGTGTGTGTGTGTGTGTGTGTGTGGCCATTAGAGGGAGTGTGTGCTCGTTTAGAGGCCTTAATTAATGAGGAAGCAACGTCCTGAGGGCCTTTGTTTTAACTCCCAGCCCCAGTGGAGAGCAACTAACAATTTAACACACACACGCACACACACACACACACGCACACACACACACATTTTTATTAGGCATTGTAGTGCAAAACATAATATTTAGAGGCAATGTTTTTTGAATGAATGAGAACAGAGTCAAAGAGAGGGGTGGAAGCAGTGTGACACCAAAGCATGGTTCGCTTCCTGACTCCCATCTGTGATTATTTTTGGTTATAATTAGAGAACGTTTTTTGTTTACGGTTAAATGTTAATAAGCACATTGTGCCTCATGCTTCAAATCACTGTGGTCTCTTTCTGTATTCAACCAGACCACAATCTTTCCCTAATCTTAACCAAAGTGCTTCTGTTGCCTAAACATAATCATAAAAAAAGTTAAACAGTGTTATAGCCACTATGAGTGGATATTGTAGGCTACCAGATATTTTGGCAGAAAACAATGCAATACGTTGTAAAGTGAACATTTCACTGATACTTTCACTATTAACATTTACAACTAGCCAGATATATTAATTAACAACATTTCCTCATTATGTTCATAGAAAATGTTATCAAAAATGTATATGCTGTTACAAAATGTAATGTCAATTTAATGTAAATGTGGATTCCATTTATTTAGCTGACACTTTTATCCAAAGCGATTTGCAATAATTACATACAGGTGATTACATTAATAGCTTCACAGTACATGATTGCGTTTTCATGTTCAATGTGAGTCATTGGAATTCAACGATCAAAACTTTTAAAGCTGCTTTAGGTCACCTTGCACATTTCCGGTCAATCATAGCAGTGAGCAATACTTCAAATAAAAATGAAAAGTGAAGCGGTATTTCTCCTGCACAACGTTTTCCAACTATGAAGCATTGTAACCTACAGTGTCTAATGCGAAGTTCTTTGCCATTCCAGCCCTGCTGCACAAGTTTAGTTGTGTCAGTTGTATTTGCATAAAAATCTTGTTTGGTCCGGCTTTAATTATGCATCATTTCTCATCACTGTCTGCTCTCCTCCGACCATGCCCCTTCCTCCTGAAGCTTTTCCCCTCCCTCCCTTCCTCCCTTCCAACCTTCCTGCCTCCTACAAAATAACGTTTGAATACAATTAAACTGTATTCTCAATTATGTCTCGAAGGAAAGCGTATTTTCTCCCGGATCACTCTCGCAGTTTTGAACACGTGGTAAACGCTATAAATGTAAACAAAACAAAGCAAAAACGCAAACAAAACAATTTGGTTTCTTTTTTTTTTTTTTTTACATACGTATGTCACATTATTGAAGTTACGGGCGTAAATTTAAAAAAGCGGACGTTGACTCGGTTTCACAAAGGTCACAAACAACGGTCCCTCCGATGGAAAGTCCCGTGTTTATTTGACTCTCCCGCACAACCCGAAATCCTCCGTACGCAGTCTGCCGTGGACTGTGAATAGTAATTCGTTAGTCATGCATCCAAAACAAACGGGACAGAATTTCGTATGTTTTTCATTGACAGTGCGGTTTCGTTGTGCGGAACGTAATTTATAGGAGACCAGGCCGTACCTTCTCTGTGCAGCTCTCTCACTCGTCTCTCTGGCCTTTTCCTTTTCCTTACCCTTCTCATTACATTGTGCAAATAACAGCTCAACCACCCCTATATATAGACTTATAATGAACTGCTTTTGAACCACACCACTGTTCTTCAAACACTTTGCATCCCTAGCCTCATCTTGGGACCGTTAAGTGGTTTTCCACAACTTTCGATATATATGTGTCTATTGGGAGGTTTTTCTTTCAGAGCACTAAAGCAGATGAGTCAACCTCGATAAGATTGGAAGCTCAGAGAGTCTGTCTGGCTCCATGGCCGTCTGTCCATCTGCTGCTCCGTCTGCCTTTCTTCGTCTCTCTCATGCTCATTTTCCCTGTCTCCCAGTTTATTCCTCTTCACCTTGGGACGTAATTGAATTCCACACGACCCTGAATTGAGCTCTTGCCCTTGAGGATCAGAGAGGAGGACGCAATTACGTTTCTGTTTGGCTGCAATGATTCTTCTAATTCTATGTGGACTTGCAGCAGGGGCGTTTTGAATTGGTTATTGACTGCCGAGCCGATGTAGAAATGATCCGTCTGGTCCTATTGTACCTGTCAGCAGACAATTGAACATTATCTCATTAATAGTTTCAGGAATATTTAGAGACGTTTAGATGTAGAGCGGTTGCAGTCATTGACAAACTGAAAAATAAAGACTTGTTGGTTGCAAATAGTTTAGTTTAGGAGACTGATGTTAACATCAGTGCAGTGGTTGGGTTGGTTATTCTTTTTGGTATACATGGTTTACTATTTATGCAATGTAGGAACATCATTCCTCTCTTTCTCTAAAATGTCCTAAAGGGGGGCCATAATGATGGGTAAAATTCTTCTTTCACAGAGAGAGAGAGCGAGGGAGAGAGGGAGAGAGAGAGAGAGAGAGAGGGAGAGAGAGAGAGAGAGAGAGAGAGGGAGAGAGAGAGAGCGAGAGAGAGAGAGAGAGGGAGAGAGAGAGAGAGCGAGTATGAGATTAAGTGTTGGCACGAGCCCCGGTACTTGCATAACTCACTGATAATTAGAGTTTTACTGCTGCCAAGTCTTCTACGGCTATGCAGGTATTGGCAGGACATCTGAGTCCACTTTAGGGAACAAAGAATTAAAAAGAATTGAAATTCCTAGAAATAAACAAAAATAAGGCACAATGACCTCATGTTTCTCGGGTTAGGATTAGTGTTTTCTTATAATAAACAAAGCGACATAATAAAGGCAAAGAGCCCTGTTATTTGGAGACACACACACACATTACTCCATATCCTTTTCCCTGCTCCAGTCTCTCTGCGCTACTCCTCCAGCCCCTCCTTGATCATCACCTCCACTTCTTTCCTCCTCTCAGCTTCTGCTTCTCCTCCTCTTTCTTCCTCCTCTTTGATTTACCTCCCTCTTACCATTCCATTTCCACCTCCTCCTCCTCTTCTCTCCTTTCTCTCCTGTCTTGTTAGCAATGGTCACGCACGCTTGCCTCCCTGATTAACCAACAACCCAAAGGATGTAACACGGAACAATGTACGCTCTCCCCGAGAGAGGCATCGATTTTGCTGGCAGTCGGTAACCACACAGACGGCTGGCACATGAGCTGGAGAGGCGAAACTGGAAAAAGTAATGGCTGCTGGGAGACGAAAACCCACTATTTTTAAATTAGCAGCCGATATGGAATCAAGACTGAATACACAAAAACTGTGTTTGAATACCACGTGTTTAAATGAGCGCAGTAGAAATAGGCTCCAGGAGGTGACGGTGGTGATGAAGCTGAGGGATGCTAAATGCTTCCCTAATGAGATTCTAGACAGATGACACAGACACAGAGAGAGGACATCTGTTCTTTTGGGAACTGAATATTAAACATAGCAGTGTGTGTGTGTGTGTGTGTGTGTGTGTGTGTGTGTGTGTTCCAGCTGACTCACTGTGTTGCTTTTGAAGACAGAGGTTGTAGATAAACGATTTATTACACAATGACAAATACAGAAAAAAAAAAAACAGTCAGACTCACATGGACGGATTTTTCCCCAGAGAGTTTTGTGTCATTATTCTTCTTATTTGTGAATACGCAACAGTTTCAGCATGAGCTATTAGAATTTGGAAAAATTCCCTCTACCTAATCAGTACAACTGATTCCCTAGTAATGTCGACTCCATCTGATAATCCACTTCAAATTGTCTACGGCATCACACATGGCCTTGAAGTTACAAAAGGATGACGTGTTCTTTCCTGGTCACACTGCAGTCACAAGTGTAGAACATGTAGACATTTGTAAGTCGCATCAACAATGGATTTTAATCTGTAAAGGAAATTCTACTAGGTATTTAGTCATAACTTGGAGTTGTATGTGTTCTTGTGTGCATCATATCGGATGAAAGCCACACAAACTAGGTAAAAGCCATGACGGTTTATGGGTCAGTGCTTCTCAGCCAGCAGCGTTCAGCTCTGTGCTCTTATCAGAGGCCGTCTTGGAATGTAGACGGTCACACACAGAGGCTTTTAGATCCAAGAGACAACTATCATCAAGGTCACAACCCCCCACATCACCAGAAGTGTACCCGTTATCCCTAAATCCCAGTAAAGATCTAAAGAAAGACAAGAGAGACCTTTTAGTTTCCTTTTTTTCTATTACACATTATGTCTTTGAATTTAAGAAAGGAGTTTGACTCCTCTAACAACTAACAAGCGGGGAATTCTGAACAAGGTATCACGTGCCCCTGAGCAAAGCACTGCGCATTAAAAAAAAAAACGATATGGTTCTATCTCTAGAGCAGGAGTGGACAACTAGTTACACACTAACAGCCAGAAAATAGTCCGTACAGCTTTTAGATACGACGGCATCCACATACTCGCTTGAAAGTTTGCACGCACACTCATACACACAACAAGACTGTGTGTGAGCCTGCGCGTGTGTGTGTGTGTGTGTGTGTGTGTGTGTGTGTGTGTCTGAGTGTGTAGGAGAAGAGTCAGGGGGCCCGACTGGCTCCTGGGCCCGTACATGAGGAGCCAGTGTCTCTTTATATGACGACCCACAATATTCAAGAGTCAAGCGCCGATGTGTAAGATAAGATGAGAACTTTATTGTCGGTTACATTACGTTACATGAAATTTGCCTTTAGCATTCTGGCAGCACAGTGTAAAACAGACTCTCGAGGGCATTTATATGACCATTTTTTTTTACTGAGCTTCCAGCATTATATGCATACAGCAACAATTCTGTTCGGGAGACGTGACATCCAGGCGAGGTCTCTCGACACAAGGCATGTCATAGCTAGAAAAGTGCAGAAGTGTCTCCCTCTCCTCTCTCCCAAGTGTTGAATCTCACTCAATGTGTCCCTTAGCCTAGCCAATTATCGGAAATGCCTTTTGCTAATAACGCAGTTGCTGATCACTTGTCAGCAGTCAAATGATGACGTGAAACAGTCAATACAATCGTTTTAAACCACAAGAGGTCCTTGATCATGCAGCCATGAACAAGCACAAACAATATACACAAACGCACACACACATGACCGAACACATTATCTCTCCGCAGGCTTGGTGGAGATACAGAAAAAAAATCAGCAAATTGACCAAATATGATTAGCTCAAATCCAAATCCGGATTATCTTTCTTTTATGCTATTAGTTGGTGTAATTAACATGGTTTATTGATAATCACCTGTGTGCCAATGTAGTAGGAAACTGTTAGCGCTTTTTCTTCGCAAAACAGAAATTGAAAAAAATAAATAGAAAACTTTATTTTTCACAGCTGTCAACTTTTCTTCCAAAAAGATCTGAAATCCTATCTGTTTTAAGAATATCTATTAAAAAATAATAATAATAAATGCTCTTCAAATCATTGTTCCTCCTAAATATTGCACTGTAACACTTGGCCATGTGACAATGGGACATGTGATATTTTAAATCATATCAGAACCATTCTGAAAAAGGTTATCTTAACTGATGACAACATGATTATCAGACAGTTCACCGCTTGTATTCTCAGGATTGTTCTCTTGGCAAGAGTTGATGTCCATGTGAATAGAGCATGGCTCTACAGCTTGTGACTGATAACCAGCTCATTGGTTACAATTATTACAATTGCAAAACCCTGATGTACATGACCAGTCTCACGGCACATTCATGGATAATATGCTATGATTTCAGATGACTTAATTGATCAACTGTCCTAATTTCCCCCACAAACATCAGATCAATGGGCCTCAAGCTGCAACATTCTCTTAATTTCTTTCTTGTATTTGTATTAAAAAATAAGTCAACTCCGGATACACCAAACGTTCTTAACCATCCAAATGTGCTCTTACCCAGGATGTGCTGCAGGATGAATCCCACTTGATCATAAATTAGAGGTGCGTGGTCGATTGTTAATTTTTCAGCGTAGGTAATGCCCCCTAAACCCGATATAATGGCAGGGGTTGTGCCGTGTTTAAATACTCTGGCACATACCCAAGAGTTGAAGACTAATAAAGGCTGCAAGAAGAAGAAGAACCTCAGCTATATCAATCAATAGACCAATAGTATTTATTAAATAATCCAACCTTTATAATTACTCTAAAACATACGATAATCTAAATGAAAAAGAATGTCCTTGCATTGGACAATTTGTGAACTGTGAAAACAAGACTTTTTTTGTAAAATGTTCTTTTACCTCAGAGAAGAGCGAGAAGAAGGAAACGTTGATGAATCTCAGAAATCAATGAGTGCTAATTTGTTCTTATATCTCTTCCTGTGTGAGGCCCAATGTTGCGCAGCATGACTTGCTATTACATGTTTTGCAGAAGTGTGACCAGCTAATAAGCCACTAACAGCTCTATCTGACACTGCTCAAAGTGACAAAGCAATACATGTTCAAGCATCGTGACCAACGTGCAGTTAAGTGAGAAATCTCCCAATCGTCCCATAACCCTGTATTTCCTTCCTAAATTCTTTGTAAAACCCCTCACACTCTCCAGATGGGCTGGAGGCCTGGTGGAGCTCCGAAAGATTCAGCTCACCCTCAGCTCACACTGTGTGTGAAACAAAGAGTTTGTACGTGAGAGAGAAGACAATCAAGAAAAAGGTCACGTAAGAAAGAGAGGCAGCCTCTGGGTGACAGTCTCCAAGACAGAGCGAGACAGAGGGACAGCATATGTGTGTGAGTGTGTGTGGGCAGTGTTACACACCCAGCCTGACTAGTACCATCTGCCTTGTATCAGGGCTCTGTCTGGGACTGCCCTCTGCTCTCTCTTTAATTCCTCCTTTTCACCTTCTCTCCATCGTCCCCCCCCTCCCTCCCGTTCAGCTTGTGCTCCCCTTTCTCCTCTCTACTGTGCATCCTCTTCAACGTAACTGCAGTTCAGGCTGAAGCTACTCTTTTCTTTCACATGAGCGATACTAGAATTATGGAAAGAAAAAGAAAAGTCCTTAGTGACTTGTGTTTGAATATGCCTGGCTGGTAAAATGCAGTGTTACTACATGTCTGTAGAGCAGCGAGCTTTAACATGAATGAAAAAAAAAAAAGGGCCACCACTCAAAGATGTGACAAGAGACTCTGGGAAATAGTGGAGGAAGGGAAAGAAAAGAAAGAGATATGCGTCAAAGGAAAATTAGAATCTGAGAGTCTTGAGAGAAAAGAGAGGCCAGGAGAAAAGATTGTGAAGACAAAGCACGAAGAGGAGAGAGTGAGGGGACGAAGATGAAAGCTTTGTAGTTCAACCCGACTCCCAGCTTGGCCCTCAAATCTCCTGTTACCATGGTGATTTAACTGCCGATACGCTGTCCCCCGAGACTCGGCCCTGAAACACGGGGGGAGAAAGAGAAAGAGAAAGGGAGTAACACAAGGACAGGCGGAAGGGTAAAAAAGCACAGGTGGGCTAAACAAGGACTGCAATGAATGCACAACAGCCTCAGTCCCATGCGTCTACATAATTGTGATGCCACTGTGATGTTAACAAGTGTTATTGGTTAAGATCTCTATAACTCGACATAGAAGAAACCTTATTCGAATGACAACACAAAACAACAAGTCCTCCGATCCATACGACCACACCTCTGATATGACTGTGATACCGCTGTTGTGCAAGCACATGGCTCATGTGCGATATAGCTGGGATTACTTCATACTGTTGATTACTGGTAGGGCTGCTAGTTCACCTACTTTTATTATGCTGCTACTTGTTTTTGTTTTTTTTATACCGTGGACACTCATTGTAATGTAATACACCTGTGTTTGCCTCTTTTATTTAATATGTCAGCCTACTTATTTCATTTGTTTCTTCCATCTGCGCTGTCCCTTTGCTGTTGTAACGCTGTACATTTCCAAGCTGTGGGACGACTAAAGGATTTATGATTATGGTTCAGATGACCCGCAGGAGCGTTTGCTGTTCGACCTCATATCCGATCGGTCCCAGTTTGAAACATGTGGCTGACGTTACGAATCAGGTCATTTAGACTATCTTTGTTAGGTTTAGGAGAAGATCATGGTTTAGGGTTCAAATAAGACGTAAGCGTGTCGTGATACGTTGAAAATAGGTCAACGTGACTGCGGTCTCCTGGGTGGAAGTCCTGACCCACCTACTTTCTTTAAACTACGTCAGGTGACTTCCTCCTTTACTCCTGTCACAATATTAACAAATGTAAATATAGGTCGTAATATGGGGCTTGTACAAACGCCCTGTGAGGCCCAGCACCGACCAGCAGACATGCAGGGTTAGCGGCTAAAAGGCTAAAGAGCCAGATTTTTTCCCTCAGTTGGTGGATAACAAACTAGAGGTGAAGAGTGAGTAAATATTGGATTTACATTTGTCAAGTGGCCAGGAACACATCTCCAAATGAATATTAATGTGTTTCTGTAACTGTTGGATGGGTAGATAAAGCAACCGTTCGCTATCACGGTAATACTGTATGTCAATGATGTGTAAACCACTTGTTGTGCTGCCCCCAAGTGGCAAAAATCAATACATGCAGATTAAAAGGATTGAAGATGTCATGCAAGCAAAGCAATCTATATTTAAAAAGAAAAAAAAAGAAAGTTTTTTGAACTTTGATGAAGTGAGAGGAAGAGAGTGCTACTTCCCACTCTCTAGGCATGTAGCCTTATATGAAGTGCTGACAGGAATTATCCACCAACAAAAAAGCTAAACAAATGACGGTTTCACACTTCAGAATCTATATATATACATATCTCTGCCCTGTTTGGTATACTCGCTGTTATTAATGTTATACATTGTCACTCTGTATATGAGAGTGGAGCAATAACAAACAAACAAACAAAAAAATCCTGTAACGTTTCATCATGTTATTGTTTTTCATTTTGCATTATGAACTTCTGTTTTTCTGTGCACAAGACGCATCATGTTTATTTTACATGATGCGTTGTATGTGTATGAAAAGTATTAATATGTATCATTCATGCAACTGGGAACATGTGACATAGTATGTTGTATTCCAAAGTATTGAAACTCTCTCTCTGTCTCCCTCTTCCTCTCTCCCTCTTCCTCTCTCTCTCTCTGTCTCCCTCTTCCTCTCTCCCTCTTCCTCTCTC
>CALSBV010011748.1:5210949-5226258 GCA_943590825.1 Bovichtus diacanthus
TTGAACCATTCTTTGTCTGGCCCCTCGCCTGAGACCAATTTGCCATGGGAGACCCTACCAGGAGCACTAGGCTCCCGACAACACAGCCCTCAGGTTCATAGGAGCACCCAAACCCCTCCACCACGGTAAGGTGATGGTTCTCGGAGGGGCCAATGAAATGATCATCAGAATATTTTAAGATACAGCTAAATGGTAGATAAGACTTTCTTTAGTCTTCTTTGAGAGAGGATCATATATCATAATATCAGTAATAATATGTATGTTTTATTTAACACCACAGATAAGATTGTGATACTTACAACATATGCAACAACCGTATCATGTAACACAACATACCATATGCCATATTATTTTGAAAAACAATATTTAAGGCGAGACAGTGCAGGCACTGGTCAGTTTTGAAAGTTTGGGCTATTTTTCTTCCATAACATGGCTTCTTTCAGACTATTGGAAAAGAAAAACATCAAAATAGACCTTTAGGTTTAGATTTCTCATAAATTCACCAAAAGAGAGACGAATACTTTATTTGCATATTTAAACATAACATTTCAGAAAACGTGTGGCCGTCTAGCAAAATGTATGGATTTTTACAATACATATCTTTAAAGGTTTCAAAATGAGTTTTCTCTCATACTCTGAGCCAGAAATCTCCACTTCAGTAGTGCTCAGTTACTGTTTATATTCTGAAGGTTTTTACAGAGGGGTTTGTTCATATATCATTCAAAGCCTAAATTATATATAGTTTTATTCCTAAAAACATGGCGAAAAATGATTACATTTTTTTTTTAATGGCTGTTGACAGTAGTTACTGATTTACAGAGATACAAAGAGATATCCAAAATTCCCCTCTGTAAAAACCTTTGACTCTAACATGTCAACAAAACGAAGCAAGAATTTTGAACCTGGGTTTATCCGACATTCAGTTTTCTGTTCTGCAAATGTATGGCAATGAGCGCATATAAGATAATGCCTCGAATACAACATTTGAGAAAACGTGCAATTCAAAAAAGAGTCGTCTGCATTGAAGTAATCATCCAGGGAAGTTTCATTTTGACATCTTGTAGCTAAAACGTTTACCTTAAACACGCTCTTTCTTTCCTTTATCATTGCAGTGCTGCAGCTGCTGTTGTCATGCGTTAGATGTGACCGCTGTAGTAACTTAAGACCCTTTCCTCTCTTTCTGTGTTTCTGCCTTAGTTCAATGCTACGCTGGACGTCCTCTCATCATTCATTGTCCTCTGGCGCTACAGCAATGCAGCAGCTGTGCACTCTGCACACAGAGAGTATATGTGAGTACCGAACAGCGTGCTGAGTTTAATTAATGTTTGATTAATGATGACTCTGTGTCGTGCGATGCACTTGGGGGTCGCTCTTCTCCAACAGCATTAAAGCAAGAGAGCTCCTGCATCTGTTCTGGCATTCATTCCTTTCCAGAGATGGTGTTATTTTCAACTGTTGTCGGTATTTTAATCGTTAGTTTCACTGATAAAGACAAACAACCCACGGTGATTAAAGTTTCACCCACGTGTATGAGTTTTTACAGGAGGGAGGATGAATGGATGCAAGAGGGGAAGAGGTCATTTACCTGAGCCGGCATTTTTAGACGGATTATATTAAGGCCCGGGAAAAATGACACGTGGTGCAGAGGATCTGACTCTCAGGTGTTGTTGCCACCGTCGTCTTGAAGCCCCGGATGAAGAACGGAGTAGCGATGGAAAACATATGAATGGATGACAAAGGAAGAAACCGACATAACGTGTAAGGTATTGATCCTTCATCCATGGTTACCACGATGTGAAGGCCCGTCTTATTAAGCCCTCAGTGATGTTGGGCATACCAAGACGGACAGAATAAACACTTTTAAGAAATTCTATTTCTTCATGTGAGGTTGTCAGGGACTGGAGCAGTATAGTCCGAACTGAACAAGGTCACCAACTGTACAGTATGTCACTGTACATCACCGCTAAACATAAGCCTGTTAATCCATCAGCTGAGTCCATCAAGCGGCTGTCGGGTTCCACGGAGTCTTGTGCGTCTTACAACAGCGCCTCTGCTTCGCTCAGGGGTGATAAAAGACTGAGCTGTCAGTCTCCATCCAATAATACACACACACACACCTGAATGTGCAAAATCTGTAGCCCACACAAAAGATTTTTCTACACTTTGCTTATTATTATGCATACAACACATATGCCAGCCTGCCAGGCAATGCACCGATTCACACACATGCATGCAGAGTCAAAGGTCTCCATACAAGGTGCCATGCTCATCAGTAGTGGTAAACATTCACACACACTCACACACCATTGGGCATGCCATCGGGGGTTCAGGATCTTGGCCGGGGACACTTGTTGACCGCAGAGGTTGGGGATTGAACCACCTCCTGGGGCGACTACTCTACCTCCTGAGCCACAGCCGCCCCAAACGCACTGCGCTTTCACAACTCCAATGTAAACCCTCATTATTAGATGAACGGATGTAGGATTAAGAGCATGAACGTCTGCTGAGGGTAGGAGGCAGGTGTGATGGATAGGTCAAACAAACACAGGACAATCACACACGGGGTTCCGCGTCCGTGTCCCGTAACGACATTCTATCACGTGACGTTAGGTCACAGAGTCACACGACATTATGTCCGGATCTTATTTTAACCCAAACCATGATCTATTTTTCTACACCTGATCAAGTGGTTTTGTTGCCTTAACCGAAGTGCGAAACGTCACGTGACGCAACTTCACTGTGTCAAAAGTTACAACGTTAGCCACGCACAAACGTTCTGCGTCAAGATACAACGCAAAAAAGGCTATTCCTACTTGTCACTTTTATAAAATATGACGAGTAGGGAAGAGATACTGTATATAGGGGGGTATTAACACCCGTTTTGAATTAGTTTGGGGCAAATGGACAAAGACTCTCTTGGATGGAGAGTGTATTTAGGCAAAATTGTATATCTATTTTTATTTCCTGCAATCTTTTCCCCATTGTATTTTTAGCTATGGGACTTACAAGATAATTTGTGAGAGCAGTTTTTTTGATAATGCATGCAGATTTTACCAAATGTAATTGTTGGAACTGGAGTGACTCTCAAATTGAGTCATTTTGAAGTGTGCCTTGGAGAGAAGCGTATCTCAAACATATGCAGACGTTAAAGTTTTCTCAGTGAATTGCGACAGCTTTGTTGTGAACTGCGGAGATATAAATACCATATCTTATTCCATTGCTGCCAGAGCCAGGGAGTGTGCATATGCAAGCATCCTGTAGCCCCACATCCCAAAACATTCACCTCATTATCCCCGATATTGTTTTAATGAACACACATCACATCAAGTGCCGCCCTCAAGTGGCAACTTGTTTATTCTGGTAACACACAGCGCCTTAAATGCACTGTCAACAATCTTCTGATTAAGATTAGATGCATGTATTATCTCTCAAATCAGACAAAAAAAAGGTATTCAGTCTTACAACAGTTTTTGCTTCAACATTATACATAATGCACAGTGCCATGTGGCTTATTCCATCATTAGCCCGTGAAATTGATGCATCAGTAGACTTACCGCCACACTGCCATGTCACTTATTACTGACATATGTCATTTTCAAAGGTCTAAGAATGCACGGGCTGTAATACAAGCCGGTGAACAGGCGTTGTTAGAGGAACTGGGAGAAAGTGTGACTGCTCTCGAGTCAGATTCTTTAGGTTATTGCTTTGGTTCAACTTTACGTAACTTCCTCATGGCAGGTTTTGCAAAGAGATAACACTCTTTGAAGCTAACTGTCCTAAAACTCTGCTCTCTGTCTGTCTGCAGAGCATGTGTAGTCCTTGGGGTTGTGTTCGTTCTCTCCTCCCTGTGCATCCTTGGAAAGGCCATCCATAATCTGGCTACCAGGGAGCCCCCCGAAGTGGTAAGACCACACACACACACACACATACGCACGCGCGCACACGCACACACACGCCATAGACATAACATCTAAGGAATTTTGTTCATATTAAACAATATCTTAGGAAAGTGATTGATGTCCATGCCAACAGGTTTAGGGTTAGAACTGTGTGACATTTTGTGGTAATTCTTGGCATCGGTGTTTTGTGAAAGGACTGCTGTCAGATCAAGGATTAGAGATTAGAGAGTGATTTAATAACACCAGGTTTTGTGGTGAGCTGGGAGCTACGGTGACATGAAGGGAAGCCGGACATCGTTCATTTGCATCCAACCCCCCCTAACTGCAACGATACAAAGCTGTTTGAAAATTAAGTAAGTAAGTAATATTTGAACTGCCGGTGCCCATACTTAAATATGTTAATTATTATTTTACTATTATTTTTCGAACTTTCTTGGTCCATAATCAATTAAATGGGTACTCCAGAAACTTAGTATTGCATTTAGACGGATTTGAAAAAGAATAGTCAAAATATGTGCATCAGTGGCAGAAATATTGCTACCATTTAGTCCCTTGTAGACCCAAACATGGGTCAAGAATCCAAAAGGCTGAATCCTACCCTTCCCATTATGTAATAGAGCCTTTCATTAGACCCCACCCACGCACAAAAAATCAGGGTTATTTTTTCAAACTTTGTAAAGTTCCTCCAGAGCCAAAGAAGACCTCATACACAGGCAGTGTACTCCTCGCGACAAGTAAACAACATGTTGTGTAAAATCAGTAGGGTGCCCCTTTAAAGTGTTAAATTAGAATGTTCAAACCGAATATCACGCTGTAAAATCATGTGTGTTAAAAATCAATGCGTTTTCTCTGATATATGTTCATAACAATGATGCCTTATGACATTGCATTGCAGTTCTGATCAGGGCGGGGCTCATTTATTTATTAAGTGCTCTTTAATTCAAGGTTAGGCAAATGCCATGACAGTCAGCAGTTCCAACCTTACCTCGAGTTTTGTGATTTTCTACAGTATTTTATGAAAAAGACACAACTCATTAGACTCTCCTAGCTATTTCCCCAACAATATAAACCATGTGTTTATGGGAAAAGTGACAAACACAGGTGCATGTGTGTGTGAGTCTATGGCACAAATGACCAGGAAGTGATTTCAGTCTTTATTTATATCTCTCACAAAGACACACACACACACACACGCACACATGTTGGCACAATGTATGAAAAATGACAAGAGCCTTGAGTTCCATATGGGCTCAATTTGAGGCAATACATACACATATAGTCCATGTACACACAGAGCTACACAAGCGCACACATCATTCATAGTTGTGAGCGAGGTATCTTTTTATAGCCCTCTGCTGTAGCTGCTCTGACGTCAGAGTTTTTTTTGTCTCCCTCCCCCCGACTATTGTTCCTTTTCTCTCTTCGACACAGACACGCACAGATATGCACAAACACTTTATTTTTAATGTCAACACTTCACCCCCCCCCCCCCCCCCCCCCCCCCCCCTACCTCTCTCTGGAGGTGTTAAGACTATGAATAAGGTCCTGAAATAGTCTCATCTTTCTGTTGCTGGGGCACGGCCCAACTCTTCCATCGTCACACTGTTTGGGGAGTGCCGATCGCATCTTTTCCAGTCCTGTGCTTTGAACCCTCCTATTTGGTTTGTAAATGATTTAACCTTCACCATCTGTCCACTTCACCAACCAGTGAAGCCGGGAGAGATGTTTACACTCCAAAAACACATTGTTCCTAGCTTCCTAGTTTCAAAGCTGTCAGATACGCTTTTTGATTTTGTTATAGAGCCAGCAGGGCTCTCAAATCCCAAAATATCTATCCACCGTTGATGCTTTTAAACACAACACAGTCCACAGTTGAATTTTAAAACAGCCTTCGGCCGAGAGAAACTTTAAGACTTGGGAGCCTATTGGGCCCTTTAATGAAATCAGGAGGCAAACCTTACCCTGTGGAGTTTTGTAAATACATGAAAATGCATTATGCATTTATACTTGAGGCCCAACAAATGTGTTTTTTTTTACTCATGAACCATATGCAAAGTTGATTATTTTCAACCTTGCATTGTTTGTATCCATGTTGACATAGCTAGCAGTCTTCTTCATCTTTGTCTTGTCTGGTTTACATTTCTTGCCGTATTACATCAACTGTTGTTTCCTGGAGAAGCGTGAAAATTGTAGGCATGAATTATGAATGCGTGCTAGTACATGTACTGTGCGTCCTTTTGCGTGTGCATGAGATACAAACAAAACACAATTTATACAACATTGCTCCACGGGGCCACCAGAAGCCAAAACTAAAAAAAATTGCCTGTCGTTTATTGCACTGCAAATATTCTTTATGTTTGCATATACCACCATATTTTAAGTCCTAACGTTTCTATTCTGAAAGTCATTTAAAGCTGTTTTTACACAGTAAATGAAGAACAATTTTTGCCATGCAATATTTTTGGAAATTTAACCCCTGTACAATTATTTGCCCCAAACAACCAATGTTCCCACTGAATAGACGTTAGCTATAAGCTAGCTAGCAGCGGATGCACCGAGCGTCTTTAAATGCTTGCAACTTTAAATGCAATCGCACCGTGTGTAAATTTGAGCTCTCATTCGGTTTGAACACACCTTTAGGCTTGGATTCACGTAGATGTATGGCTCCCAAAGCTTTGATGTTAAAGTAAATTAACTGAATATTAATATTTGATGTATCCAAAGAGTTTTGACAAATAAATTAAACAAAGTGAGAAACAAGTAGATGTGGACAAAGTGAGGAGAAAGCACAAAGACAAAGCATCTGATGTGAGAATATATATGTCCCAGACAATCCAAATGTGTGTCTTTTTGATCTTTTTTAAGTGCATGTTTGATGGTGTAAAAAACTGAGTCAGTGAGGCTCCTTTGACCACAACTCCAAAGCCGAGAGACTGAAGCTGGTAGAGAAGCAGGTTGAGGGCAGCAGCTATTCTGCAGACTGCATTTGATGCTCCAGTGCCATTATTTTAATAGAAACTGGGGGTGTTAGGTCTCAAAGGAGCTTCGTGACACCAGCAAGAGCCCATTACCTCTGTCTGTCTATTTGACATTTTCTCTCTTTTCTTCACCATCCCACTCCATTCTTTGTACTGTATCTTCTCTTTCAACCTGGGCTCCAATACGTTCCATCTCTGTCTTAGCCTACATCTGATTGATTATCAGTTCATTTAAGAGCAATCTGTCTTTTTATGTAACATACTGAAAGTATGTTACATAAAGGCTACTTGGTTTGGCTAGATTTTGTAAATGCAGGAGTTTAAAGGATAGGTTCATATCGTTCTCTATCTCATGTATCAGGTCTCTCTCTCCACTTGCTTCCCTCACTACCTAATTCATTATATTTTTCCACTCTCTCTGTCCCCTCCTCCATACACTGTCTCTTTCCTTGTTTCACTTGCTCCACTTCCATCATTATACCCAGACTTTCTCTATCCTCTCCCTACAAGCTCACCTAGTCTATCTCCCTCCATTACCATTTATGCCTTCACTGCTTTATTGTTTTCAGACTCTTATTTTTGTCCTTTCTTTGTGTCCCACACCTTTTGGCCTTTTTAGTTTGTTTTTGTTATGTGTGGCTGAAAGAGATGTGTCCATTGAAGTCTTCATCAAACAGAAGTCAGAGGTGATTTATCACACCAGCAGTGATCTGTTTATGTGATCTGTTTATGTTTGCGGGACAGTGTTTGTGACTGAAAAAGCCAGATAGCGATTATGAAAAGAAAAAGGGAATGTAATTTTTAAGAGGGAAAAGTACAATCTGCGGGATGAATATGATGTTTCTGGGTTGACGGCGCCATTTATTAAACTTCTCTGGTTCCTTCTTCTGAGAGATGTCCCTGTTCAATTTCAAATTTAACAGCCAGACGATAACAGCAGCAATACACTGTGAATACTGTAAAATGCTGCAAACCTTCAAGTATTGCGCTGTAAAATCACATTCAGCAGACAGAGGGTGGAGAAAATCCGGAATCCTGATTCGCATCACGTCCTGGGTCGCTGCTCCTATGGCAGGCTGTCTGTGTCGAGTGCCTGATTAAACACAGAGAGCTGAGAATGGCTCTCCCTGCCTCTGTGCTGGGCCGAGAGAGGGTAGCACACACTGATGTAACAATACATGCATACAGAACATGCATGCAGTGACACATCTTGATCTCTTTGAAACTTCCAAAATAACAATCTAAATAGGTAATGGCCTGTAAAGAACTGAAAGTGGTCCCTTGTTTGCCTATTTCCTTCTAATGAAAACAGTACAGTACATATACAGCATGGATAGAGTATTCCATAATACTGTAAAGCAGAGAAAATACTGTTGACATCTGAGAGATACTGGACGCGAGCAGCAGTCAGGCAACATGCATGTGAAATTAAAGCCTCCATCTAATTCAAGTAAATGGGAGCGAAGAGGTCGCAAGGGATTAACATGTTATTAGCTGACCTGCAATCAAGGGCTCAAACTGCAAGCCAGTGCTTGTTGGTTTATGTGACAATACTGTGTGTGTGTGTGTGTGTGTGTGTGTGTGTGTGTGTGTTTGTGAGAGGTATACGTAAACAGAGACTTAGCCTGGAATCACTGGCTGAAATCACTTCCTGTTTACTATATAGTTCACTTTATTTACACTTGACCATTTAATTGTATTGTCCAAATGCTGAGTGTGAAATGTATGCTCTCTAAAATGTCCACAATGGAATGAAAAGTAGTGTCCATGGCATGTACTTACAATCCCGCAAGTCAACGTGTCATATCTTACGTTACCATTGTGCAACCATAGGCTATATAAAATAAGTGGATGTAGCCTCTGCGTCTGCAAAGTGAAGCCAATGCAGAAGTGCCTTAAAGCTGCATTCTTTCTGAAGCCCAGCATGGGGCCACTCCAATTGAATAGAAGTCTATGAGAAAATGTACCTACTTCTCACTTGATTTATACCCTTAGTAGGCATCTTTCTAATGAGTTCATGGTCTCATTTGCTCGTTTCAAGTCTTCTTTATTACAGGATGATGCTCATTTTGTATATTATGGTCCTATTTAGAGTAAAATAGACGATAAAGCAGGGCGTGCTTTAGGGCGGGACTACCTTGTGATCGACAAGTCGCTACCATGGCGACCTCTCGATCAGGATGGAGGAATAGCAATGTGTATCCCTCCCCAGCTCAGAAATTGTTATCATTACCGTTATTTTTTACACACGTGCCATTTCTACTCTGACATGTCAAAATGTCTTCTGCGAAAAGGCCTTTTGCACTCTCAAGGGCCCTGTGCACCCACACTCAGTCACTTGCTCAGGTCAAACTTGGCTTGGCTAAAACACAAACAATCCTTTGCGCACGATGCGTTTCCTGTCTCCCGATTTGGAAACAGGAAAATATGAATACGTTTTCAGTCATTTCACATCAGCAGTCTGCCAAAATCTGTTGCCGAACAAATTTGAGGCAATAAATTAGTAATCCAGTTGCAGAATCTTCAGTCATATTTAGATTGACAAGGCCTAATTTAAAGGTTTGTTCCCACTTACGTCCTTCAGCAACAGACCAAGTAGCACAAGCACAAAGAGGCCTGCAGCGGCAGATGGAGACAGCGGGGGGAAACACTGAAGTGTTCTAGATAAAGTAAAAAAATAAAACAAGAAACATGTCCATTTCTCAAGCACACCGGCACGGCACTTTAGGACCCGTCCTACCAAGGAATCATCCTTGACTTTGAGAAGCACCCACTGTCATGACCTACTGGGACACTTGAAAAGAACAAAGCCATTAGTAATGTTATAAGTTCCTGTGCTTTTCCTACTATGACAAGTCAAAGTGTCTGTCGTGAGGCCCACACTAATCACCACTGCTGTTTAAGCTGGTTGGTGGTTTGGATGCAAGGCCTCTTTTTTTTTTATCCAAATATGTTATAAATAGCTCTGAATCAAAAGTCTGGTGAAGAAAGGTGAAGTCTGACAAAAACAATAGTGTTGGATTCTTCTCTCATGTGTCTTTAATTGTCCCAGTTTCTCTCTTCTTTCTCTCTCCTACTTCCCCCCCCCCCCCCCCTTGTTGGCCCTATTAAATGTGATAGAGAGACACTCTGGGATCAAGTGCAGTTTTTTTGCTGAATCCGTTTGAAACTTAAAAACACCAGAACTTCACATCACTTTGAGGCGTCGTCTGAATGACCTTTGGTTGATGCACCAAGTCAAGCCTGTATATATATATATATTATTAATGGTTGAGCTGAGAAAAGCTTTGTAGGTAATTCTGTCTGACTGATGATGTTGGTGCTTTCGTGTGCTTGCTTTACAGATACTGTGTGTAGCTTTTTCTCTTAGTTTGTTTTTATGCTTTACCTTTAAACACACATGGTTTAGACCAAACATATAATACAAATAATCTTCTCTTCTATCCTCCCTGTCTTTCTATAGGATGACTTCCTTTACAGTGTGTCTATAGTGAGCGGGATCACATGTGCTGTGCTGGCTGTGGCCAAGTTCATGCTGGGAAGAGTGCTGACTAGCCGGGCACTTATCACTGACGGTAGGGTACACACACTCTCACACAGACACACACACATATAAATAAATGAACAGCACGCCAATCTAAGAGGTCTTAACAAAGCTTACAAATGGCTACAGAATGGCCATAGGAAAAAGTATTTGACTCACTAAATGCCCATGAAAATGATCTTTTGTTCTATCTCTCATTAGTCATTTCATTAGGCTTGAATGTCAATGTCTGTCTCTCTCCTGCTTATGACAAGTAGTTCAACCAGAAGTTACAAAACAAAACTGACTTTCCTGCAATAGAGGTTGTTTTTAGGGAGAGAAAAAAAGGCCTTAAAAATGATTTTTGCATCTGAACTGAACAGAGGGAGTTTGCCAGGGGGTAGAGTTGGAAGATACTGTCAATCAAGAGAGACAAGTAGACAACTGTTTACAAGTACTGAACAATGGTAAAAGATGTACTGTATCAGATCGTTTACTTAAGTAAAACGAGCAATATCACAGTGTAAAAGTACATAACACGGCTGTTGGGCGAAAAAAACACTGTATCTTTATATTTTTGTCTTTTTTTTTTCATAAATAAATGCTATCTGTGGGTTTTACATATATTTAACCAGTGAAAAGTATTCAAAAGAGCTTGTGACTGAATCTCGTAACTCCATTAGATCCTCAAACTGTCGGCAAAAAACCTCACAACTCCGCCTTGCTTATTCACTCTGCTTGCAAATTGCTGCACACAGCAGAGCTGAAGGTGAACAGTCATGAGGTGATTTCTTCTGACTTCGTTTGAAGTGTTTCCCACAGTTTCATAATGAACTCAAAATATTTTTACATTTCTGAACCTGTGGGGTATGACCTCTCGCTCTCCCCGGTGCAGGTTGGCCCTCGCAGGGCACATTTCCTCTGCGGTCATACGGCTCGTAGTTCGGCTTGGCTGTGAGCTTTACAGAAGCCCCTATTACTACTGTTGCATTTACTTGTAAGAGGCATTTCAGTGTTCAAGCCGGTCCAGAGGGAGCTAATTTTATTATTGTATGTGCTGTTTAATTTTCTGTATACTATACATCACATTTTATGTGCTCATTATAGGTCTTCGAAGGCTTAATCTGCAAAGTAACTAGAGGCTATAACTGTCAAATAAATGTGGTGGAGTTAAGAGTACAATATTTCCTTTTGAAATGTAGTGAAGTGGCATAGCATATGCATATAGCATATAACGTAGCATAAAATTGAAAGACCCTTCCATAATCCTGAACCAATTGTAAAAGGACAGGGTTAATGTCAGGGTACTCTAACACCAAACACAATGCAAGTGTGAAAACCAAAAGGAAACAGAATCCAAAGCGTTCAAACCAAAACCACAAAACAGAATTTGTGTGTCTACGTTTCTGTGTGAGAGAAAGTTGCTCTCATAAGTGGATTGAAAGAACTAATAGGTTCTGACCCACTGGGTGCTCATAGACATGCGCACGTGAACAAAAGCACAGCACACACACACAAAACACACGCTGCACACTGCACACTGCTATCCCCAAGTCTCAGAACGCACAAGGCATCAATCCAATAAACCTGAGGTTGCTGTTCTCAGAGACTGGATTTATTTCCCACAAGACCATACACTTACTGCAGGCGAGACAATAACCCGCTGTGCTGGCTTTCACACAAAAAGAAATGTAATTTAAAAAAACATGAGCCACTATACAGGGTAACTCAAATACAGTAGATGTAGTCAACAATTATGTAGCCTTTATATCCATTTATATTTTTAGAGTTTCAAAAACCCCTCATGTGAATGCATGCTTATTTGCTTTCTTGCCAAAATTTTCATGAGAGGATTGATACCATTCTCATGTCTGTACGGTAAATATGAACCAATACATCCAGCAGCTTAGCTTAGTTTAGCTTAGCATAAAGACTGGAAACAGGGGGAAAAAGCTAGCTCTGTGCAAAGGTAAAAAAAAATCCGTCCATCACTTATGGCCCTCTAGAAGTGTATTGCGGTTGTGTCTGCAGAGACTCTGCCCTGTTCGAGACGTTTCTGGGAATCAAGGAAGAGCCTTTGAACTCCACATGAGGGAGTAAGCCCCAGCCAATAAGCGGGGTGTGCAGCCCGTTCTGGTCTCCAGGTCGTCAAACACTGCAACTTTGTCACGGCCCTCGCCGTCTCTTTCCGCGGCTCTGCTGATACTGATGTACCAAGCACCCTTTTGGGGCCCGTATCATGCAAAGCAGCGTTATTCGACGATGAGAACGGATTGTTCCATTGCTGTTTTTTGTTCTTCAGTGTCTACCCTGTGTGTTCCCGGTCTGTATCTCCTCTGCTGTGTACTGCTATCAGTGTGTCAGTCGGCCGAGCTACACACATATGCACACAGCAGAATGAAGCATGCGGTTTGGCTGTATTCATTCAAAGGTGGGACATTCCTGCAGGGTTGTGTCAATTTGTGCATTTGTTTACGTGTGCGAAAGAACGTAAACCACCATGAAACAATCAGAAAGTAACGATTTCTTCCTCTGATTCACTGCAGTGTTCTCACTGCTCCTTCTCTTCATTCACATGTAGCTGGCTCTCCCACTGTTGCTGTCTCGCTGTGTCTCTTGCTCGTTAAGCCGGGAAGGAGGGGAAAAATGTTAACGGTGTGTTTACAGATAGCGATTGACAATGCGACATCCGATACCTTTTTTAAAGGCTTTTTATTATAATTGAAGAGGCATTCTTTCATTATTATTAAGGTGGCATGTTTTCATTGTGAAGGCGTTTGTGAGATTTGTTTCTCCAAGTCAATATTATTTTTTAAATTTTTTTATGTGGGTTGAGAACTGGTTCTCAGGCTTCTTCCCGATTAGCTGGAATCTGGGGATTCAGTACCGCCACATGACATTTTCCACATGTTTGTGTTTTTTCAGGATTTAACTCTATGGTCGGGTCTATCATGGGCTTTTCCATTCTGATCAGTGCAGAAGTCTTCAAGCACCATACTGACGTCTGGTTTCTGGATGGCACCATCGGAGTTCTCATTGGACTCATCATTTTGGCATATGGCGTCAAGTAAGATATAAAACCAACAGTCTACATGTCTTTGAGCTGTTGATCCGTGTTCTATTAGAGCCAGATCACCGTGTCACTTCGACAGCTTCAGGTGCTGAGTGCCAAAAGTCATTTCTGCACATCGACATACTTTCCAATGAGACCTTGTTTCTGTGTCCACAGACTCCTTGTGGATATGGTGCCCCGTGTGAGACAGACGAGGAACTACGAACGCTTTGAGTGAGAGTGTGTGTTGACATGACGAACAGGTCCAAACACACACACCCACACCCACACACCTGGCTGCCTCTTGCCCTCCGCCCTCTTCTCTCTGTCATTCATACATACTTTAAAACACACGTTATCTGCAGATTCAGCACATACAGACTCGATATGCCCATGTTGTCATAGACACGAATACATACACATGCTGTATATACTGTACATAGTGCATACAGACATCAGCCAAACACACGTGCATGCACACACAAATGCAGACGTCTGAGGGACTTTGAGGGAGAAGGATGTGATTGAAGACCACATCCAGGAAAGAAAATACGTCAAGTTAAATTGTTCTTTACTGCTCTTCTTCACTTTTTGTCCTTGAAACCACCAGTTTAGAAATGTCACCTAAAATAAGGAAAGGCCCAAGAGTTGAGACTCCTGTCTACTGGCAGGATTTGTTCGACATGAGATACAGCAGTTGCTGCTTAGATGACACCACTTACATCCCCACAGTTTTCACCCTGCAAGAGACTACAGTATACTAAATGGTCCTGTTGGGTTCAGTTATTGTCATAGTAGGCATAATCAGGATCAAAATCAAAAATGACCACATTGTGTAGATTCTACTTAAATGAGGCCTACACAAAAAATACTGTATGTTTTCCCATGTAATTTACTTGGAAAATTCATAATGAGATTTTTAACACTCAAAGTTGAGCTGAGGGCTGCTCACTAATTTTATTTTTACATTTTTTTTAATTTCTAGCTATTTTTAGATGTGTTTTTTTCCTAAATCAAACAGCGTTCCTGTCAAAACCTCATCAGCTTCCTCTCTTCAAAGCAGCCACTATACATCCTAATGTGTTGCGTAGAGAGGAAGTGCGAATGTGGAAAGTAGAGGGGGGGGGGGGGGGGGACTTAGACAGAGAGCATATGAGCGGTAGTGAGTCAGCAAACACTGCTCTGTCCAAAAGGCGAAAGGCCTCAGCAAACACGGTGAGGTCAGCCTTGATCTAGAAACTCAAGCAACTAACAGCTAAAAGCAAACAGCAGTAAAGAGCACAGGAGACACTAAGGACAAACATTCGCCATACGATGGCTATAAACCTTAAGTGCACACGTCATTTATATACATTGCATAGCCTACTGTAGTGTATGTGATGTATCCAAGCACAACTTAGCCAACTTTCCTTCAACCGCTGGTGTTTATGACTGACATTTTAGCTCAGTGCCGGTTTTAACACAATGGGTAATTAAACAAAAAAAAGAAATGATTTGAGGGTATTTAGCCTGTTTTGTCTTAACTGCTGTATCTGACTTTGCATATGTTTCATTGCCATATATTGTACATATCTTTTGATTCGTTTACGAACACACAAGTCCTTTTTTTTTTACTGAAATTTATCAGCATATTTTCTAACAACTGAAGAGTAGTAATACAATCCCACGTTTTTTAAGGGTAAGATGGAAAAATCTTAATATTTATCTTGTGTTTTGGTTGTAACATCTTATCCAGTTTTAGATAATGAATAGATTTAAAAGCACTAAACTCTGCAGGACATTGTCTGGTACCATTTGCTGTAATCCTTTAATTTATCATTTTCTCTATGGAGTGTTGTACTGAATCCAGTTGGGATA
>CALSBV010011748.1:5226268-5237367 GCA_943590825.1 Bovichtus diacanthus
TTTCTCTATGGAGTGTTGTACTGAATCCAGTTGGGATATTTATTACTTTTATTAATATTATTTTATGCATATCCCCCCCTTCATGTGGAAAGTTGGATAAGACAAAGTTTGAAACTTAAGATGAAACGAAGCACAATGAAAAAGATAAAGCAGCATGTGGGAATACCATTTTCATTGTATATAATTTAAAGATACAGGGTTTTGTCCTGTGTCTGCTTACCTGTTTGTTACTCAGTTGTTCTGCATGTTACCATTGTTATCAACCATTATTATGTGCAATGAACTGAATGTAAATACAAACCACACAGTTTGTAAATATGTTTATTACACTGTTCAGGTGCATCGGTAATACAAAGTCACAAATATAATCGTAGTACTTTATGGCCTACATAAAAGGCTTTTTGGAGTAGACAGCATATAGTTAAAGTACAAGATGATCAATGTTACATATAGTTACAAATCTTTACTCTATAGTGCTTATACTGTAAATGTTGTTTTACATATTACTGTAGATTATTTGTGAAATGACTTAAGTCTTACTGTAAATTTTTGCACTGTAAGTGAAAATCTCAGAGTGGATGTAGGTGGGATCTGACAGCGCTGTCCGAGGCTCCCTTTTACTCGGAGCTGTCAAAAGAAGAACTGATAGCCAACCAAATCATTATTTCACATTTTGAAACGGGCCACCTACAATTGCTACCTGGAAGCACAAATCACTTATTTTTTTCTGAACTTCAGTGGGTGTTATAAAGGTCAGAGAAAAAAAAAAAAATCCCCCAGAAAATCTTTTTTAGAGAAAAAGTGATAAATCACGTGGATTTAATGGAGTTAAGAGAAAAAAATTTGTTTTAATCCTATTGGAGGAAGCAACAAAAACACCTCACAATTAGCAATTTATGAAACTTAGTTAATTCATAGACGGACTTTATACAAAATATATTGAGATGAATTAGGTATAGAAATAAATGTATATAAAGAATTCATGTGCACAAACACAGACTGATATTGAATAAGCCTGCTACCAATGACCAAAACTACTTTTTTCACTATCCTACGCGAGGTAAACTACATGACTGCGGCCTGGTTTCTTCCTCTGATTGTGGATCTAGAGCGCTTGTGTGCCCCCTTGTGTCAGAAGGCCACAAGACAAAAGTTGTAATTACTATTCAGCGCACTGGATCCAAGGGAGGGAGTCTAAATTTACCCCAGGCTGAAGACTGTAAGAAAGCCGAGGACAGCGGTTCGGAAGGCGCCTGCATCCACTCTACACTGTAATTATGTACTCTCAGTTGACATACTAGACAAGGTGCAACATTATTGGTATTATCTTTAATTCATCGTGTGAAGAATAGCTATAAACTGAAAGGTGTGAATCAGCTCACACTACTTCAACTCACCAACAGCACACTGATTTGTAATGTTTCCCCTGTGATGCATAGAAGACAATCTTGACAATGATTTTTACTAGCAAAGCACAGCGTTAACTTGCAAATAACCACAGCATTATAAGGCACAGAACAAACTCATAATAACTCTTAGTAATGGTATGCTTTACTAGCTTTGTTGCTCATACGGTTAACTTTATTGTGTTGGGATAAACTGGAGATTCTTTTTGATCTTGGCAGCAAAATCCTTTCTACCTCTCTTCTTTGCACTTTGTTTTATTTCCACGCCACATTCTTTCGTGCACATTCATGCTACGTGAAATGCAGGCCAGGTGCTGTGATTGTGGCCATGGCCCCCCCCCCCGACACTCCTTAGTAATGGGTGATCTTTGAAGCTGTTTGCACTCACTGTAAATCACTGGGTCAGTGCAGCAGCTGAATACCAAAAAAAAAAAGATAGATAGATAGATATGTTGAATAGAAACTGTAATTCTATGATCACCAGAGTTGCAGTTGCTTTTCTATCTATAATGTGATTTATTTATTTATTTTCCACTGCCCAATGAAATGTCCGAACCCTCACGGTCCCTAAAAGACTTCTAGAGGTTTGTGAAGAAATGACCTCTATACATATAATTGCACAAACACGAAACCTCAGTATTATATTTGAATCCATTTCATTGCCACATTGAAATAGCTCAGAAACATGTCCAATTCTGCAGCTTGATGAACTGTGCCAAATCATTGAAAAATGTGTGTATCATTCAATTATACTTGTATGGATGAATTATTATTGAATTATTATCGCCACAGAAGAGGCATCGAACCATTCATTTGACTTCATTTCACAAAATTATGATAGCAATACTAACCACTTCTCTGTTGCTTTAGGCTTTGCATAGGCGTGTAAAAACCCTTACAGCTTCAGTGGTTACACACACACACACACACACACACACACACACACACGAGGAAAGATGTAACTGAATTTCCAATAAATCTGAGAAATAAAACAGAGTAATTATTTGTCTGTTTGTACAGTAATGACATCAGTGGTATTACAGATTACCATGTATTTATGTAAAAGAACTATGAAGTATCTCTTTGTCAAAGAGCAAAGTTTTATTGACTAATAAAGTTTTATCCTGCTTAATGTCGAGAAAGGTTTTTTTTGGTTTTTTTTCTCCAACCACACAAATGTCATTGAAGGCTTTTCTAAGACAAAGGTAGTTAGTGTAGCGGGGCACTAAAGCATAACAGTTGTGCATTTTGCGATTGAAGGAGCACATTGGCCCGGAAGTAGGTTTATATGTTATGAAAAGATATAAACACCGTGGCACTGCCAACTGCCAAATGTCTGATGTATGAGGTATAAAACTGATTTTATGACTTTTGCTGATTACCAAGGTGTGTTCAAGCTGATTACATCAGATGTCAGATTACATTCAACAGTTAGATACATTGGTTACTACATGTCAGACAGTCTGACTCTGTGTCCAAATGCCATCAGACTTTTTGTAGACTGGACTGACTCGTCTGTCTGTTTTTTCCTCACGTGTTTCTGAGCTGCCTTTCCCTCGTTAGTTCCTTCTAAGTGCCCAATCGCCTCATTCTCCACCTGCACTTCACTCCTCATCAAGATACTGTACGTTGGTATTTAAGTCCTGGGGCCTGTATTACAAAACAAGTTCAACATACCAAGGATATATCGCCGGTATCTGTCTTAACTCACCCTGACAACTGCAATCGAGCTAAGCATTCACACGACGGTGATTTTAAACATATATCAACCCAGGTTTTCCCAATCTAGCTATGTGCGTGTTCACATGAAAAGGGTGGTGTTTGCAGCATATGACGTGAACACGGACAAGTCTACTGTAAGAGCGGCATATAAACGAAGCGCAAACTACAATGCAACAGAAGTTTGAAGAATATATAGGCATATTCCAGGCTAATAATAATATCACAGTACAATGGAAAGTAGCAATATGGACAACTCCACAAGTCTTCTTATCTTTGAGTGCCAGACTTTTGCTTTCACTTCTATCACTGCCCATGTAGGACACGAGTAGATCTGACTGTAATGTTTGTGTATTCAATTTAATGTGTTGCTTGGATGTATAATGGGTTTTTTATACATGTCGTGTATGACAATTTTAGCCTGATTTAAGAAAATAATAGTAATCATAATAATAATAATAATAATAATTTTCAGCTGTAACCCCCGGCAGGGTTAAGAAGGACTTGAGAGCAAATACAATTTTAATGCAAAAAATACATTCAGGCCGGTAAGTAGGGTTAGGGTAAGTAGTATCTTATAAGTACAACAAGTACAAGGCTTTAGTGCTTCAGTCTCTGTTGTATGAAGATAATGGTATACAAAAGCACAATGAAACGCTTTCACATTGCTTGCAGCCAACAGGACAAAAAAAAGAAAGACGTAGAAAAAGACAGGGGGCCCTCCTATGCAACAGTGCACCCCTACTGAGGAGCTGGCCCCTCGGCCTGGGTGGAAGGAGCTGTCTTTCAATTTGCCCATTTTTTTTTTTTTACACAGATGGTGAGTGTGGACACTTTACTTTAATTGATTTATCTTAAATAGCTTGCTAATGGTGGTAATCTGCACATGGTGTACAGGAAGTGCACTCTCCTCCCCGATGGTCACGATGTTGTGGCGCACAACACGTGCCATCGTGGGACAAGCTTGGTCTGGTGCCATTCTGAGCTCCCTGCATGCCAAATGTCATCTCTATCCTGACCCAGGTTTTGGTAAGGGCCATGTTGAATCTTGTTCGTGGCCCTGCGTCAGGATAGGGGGTCATTAAGCGGTAACCTCTGTCACCGAGGCACACTCCAATGAACAGCCCTGAAGGTAAAGGGATATTGCCACGATCAGTCTAACAAAATGCAGTTTAAGAAACAAAATGTTTTGCCAGCTGTTCTTCCTGCATTTGGTAGATAAACTGTGTTGTTTTTAAGCCTGGATCACCCCCATAACTTTGCATTATCTTACGATCAGCCCAGCGAGCTGTGATTGGTCAGCAGGAGGTTCTTTAACACAACAGGTTAGGTGTGCAGCACAAGTTACCATGGTGATCTACCTCGGTAGGGAGTGAACCACCGTCGTAGGACTGAAAACCAGCAGGGTGAAACCTGAAGTCACCTCGCTGACGCCAAATCCGGCTTTGTGGTAACAGGCCTCTGGTTTTACGTTCAGTCGTTGTAGGGCCTTGGTTTTGTTCTGTGATCATCAGTTTGCCTTGTCTGCACGTATCGAGAATAACTTTCTTTATTCTTGTTTCATGCAGTCTCCTATAGTTGGGTCCACCTGCTCCTCTCAGCATTCCTGCCGTAAATCCGCGCAGAACTACTGTACAACATTGCATGTTTTGTTGCAGGGCAAGATTTTGAAGAGGCTAGAACATTCTCACGTTCTCACTTCAGCACGTTCTCTCACCTGCCCCGACTTTATTTAACACATGTGCATCATCATCTGCACTCTCGCAAGACAATGTGGAGCACCTCGAGGAGAACACTGGAAACTAGGAATTAAATACCTTCATCTGTGTACTGCTTTTCAGATTCACAGGAGACGGTAAAAGAAATCCTGGAACATTATCATCACTTTCAGACGGCCATTGGCTGAATTAGTCTAGATCATGGATCCACAGAGTTGCATGCTCACCCCCATTATTTCAGGAGGAGTGAATGAGTGCCTCAAGGTTATGTGGACTACATTCTGACTAAAATACATTGCTTAATCAATGCCACATCAGAGAAATAGTGATACAGAAACATAGGGGAAATTGTACCAGCGTAATTTATTTCCCTTGTCAGAGGTGAGCGTGTAAAAGGAAAAACTGGCTTGCAGCAAAATGTCAAATTGCTGCAATTAATATCAGTGGTGCCCGTATAAAACGCATTTCTTAATGTTACTATTGACTGAGGTCAAATACTTTAAAGCACATATTTAAAACTGTATGTATTCCAACTAGTCCTTTTTGTATGAAATGGGGGTGTTGCCCTATCCAGGCAACATCACAACCCCTTGGTTAGTTTGTGCTCTTGTAAGGATAACAGAAACCTCACCCAAATTACCGTAAAAGAGGCAGTGTGAGTTGCGAGTCAAAACAGTCATGCATTTTATTGTCCTTTATGTACACATACAAGTTTGAGTTTTTTTTCCATCCAGCAGTTAGATGCATTCTTTGCATAAGGCTACCTGGTCCTTAATGTAGTCTCGACAGGGGCAGATGCGAATCAAGGACTGGTCTGATCTCACGCAGCTGAAGAGCAGGGGGTCGGACTGGAGCAGACAGTGTTTACTGCTGTTGTTGTAGGCTGGAAACACCAGGCGACTGTCGGAAAGCTCTGACGTTTGACAATCTACACTGTAGCTGAAACAAATAAATAAATAAATGAAATCATCAGCAGCTGTGTATCAAAATGAAAAGTCATAAAGCATGTAGTTCAACCATACATCAAGATGGAAGTGGACGTGAATGCCTTCCATACTACAGGGACTCTCGCTCAGAATCATGCGTGTCCGTTTGAAATGATTATTTAGACATATTAGGTATGAGTGGTTGATTGAGACCAATGCTGGGTTAGGTTCTGTCAACCCGAGCAATGGGGCTGAGGAGCTGTAATAGGGATGTCACGTTACCACAAATGTAGTCGTCAATACCAATACCAGTGAAATGTAATGATTCTTGATACGAATTTGATACTACAATTAAAACATTTTTAAGAAAATCCCATGTACTTTGCCGTAGACTCCTTTATTACCGTTTGCATACAGTTTTTTGTAAGTTTACCAGGTCATAATTTCGTGTCTAATATCCATTTTTAAATTGCTGTGAAAGCATCTTCAAACAACTATTTATTCAAGTTTCTTGCAAAAAGTTTTACAAGATTACATTTGAACACATTACCTTTACCTTCGCCAAAGACGAGTTTTACTGAATAGAGCCTGAACGCATTGTCATGCAACTTTTATGGATCCTCTGTTTATGGCAGCTAACGGCTAAAGTTAACTAGCTTCCCTCCTGCCGATTTTAACACCGATTTGTTGTTAAAAATGTAGGGGTAATGAGTTTACTGCATCCCAAACACATTTTCTATCATCCTCGGGACTACGAGACCCCGTTAGTCTTGAGCCCTGACTGCACCTGCGCTACTGTAGTACAGCCAAGTTTCCAGAATTTTAGCACTGACTTGATACATTATCGGTTCTCGTGAAAACCTCAACTAGCTAAAAATTGATTTTTGTTCTTTCAGCTCCTCTTAGATATACAGTGTGTGTGTATATATATATATATATATATATATATTTTAAAAAAATATATTTTTTTTTTACAGTAACTTTGAACTTCAACACAATATTTGTTTCCCACCAAAAAAAAAGACTCCAAATGACTCAAGACCAATTTCATTTGTAAAGGAATCTGTTTGCTTGGATCAAAACATTTCAAATTTTTTTTATGAGCTTAAAACATATTTCCTAACTTTTTTTAATATTTATTTTGACATATTTCGATAACGTGAACCACACAAATCAAGGGATCTTTTAATCCATATTCCTTCATCTTACTAAATAAATTACTCTGTTAGATATACGTGACTGCTGCTGTTTTTTATAATGTATATTAAAGATATGTATTAATTATTAATATTTTAGTATCATCGCAACTGTTTGGACCATTTATTCGTCCCATAGTGGGGAAACATATATATACACTTGCTTGTGGATTATATTGGCTTTTATTGAGAAAGAATATTTAACATACATTTACTACATGTTAAAATTTATACATATGTGGTGAATTCTCCAAAAAGGGAGATAAACAGGGTGGATTTAGGCTGATACTTTTCGTTTTGTTGACCCTCTTGTTATGATTGCATAGTAGTCAAAGAAAAACTCTCCAAAGATACTATGCAGACATGGTTATTTATTTACAGTTGAGTTACCTTCATAAAAAAAAAAAGGAAAAGATAGAAAAAATAACTGGTCAGAAGTCTTTTTTTTTAAAAATGTATTTAAGAGTTGATACCCTCCAGAGAGCGTCCCCTGACCATGTACAACACATTTCACACCACGTTTCATAAACACAGAAAAACGTGAAAATATTATAATACCTGTGACTGGATCCATGTGTACGCCATGTAAGGTGTGTACTCACTTGGCAAGATTCCCTGCGTTGTTGAGATGTGGGAAGAATGCAGGTTCACATATTAGCCCCGCTTTCTGGCATGCGGTTTTACAGGACGTGTACGCCTCTGCCTTCACCACCTGGAGCGCGCTCAGCGGGGGCCAGCTCACTGTACTGGTGCACAAGTCCTGAGGTAAACAGGAGAACAAGGTGAGAAGAAAAGAGTCTCTCTCTAATTACACAATCCGATTCCATTTTCCATCCCCTAAACCGATATTCCTCCAACCTGTTTTTCAATCAGGACGTTGACCCTCTGGAGCATCCCTTCACAGGAAAACTCATAGGGAAGGTAGGGCTCAAGCTGGAATGTATATGCAAAAGCTACAATTATAGATATATCACAGAAAAACTACAGTTCGGTATTCATCAAGCTGAGCTTCCTCTTGTGTTTGCACTGTGCTCTTAGATAAATATGTATATTGATACTTGTGGTAGTGGGGTGTGGTGGCTGGGGAGAACACGAAGACGGAGACGAGGCGAGGCGAGGCGGAGACCGAGCCACCTTTAATAAACAGTTTTGCACTCCCAAGAATTTCTCTCTCTCTTCATTTCTTCCGCTGTCGTTTCCCTGTGTGAGCGCACCTGCTCACAATACTATATTTAGAAGATACTTACAGTCTGATTGAGGATAGCAGTGAGAGCTCTTTCTACATCTGTTGCGTTTTGCATGTCCACCATCCATACATAGGGCTCTCCTATGGCCTCAGCATAAGGATGCTGGGATGTCACCTGCGACAAAAAAAACATACTTATAGTGAAATTGAACGATGTAGTAGTAGTAGTAGTTTTATTTATATAGCTATTTAAAAAAAAAAAAAGAAGCATCTTTTTTAGTTTTTTGGTAAAGACAGTAGAACTAACTTGCCCATTATCTATTTGTTGTTCATTTGTTCGAGGTTGCAGAAGATTTATGTGTGGCCAAAATCAGTATTAAAACAACAAACATCTGCCAAAACTCTTTCATCTGTTTTCAAAGATGAAAAAAACATTACTTAAAAAAAAACTGACAAAAACTTTTTTTCATGCCGCTCAAAATTTTTTTTCACCTTTATTAGTCATTAACACAGGTGAGAAAACAATTAAAATCCAACGTACAAAATGGATCATCAGGATTGTTTTTCTCACTCGCCCCTCAGGGCTTCCGTAGATTCTACACATGTAAACATTTTTTTTTTTGTTTATTCAGGTTAAGTGCCTCAGTTTTGAATATGAGCCCTGACCTCTCTGATGTTGGGTTTTCCCTTGAAGAACTCTGTGTTCAGCCTATTCTGCGGAGGTTGTAACCTGGGGTTCAGGAAAGCACAGCCATTGGCTAAGGCCTCCAATGGGGCGGGGCCTTCATATGGGAAAGACAATCCAACAAAAACCTACGACAGACAACACAACAGTTTAGAATTTCCTAAACTTTATAAGCAACACATGTAGAGGTATATGGTCACCCCATGCACTGCTCTAATGTCACCACACGGTGCCAGCCAACACCAGGAAGATAAAGGCTGAATGCAGCTCCAGTGTGTTTGCACAGGGAGGGTTGTCATTACAAACTAACTCAATATTGACATTCGACTTTACTTAATACTGCATATTGTGTTTACACTTACACGTCCTCATTTTAAAACCACAGTGGGTTTTAAAATGGGGACGTGTAAGTGTAAAAACGACGTAAAGCCAACAAAATCAACAAAACTCACTCACCTTGCTCTGTCTCAGCAGGGCCTGAACCTCAGTGCCTTTGATAATTCCATGGTTTATCACATATTTTGGAATTAAAGCACTGCTATCAACCGTCCCATGGATCTCCAAGTGCTTGTGGATAATGTCCAGGTACGCCGATTTACCCTGCAGTGCAACAGCAGAATAAGCAAAGGGTGACATGCTGGAAGAAAATTAAATTAAATCATTGGATGGGGCACAAATTACTCCTGTCCCTTGACAAGTGTGTATTTTATTGGGGATTTCTGCATGAAAAAGGCGACAACATCCACAAACAACTAAACACCAAAAAAGATCAAATAAGGTGACGAAAGTATTTTCAAGGTATATAATAACAATTAAAACTCTTGTGTCTTCATCATTTTTTCTCTACAGCCACCCCTGACTCAAACCTGGATACTTCCTTAAATACATATTGGTGCCTGAAGTAATGAATATCTTATCGCATACTAAACTTTTTTTTTTTTTTACTATTTATGTCCATTGTTACCTTCCAAAACGTCTGTCTCTTGCCATATACAAGTGCCTGGTTTAGTCTTTTGGTAGACTTTAACAGCTCAATTTCTTCAGTGCTCTGCTGGTGCTGCACCACAAAGCCCAGGAATGTGTTGTCCGGTGTATGAGCTGCTCACAGTGAGAGAATACACATTCCTTAAGATAGGCACAAAGACAGTAGCCATTTCTGTTCTCTAAGCAACACATGTAAAATCACACGATTGGCTGCTGTCACAGAAAATGAAGCAGAAACATACGGAACATTGTGTAGAACTGCAGTGGGATCATGTTCAGTCTGCCAAATGGACCATCAAGGTTGTGCTTTGTGGCCCAAGCTACATGATTGAAGTCAGGCTCAGTGCCGAAAGTGTCCAACACGCGTATCAAACACCTGAACGACAGACACAGGTACACTGGGTTACATTCACAAAACGTGTTAATACGCACAGAATACACATATCTTTTGACAGCGCAACGCATTCATTTGTATGCTTTCCGCAAGATTTTTTTGGAAACTGGGATATCTTTCCATACAGGCGTTCCAGTTTATCCCAAAAAGATGCTGGGGGTTGAGGCCAGGGCTCTGTGCAACAAGGTGTACACTTACAACATAGCATAACTTAGCATATTAGGGAACAACTGCATGCTGTTCCCCGTCCACACACTTCTGAACTCATCCTTACTGGTGTTTGGCAAGGCACACAAAATGATTGCTTGTGCATTGCTCCTTTTTAGACACATCTCACCAATTTGTCCGATCACGCACATGTGCCGTTTGCAACATATTGTACACCAGTAATGGATTTACGCCGCATTTATTAAAATTGCATAAATCCCTCTGATGGTATTTTCAAGCTAATAATGAATGATCAAATGAAGGCACAATAATTATGCTAATTGCTAATTCATTCTGGCACAAAAAACGGTTGTCATACAGTGTTGACAGCTTAATGGAGCCTTCTACAATGTCATCAAGCTCTTTTACTGATGCTGTGTGTTTCAGCATTTCAATGTTGACCTACAATAGACACATTACACACATATGAATAGACTCTCACTGTGATATGACTCACAAGTTAGTTAAAATAATGTCAGGACCAGGATCCTGAGGCTCACCTGTATTTGGTCCAAGATGCCTGGAGCATATTCTTAATCTGCCTAAGGCCGATAATGTCTGTATAGATCAGGTTTGCTGCTGTTTTTAAATCATGAGGTGGGCAGCCACCTGTCGTAAGCCCAAAGAAACTAGAGAGAGAGAGAGAGAGAGAGAGAGAGAGAGAGAGAGAGAGAGAGA
>CALSBV010011748.1:5241207-5263570 GCA_943590825.1 Bovichtus diacanthus
CCCGCGACCCGACCCCGGATAAGCGGTTGAAGATGGATGGATGGATGAGGTTTAACCAACTCAAGTGTTCAGAATTAGGCTCAGAGTTGCTTAAACCGGCTTTCTGGAATGGGGCTCAGGTCTCCAAACGTCATTTACAAACCTAAACTCAGCACACACGCAGGCAGGCATGCAGGCAGGCAGGCACACACGTCTTGCATTCTTTGGCCTTTGCCTCCTTACCTCTGAGTTTTCCACTGGAGCTACGGGAATCACTCGGCCTGGAAGTACAGGACACCAGGACTCTATCTTTACACATAAACAGAAAGAAAGAGGGGGCAGTTATACACCAGCACCATCCATGCTATCTTTCTTCTGAGATATGAGAGCGTGAAACCACTTAGGTACCTCGCTGAGGTAGACAAGGAAGGAGCACAGAGATCCGTTCACCCCAAAACTGAGGTAGCAAGGGTCAGTCTTCCACATCTCCTTCAGCCACTGGAGAACAAGAGAGGGCCACAACAAAAAACATGATCAACAAACATGATCAAAACAACATGGTTCAAGTGAAACACAAAGTGAGTGCGATTGCTGCTCTATCTTCCCCATGTTCACCTCTTTACACTATATCAAAATATGTGATCATATATGCTTTTGAACTTTTTAATCAATGAGGTTTTAACGCTATTTAAAATGTGTTACCTTCAATTTCCCCTCACAATCTGGGTAACCATCCATGGATGGCAGTGAGCAATTCTTATCCGCTTTGATTTGATCATCTACCAAACACACAAAAACAGCACGTTTGCTCGTTCAGAGATGCTCTATTCATGTATTAATTTCTTCATTTGGATCAGTTAGTTATTTAATTCATTCCATTAAGTCCAACTAGTGATATCATTAGAAAATGTGCGGGAGGAAATTATTTGAATTTCCTGTTGAATGAAGTATGAATGAAGTGCAATACAAAGCCACAAATGTGAATGCAATTTGAAAAGAGGGCACTCGGTCATTAGAAGTCTGTATTCAAATTCAAGGCATGTTCAGGAAGACAACATTCATATTTTCACCAACTGCTGACAGGGCTTCCATTACACAATTATACCTGTTTCTCTGGGTCTATAAAGTAGTGAGCTCTGAGGGGGAGATAGCTGCAATGAAAATTATTCAAGTTTTACATAAGTTTTTACTATATTGTATTAGAAATGGTAGCATCTGTACGGTGTGTTATCCTACCAACTACTACATACAGCTCCATTGTTGTCCAGAAAATATTTAAACACACACGTGAGCCACGCCATGATGCGTGACATATTTTCTTTTTTTACTATAAGGAACCTTGGCATTGCATTTTACTTTGGCTCAATTCCATTTACGCCGCCGTGCTGCCGTAAACTCACTAGCGCACCAAATGTGTATAAATCCACGGCTTAAAATAGTCCCCAACAACAGCACCATGTACACATGTTTGGGTAACACTTGCTAAAAACTGCAGTGCCCAGCCGTTTTGAGACAATACTTGGCTTCTTTTGAGAAATCAGATTACACATTACATTACACATCTGTAAAGATTGCACTTCTCCAGCGGGGGAGGCGTAGGGAAATTGCTTCAGACTACATATACACTGCATCGTCATGGTACAGTTTCTGCGTGTTAAAACTGGGCATGGTAGGAATACAGATAGCATTCTGCTCTTAATTTAATCATGAGTCATTTTACCAGATTTGACTTTCTTCTCCGCCAGTAGTTTCAGGAGCTCCTCCATGTGAGCCAATTGTTGCTGAAGTTGGAGTTTATCCGAATGCAGCTCCTTAATTATCTCATCCTTCAGTTGTCCTTTCTCCTTTTCTGAATCCATTTTAATCTGGAATAACTGTAATTCTTCTTTGTAGTCCTTCGAGGGAGGCGGTGGAGAAACTGAGAGAGAGATTGCAGCGTTCATTTGAGAAACAATCTCTTCGCTTTGAACATATTTGCAAGGGGCTTGCATCTGCAAAGAGCTGTTGAAACTATCAGCCATAATATACAATTATAGATGGCGTGCGAGCTACGAGCACGGCCAAAAGCGCGCATTCTCAACACGTTGCTTGTTGTAGTATTCTCTGAAACGCCAGAGCCAGAAGTCAATGAGTGTTAACGACAAAACGCCATCATAGACCAAACATACAACTCCTCAATGCCGTGGAGGAATCTCCTATCAAATTTTCAAGGATACAGGCCTACTTTATGGGATTAATACAACCAACCCTTGTAGAAAAAGGAGTCAAGTATTTCAGAACAACTAATGTATTATAATGAAACAAAGGCTGAAAATAAGTCCACGGCTGAAATAAATCCCCAACACCTGCAACATTTACTAGTTTTTGGGTAACATTTGCTAAAAACTGCAGTGCTCGAGCTGCTACAAGCCACATTTTTTGTTTTATGCAGTTTTCATAGAAAACACATCTAAACACTTGCTAAAAACTGCAGTGCCCAGCCGTTTTGAGACAATACTTGGCTTCTTTTGAGAAATTAGAAGAAGAAATCAGATTACACATTACATTACACATCTGTAAAGAAGGGAAATCCCAACATACTTTGGATTTGTCATTGGATTTGTTGAGAATGACAAAAAGAATAGCATCAGCCTTATCCCCTATGTTCAAGTCAATAGACTATATATATATATATATATATATATATATATATATACATATATATATAGTTGAATATAGTATATGTAGCTGAAATTACTTCTAACTGTGTATATATATATATATATATATATATACAGTTATCATTCTGCTCTTTATTTAATCAAGAGTAATTTTACCAGATTTGACTTTCTTCTCTTCGTTCTCCGCCTGCAGTTTCAGGAGCTCCTCCATGTGAGCCACTTGTCGCTGAAGTTGGAGTTTATCCGAATGCAGCTCCTTAATCATCTCATCCTTCAGTTGTCCTTTCTCCTTTTCTGAAACCATTTTTGACTGTAATTCGTTTTGGTAGTCCTTCAGGCCAGGCGGGGCAGAGACTAAGAGAGAGAGATTGCAGTGTTCATTTGAGAAACAATCCCTCCGCTTTGAACGCACCTTCAAGAGGCTTGCATCTACAGTACTTGTACTTGCATTGTACAGTACAGTACTGTACAATTATTACGCATCGAATATCCAGTGAGCAAATATCACCAGGAAATTCCATTTTTTATTAGATGTAGTGCTACTTCACTGAAAATGATGAGAGCTGGTACATAATCGTGTCCTTGCGCGGCAGAAAGAATGAACAATGAGCTTGTCCAGAGAGTTTGCTCACAATGGCTCGAGGATTCTACGATGTTCAGGAGATCAGCCACAACCTTGACAATCCTCTTCATTTTGTCTAGGAGACAAAAGGGGGAAGTGGAGAAAGAAAGGAGAGAGAAGATGGACAAAGTTGAGCAGGAAAGCAGCGGAGAAGAGTACAGTAATCAAGGATAATGCAATGCAATGCTTCACTGTTTAAGGGCTATGTGAGGAAGAGAAAGTGTGCGGCTTGATGAGCTCATTTCCCTAAACCAAGAGACAAGAAAGTTTCATGGGCCAGTGTTGCATCTATTTTTCTATTGAATCCTTCTGCCGCTCCATCACGACCCCCCACCCCCCACACACACTCTTGCCTCTTCTCATTACCTCTCCTCTCACCTTCAGGCTCGTCTGTTTCCTTCCAGACTTCCCTGTTGTGAGCGGTCCTGCTCTTGACCTCCTGTTCAGCGTTGCTCTATAAGCAGTTTTAGACAGACAAGACTCTCATTACACGGCAAAAAGAAAAGATGCATGAATGTGGAAAAAAAAGAAGAAGCTCCGTGTATGAGACAAAGAGCTGTGACCAGAGTTTAGCTGACTGGTGTTTATGTGAGGTGAATGAATGAATTAATGAATGAATGAAGATACAGACCAGGATGAAATATGGCAAAATCAGACACCAGAGGAAACCAAAGGCCAGGAGCACACACATGGTCTTCAACATGGTGTCTGTTGATTTTTTCATGATTCAAATGGGCTCAGCCTGATGCAGTAGAGTTGGATGTTGGGAGACATGGACCTTGTTTTGAACAAATTAAAGTTTGTTTTGGTTTTTACATTCAATGCAGTGGTGGAAAAAAGATCTATTTAGATCCTTTACTCCAGTAGGCCGACTAGTACTAACGCCACGATGTGGAAAATACTCCACTAATGGACTTATAATAACTAAGGTTCAGGAACAACAGCACGCTTCCCTTCATCTCTGATTCAACCACGTGCGCCTCGTTACTTCCACCACCTGCGCGCTCACTGATCCAATCAGCTGTGCAGAGCTGAGACCTCCAGAGGTGCGTTGAGACCTCTCCTCTGCCGTCCATCCCGGTGTTTCACGACCGACACAGCGCTACACATCACGCGTTCTCAATGTAACAGTTGTAATTCGCTTACCATGGACTAGGAGGTGGAGCTCACCCGCTCGGATCGCGATCTGTTTGATGATCCGTGGTCTCTGAATTCCCTCCGTCCGCTGTCGAAGCAGCACAGTAAGCGCCAGGCTTTAGTGTCTGACGGTTCAGCGCCTTATGCCGATCCCTGCAGCGGTGTTCCACCTGCATGCACCGTTTCCTAACGGCCGGTGCCGCTTGAAGGTGGTGCGCCACTGTCAAGACTGTCCAACCAGTAACGTCCCCTGATTTATATTTCCCATAAATTAATATTTGATTTATTGACAATGTTGCGCAACATAGGTACGATACGTTTCCCGAACGCCAGTCTGACTAATCAATAAAAGGAATTTACAGCTAAATAACTAAACGATACTTGTATTATGTTGGCATGTTTTAATAGTAGAAAGCATGTCAATTTAGGAGAACATTACCAGGCACACATGTGAGATATTTATTATATTTACAAGTTCTTTCCTGGCTTGCAACTCGTGTGTCCTTTACACCCAGCCACCCATTGCATCATTACTGCCCCGTTACTCCGTCCTTACGCTACACCAGTGTTTTCAAGGCTTACTTCTGCTGTGCCTCCACCTCTTCCGTTTAAACTTGTATCCGAACCCATTCTAACGTACATAAACCAGAGACTAGCTCAAACCACCAAAGTCCTTGGCCACTAGTCGAGCCCATGCTCACCTCGTCCATGAAGTTTATTTGGGGGATTATGAAGCACAAAGCTCATCGAGACGTACCCGCACCCTGAGTCTCGACCCCCTGGTTCCAGACTATCCAGCAACATCACCACCTTGTCTGACTCATCTCCACGCAAACGACCCCCCTTCATCCCTCTCCTCAATCCTTATCATCCCACCAAACGCAACCCTAACCCAAACTTTCCATCATCCGATAGCCATTCCAAATAAAACTACTTTGTCACTATACTAATAGCATGGTCTTAGTTAGTGAACAAGTCAAAGTCCTGCATTCAAGACCTCACTTTAGTAAAAGTGTGTAAGTATTATCAGTCAAATGTACTTGAAGTAAAAGTAGGCATTGTGCAGTAAAATGTGAGGTTGTGCTACTTTTAACTCCTTTTATATACTGTTGGGTAGTTTAATCTACAGCAGTGCATTATATTCTTTAGACATTATCATATGTTTGTAGCTATGTTGCTGTCCTATTTAAAAACACATAAAGGAACACTTCATCATTCAGTGTATCACAAACGTTCAAAATCAACACATCTGGAGATGCATGGTCAAAACTAATCTGCAACTAAAGCCGTCTGACAAATGTCGTAGTGACGTAAAAAGTACTATATATCCCTCCGAGATGTAGTGGTGTAGAAGTATAAAGTAGCATAACATAACTGAGTAAAAGTACCTCGAATTCTACTTAAGTACAGTATTTGAGTAAATGTACTGAAGTGTCACACAGAGAGAGCAAGACACGGAGCATTTTAGCAACATTATGATTGATGTTGTCTATGGCTTTCCCACATGCAATTATGACAAAGATACAGGAAACATATGCAGCTGTGATGGCACGCAATTGTTATTTTTTTTTTTTTAGTGTCGTTTCTTATTCATTGCAACAATTATATTGTATCAGATAAAATCTCCACAGTAATGACAAATAACTTTTTACACTTACCTTTAGAACATTGGGCAATATTTCCAGTATAGCCGAATGGACACTGTGCGAATGAGACCTTTGCCCTGTCGGTATCTCTCAGATGCAAATGATAGCCACATTAACACAGCGTGAACGTCACCTGTGCGCTGTCATTATCTTTCAGATGTCTACTCGTTAACCTGTAAACAGTTCCTGAATTATGTTTGCTGCGGAACCTGATTAACTTGTTCTCTCAAAAGAAGACTTTCTTTTTCTTTCTCCGTTTTTAATTACGTGACATAGATTCTGCGAAGGTAGGTGCAAAACAAGTATTTTATTATTTTATTTAAGAGGGAATAGAGGCCGGCAGGTGTCTTGGATAAGGAGTGGGGAAAGGCGTGGATCTCAAGAATGACAACTGGCTGTCAGGCTTTGCAAACTGGCATGTGGGGTTCGGGGGGAGAGAGAGAGAGAGAGAGAGAGAGAGAGAGAGAGAGAGAGAGAGTTGAACAACGTTACATTTGGAATTGAGAGCTTCAGTGTTATCTTGTGTGTGAGTGTGAGGTGAACACATGATATATGAGTGGGTTCCTGCAGCCAGTTGTATGGAATATACCTGCTTTTATGTATTTCAGGCAGCATGGTTATGGTTATATCTTTGAATGTAAGGTTTTTTGTAAGGATGGATCAATGACCTCACCTGACTACACTCCTGGCAGAGTTAGAATAACTAACTAATAACTAAGTAAGAGGAGCCATACCCATCTGGAAATAAAAACATATTTCTAGTGTTCAGTCACTCGTATCTGAAGTAAGCTACACAAATCTACTTGGTATGGTTTTAGCATGGCTGACATGTGACATAGTTCACATGGATACGTACATGGTAAAAGTAATGTATTATACTTGTGTGTATCTTGCTATTCCATGTACAGCACCCCCCTGCAATTAAAAATGTTTAAAAAAACAACACCACTCTCTCTTTTTTTGGTCGTACCTGGAGGACTTTGCTCACTGTGTTGGAACTTAAAACGGTTTGAAAATAATTTAACTTTTTTTTACTAAGATTTGCAGGTTATTATTCATTCAGTGTTTCTTCATACTTTAAAGTTTGAATTCATCAGCGTTTTGTAGGGGGAAAAATTAGTCAGGATTCAATAATAGCAAGAGCAATACAGGTTATTTCTATTAATAATAACCCCAGCATGCTTTATAAAATCTCAATAACTTCAGAATATTATGAAGCGCAGGACGCAACTTGGGCTTCTTTGATCAGTTCGTCTAATATGCAGTTTAATGAATTATCTAGATGAATAATACCCAAAATTCCCTCGAGTTTGGAACTTAGACAGCTGTGAAAAGACCAGTTCTGCTTTTTTTATAAAAACAAATAAAGAAATATAAAGACATACCATATTACAATAAAAATAATGCAAATTAAATGTAAAGTAGCCAGAATGTTCACGTATTGAGACTTGGACGTAGTTATTTCTGTATTGTAGAGCCTGACTGGCACAGACCAGCCTGTTTTCTATTCCGATAACAAGGCCACCCTCCTTTGTTGTCCTAAGAGGCTAAAAAGCCTTTTACAAAACACAAGGGTTGCAGGTGCCTGTGGTTGCTGCTATTCACTCATACCCAGCCTGATGCAAATGTATGATTTTATTTCACATCATTCTGGATCACCATTAACAAGACTGTTGGTACGGGGCTTCAATCGAACATAGAATGAATAGCCATTAAGGACTGACAGATGGATGAGAAAGACTTTGGGCAGCATGCCAAACAAGATGTATCGATGGAACAAACACAGCTTGAAACATCTAAGAAAGAAATGTCTGACCCCACAGGTTGGACACATTTTATTAATTTCATTTATTTATATCTCGGAGCGACCTGTTCTCATTTCCAACGCGTCAAATTCTGAAGCTTGGTCAGTGCCCCTCGGCCTGATACTGATGCACGGAGGCAGCCTGAAGCATCTGTAGGTGACGCGCCATGCTTTCAACTAATTGCAATGTAAAAATACAGCCAGCGTTATTGGACTCACATTGCTACTAGCATAATATAAATAGTGCGAAAGTCCACGTTTTGTAGGCGGGAGGTTGATGGACGAAGCAAAAACACAGCACGCTCACCCAGGAGACCGGTGTTATTGTCCGGTGTAAAACTAAAAGTCAACGCTAATATTTGGTCACGTCAGTCGTTACTCACATGACTTGTTCGTGACTCGTTCGGGACTGGGGTCAACGTCAACCACGATCTTTCGCTAACCTCCTCAACCAAGTAGTTTTGTTGCTTAAACTTAAACTCTCCCTTTCCCCTAAATGCAACCTAACTTCCTGTGAAGTTGAAGAAAACAAACGATACAAAAATGTCTTCACCAGTAGATTTCTTCAGATCAATGGTTTGAAGAGCCTCAATAACTCATTTGAAATGAATGTAGAGTATTAAGTGTTTGTATCCCACCCTTTTTTTACAAACTTTTGTTGTTCTCTTAAAGGGCCACTGTGTAGGATTGAGTGACATCTAGCGGTGAGGTTGCAGAGTGCAACCAACCGAATATCACTCTGCTCTACTCCTTTTACAAGAGTCACTACGGTGGCCTTCAGGAAATGTAAAAATCCGAAAGGCCCTCTCTAGAGCCTGAGTTGGGTTTGTCTGTTATGGACTACTGTAGAAACATGACGAACTCTGTGGAAGAGGACCCACTCTATATGTATATATGAAGGGCTCATTCTAAGCAAGCGGCAACATATACACTGTATATATATATATTCTACATTTCTGCCAATAAATCCCCCTCAATCCTACACACTGGTCCTTTAAGCAGTTGGCTGTCAAACTGTGTAGTTGTCGGATATGAGGAGTGCAGATTAGCAGAGGTCATGACCTTAAGTGGATGGAGAGACTTGTATGTTACTGAGATCCTTACGAGCAGTTACTTCCTTGTGAACTATAATAAAGTAAGGATACATTCCATTTTTCATTGTATTGTTTTTTGTTTTGTAGAATTCAGGCTTAATTTAGACTTCTTGTTATTACTCTTCGTGCTATTTTTGTGACATTTGGATCGGCAAACAACAACAGCATTGCAAATGGCCACTATGCTCATGCTTTGCCATTTGGTTGAGTTCAGACCTGCTGTGCAGCTGATGTTGGTGCATCATTGCTTTTAGCGCACAGTTAGTGCTCAAGCAGCATTGACACTGGAGAAACCACAGGAGATGTTTTCAAGAACATATTTCTCTTTTTCTCTTATGAAGCAAACAAGGAAAATCATCACAACTGCATCACAGAGTGCTGATGCTTTTGTTTATTTGGCAGAAGCACTTTGTAGAGTACTGAGGGTGCAATTTGATCCTGAATGTGTGTGTGTGTGTGTGTGTGTGTGTGTGTGTGTGTGTGTGTGTGAGTGTGTGTGTGTGTGTGTGTGTGTGTGTGTGTGTTGGTTGGTTGTATGGGAAAAGCAGGATGAGAGTGATTGAGTCAAGTCTGTAGAGAACTGGACAATAATAATTCTGTCTGGCTGCATCAGTATGAACAACCCCTTTCACGTACATGTAGTCATGTGATTAGATGTTTAAAAAAAAGAAATGGCATTTATTTTTTTTCATTTTATTTATAAAAATGAATGTGGATTTATTGTACTTCATTTGTATTTTAAATGCACTTTTTAAATGTATCTGTGGTTACACAGCATGCAACTTCAATGGAAAGAATAAATAAATGATGAGTTTTAAATGTTTTATCTCATAGAAGAGTGGCCTTGGTGTGTTTCTTGAATTGCGATGCCTTTTTCTTTATTGTCGTCATTTAGCATCTCCCGAATTAAATGTCATTGTGACTTAATGTGTAAAACCAGCACTTGTCACAGCATTAACATTACCAATTAGTCATTATGCATCTATTTTGACAATATAAATCGATAAATCCTTTTCATTTAAGTGTCAATTATTGGTAAACCCATAACCTCAAGCTACTCGTGCCATCTGGTTGAAGCTTCCTTTGTTTCTGCTCTGTGTACAAAGGTAATGCATGCATTGGTTTTTGAGAGAGAGAGAGAGATGGCTGTTGAGTAAACAATCGCCCACTGAACCCAGAACAAAGTGGTTGTGAGAGGCTCATGTCAGACCCATTTAAAAGGAGGATTTGACCAGGGCTGTGTGTGTGTGTAAGAACATTTAAATGAAAGTGTGAAACGGTGTCACTTTTTCCTCTGCGCTAATGAGATGTGACACTACATTTTGATTTTTTAAGTGAAAACGGAAAGGATGCGCTGGACAATTGTGCACCTGCTGGTCTTGTTGACACTCAGCTGGCTTTTTTGTTCTGAAGATAAGACAAAAGCTCTCGTTTCCTGTCCACACTACCAGAGGGCCTTTGGAGGCTCCTGCTTTGAGTTTGTGGATCTCCAGCACACTTTTTTCAGTGCGCAGGCCTGGTGTGAGCGGCGTGGTGGACACCTTGGCTTCATCCCAGATGAAGAAACCCAATATTTCCTTCAAAGACTCTTGGACCCCAACAAGGACGTGTGGCTTGGAGTAGCACCCGCTCCCAACCTGCAGTATTCTCCAACTGTTGAAGGTAAGAAGGCCGAAACGTGGAATATAGAACTAGAATATAGAATATAGAACTGCTGCGCTAAATTATAAACTGCCAGAATATAATCCCTTTAGAAGGATGAGTTTAAATCAACAAACATTTAGCAACATAATGCTCATGAGCAAGTCTCTGGCTATGACTACTAAGTGTTAAGGTTGTGTTTTTTTGTCCTTCACATTTGACTTAAACCATCAAATGCTGTTACTCAGTTTGAGCCGTTAAAGAGAACAGTTAAACATTGTGATTAATATCAACAGTCTTGTAAATTAAGGTAAATGAGGTGCAATTGAGTCCTCAGGCTGAAAATAAGTTCCTATTGAGATGATCCTTCTCACTTTCCTGACTTTTCTGTTCAATAATTACAGCCTTTTGACTGGCGTAAAGCCTTTTCTTTTCCCTAAGTGGACTTAGAATTGACATCCCAGGCAGATATTTTTGCAAGAAGTGAAAAACAAATGAAAAAAGGCTTGCACCTCCCAGGATTTTCTTTCCGTCGCTATTTACAACAGAGGTGTGCTTCGTGCATATGGTGTCCCATAAATCATGAACTTATCCAATATATGAAAATATCAAAATATTGTTGAACTTTAATATAGAGATACAGATCATCAACTGGTGCACGTATATAATTACCATATGCATGGTTTGGGTTGTCTGGAAATCTGTGGTTTGGAAAGTGTTATATCCACTATATCCATTATTATTGATTCAGTTTGTAGTTAACTCCAGCGTAAAAAAAAACTGACAATAATCAGGGTTATGTTTATACTGCCCTTGAAAACTGTGAATTCTACCAAATATACAGAAACAACATTAATATAATGTTGAAGAAAATATGAACTCTTGATTACCAAAGGTAAGGTCCTCCCAGATATAAATTGTACGCTCACTCTGGGAAGGGGGACGTTATTTGGCGGACTTTCAAGGAACATCCGGGACATTCTGGGAACATTTAGGGGACCATTACGTCCCCTCTAGGTCTGTCCACTATGTTCTCATAACTATTGCAGGACCTTTAATGACATTATAGGAACCTTTAGGGGACGACCTAGAATGTTATTTCTTGGTCCGTGCATCACCTTCATAGAACGTTTGCAGAACTTTTAGTAACATTTACAGGAACTTTTAAAGAACCTTTAGGGAACCTACAAATTGGTGTCTTAAAATCCCATCAAAAAATGTTTACACCATAAAAGATTTATGTCCAATGCAAGACATCCTCAGCATTGTCAGCTCTTCGGCTCAAACTGTGCACATATATATGTTAAGCAGCGGTTTGTTCCATCCTCAGGCGCTCTTTCTTGGCTGGATGGTTCACATGTAACCTATTCAAACTGGGTGAGCAGCCCACAGCCAGGAGCAGTTTGTGGACACATACTGAGAGATTCAGGGTTCCAGTGGGAAGCTACAGGAAGCTGCAACAAAAAATTGCCCTTTATCTGCCAGTTTGGTACGTATTCTGACTCACACTTAACAACATACTGAACAACTCTGTGGTGAATTACCACTTTGTATTGCTTTTGTTTTCTTCCTAGACTCTGGCAGATCCATTGTGTGTGCGGGTCGTAACACCACTCTGCAGTGTGGTTTGGGTCAAGTCTTAATGATAGATGGCGGCTTCTACGGTCGTAAGAACATTCATTACTGTCGAGCCGCGCTCTCCCCACCAACAACATCCACAGAACATCAGTGCGGCTGGGTGGAAGTTTCAGACTCATTAAAAGGTAAAACGTGTTGTTGTTTTTTTGTATGCAATAAAAACATGAATTCCTTCTATTTAATTTAGTTGTACATTTTCTTACGATAAGTGATTGTATGCAATTATATGTTACACAATTACCAAATACAAAGCTGTTAAAGGATCTCCACGATAACCGCTCTCAGCTTCATAATAGTTCCTCTCATTGTATCTGCTGAACTCAGTTGGACAAAAATCAGAACAGGAAAACAAACACTCATGCCTCATGAAAATGTTCTGCATGGATGAAAACTGTGATGAAACTCAATCCGCTTTTAAAGAGAGGAATTGTCAGATATCATAAAGCGCACATTGTCTCACTACAAAGCATTATTTGCCAAGACTAATTGCCCATCAGGACATTTAGGGAACAAAAAACACACAATAAAAGCTTAAAAGCTTAATAGCCTCAAAGACCCATAAATGATATCCATTCATTTTAGAGTATATATTGACTCATGCATTTAATTGATGGCAAAAGCAGACTATCCATTCATTTATTTTCCGAACTTGCTCATCCTGTTCAATGTCTCTGGGCTCTGCAGCCTTTCCCAGCATGCATTAGGTAAGAGGGAGTGTACATGCTGTACAAGTCAGAAGTCTATCGCAGCGCTAGCACACACAGAAAAGTCACATTTTAAATGCACCTCACCTAATATAATAAAACATAATATGAAACACTCGGCCCAGACTGATGAAACACATTCATTTACACAATGTGGTGGCAACTTAAAATCAATTGCTGTCCAGAGAAATTAGTGAGGCAACAAAACACGATTACATTTCAAATCCCTTTCATACCACAATTTTGGTAATATCCAAAAAAACGATCCCAGACAAAAACTTTTTGAAACACCCATCTGTCAGGAGGCCAAAACTTCTCGTCACAAAAACATTTTCCTTCGGACTGCAACTGGCCTAATCAACAAGACCTGGGACTCCACTGACACGGACTCTTATCTCCTCCCATAGACACTACATATTAACGTCTTCATATCTGTATATATGAATTACGTTAACGCACATCTTTGGAACTATATCTCTGTACATTGCATATTCTTTTTAAGCTTCATGCTGTGAACTTTTTTGCACATTCCTTTGTGACAATTTTGCACATTTCTGCACAAACTACCACTTCCAAAACCCTGCACGGCACTTCCATTTGAATTTAGATACATTGTACACCGTTTTAAGTATCTGTTCATATGTGTATTTGTATGTATTTTCCTCGCAGACATGTCTTTATAGTATTTATCACATTGTTATTGTCATTTTTTAAATTCTGGATTTGTGTTTCTTGATTTTCGGACTTGCTTTCTTAAAATGCCATTTACTCTTACTATGATTATGATGTGCAACGATACAACAAAAGCAAAGTCCTTGTTTGTGAAAACCTATTTGGCAATAAACCGGATTCTGATTCTGATTCCATGGTTACCTGCGCAAAACATATTCTTGAAAATTGTAAGCAGCATATCATTGTCCGTACATCAGCTCTACTTTCGCTCTTGACTATGAACATATAGATGTTGAGATTTGATATATATCAGTTAGATCAGTGGTTCTCAACCTGGAGGACCTCAAGGGGCGGCTCTTTCCTGTCTCTCTCTCTCTCTCTCTCTCTCTCTCTCTCTCTCTCTCTCCCTTTCACTACTGTTGTTCCCTTTCTGGACATTAGGTATTAGGTTCTATACATTTGTATTTACAACCACTAAAATCAAGTAGGCTAAGTAAGAAACCTTGACGTGTTCCAGGCCAGAAGGGAGAGATGAAGTGACTAAGGGGGCTAATTAGCCCCCCTAATTAACAACGCGACAACAATCTAATTTTTTCTGGGGGGGTCTCGACTCGAAAATGTTGAGAAGCACTGAGTTGGATGAGCGAGCACGCAGGGGGTAGAACAAACAAATGAGATTGGCTGAGAAGATCAACATGTGGATTGGTTTTGTGCCTCAGACTGCACGAACACAAGTGTTCATTGTCCCTAGAAGGAGACCGAGCGCAGAGTGTATCATCAGCTCTTAGCTCAAGTGAGCTGACTTCATGGAGGCTGCGGATGGTTTTACACTGAAGCTGCAGAGCAATGCCTGTTTTATGGTCAGACAGCTCACACTGCAACTGTGTGTTTGAAGTTGGCTAATAAAGAGTACAGACAGTTTTCAGGCTTAATGATCAATACAAGCTACTCGGTTTGACATGTTTAGAGTTGTGTGTGTGTGTGTCATGTTAGCTAGCCAGAACTGACAGATGTATATAAAAGAGTGGTGAAAAGGTTTGGAAATGCAAGCAAATGTGTCAAAGTCGCATACATATTCCCCTCTAAAAAGTCATTTTACTGGTGTCCAGCAATTTCCAGCTTTATGTCTGAACCCTTAAAGCTCCTGTTAGAAGCACCACACAAGTGCAGTCGATTTACGCTAATGACGTTGATGACTTTATGAGTTCTTTGTAGGGTCGTTAGTTGAGTAACATTTTGTTAGAGCACAAGCCTTTCTCACTAGAACTGCTAAATATTAAGTAGTAATGTGTGAAACGCTCCATAACCGCCATTGCCTCGTGTTATCAGCAGCTGATTATGTTTTACGTGTGCCTCCCAGCTCGCTGCCACAACCGTCAGGCCTGCCAGATTGCAGAAGTTGTGGACGTCTTTGGTGAACCCTGTCCTATACTGGGGAGCTACCTGTCTGTGGAGTACCACTGCAAAGACGGTAGGTCACAGTAATTCTAAGCAATAATAAATGTCTTAAGGGGGAATCGCACATTCTACATCTAGTAAAGGCAGGTCTGATCACCCTTTACTAAATTCACTTTTTTTCCAAGTGGACACTTCTGTGACAGCTTAAACCAATAAATTAACCAACAAATATCCGTAGACTTTGATAAATACGGAGGGTGCACAAAACCCGCTGTGGCTTCAAAGAGACACACATTACACATTAAGTGTCAAAGTCTCCCTTAAAACACGCTCATTGTGGTTTCAAAAGGCCAGCCTAAGTCTATTTTTCCTCAATCTGTTTTTTTTTTTCAGGCCCCACTAACTACTAGCTAAATTAATGAAATCCAAATCCAGGCTTGAAAAAGTCCTTTCAGACACTTAGATTGGACATGTTTCACAGACTCTACATTGTATTTGTATATATATATATATATATATATATACAGTCTCTGCTCGGTCCTACAGTGGTCTCAGCAAACCACTGAGCAATGACTTCAAGTAAGTGCTGATGCATACAAAGATATGCTAAAAGAAAAAAACAAGGATGATGGTGGTTATAAATTATTTAATAAATCTGTTAATTTCAACATATCTTATTGTTGGATGATCAGCAAAGTAGTCTGTACAAATGAAAAGACAAAACAAGAGAAACTGATGCACACTCGTGAAGCATATGAATGAGACTGACGCAGAGAAAAACAAATAGATCCCATTGATGGTCTCTGACGCTACCCTGTTGCCGCTGTATTTGTGCCTCTCTGTTGAGATAATGAGGATCTGTGCTTGGTTGGAAGCCTGTTGAGTTACAGGTGTTTTGCTATATTGCCGCTCATTATCTCCCCCTAGGGCTCACGCTGTCAGTGAGCACTGTGGCTGCTGTTTTTGATGACGTCACCATCAGCGTGAAGTGGCTCTCACATTTGCAGCAGGGGAACCTTAGCTGCAAGCTGAATACTGGAGATGGCCATGTTATTTATCTGCATAGTCTAGAGGGGTGAGTAGTGACTTTTACAGACTGGCTGAGACTATGTGGATTTTGGAGGTACGGGTTGAAAGTTATTTCATTTAATAGTCGAGAAAAGCCTACCAAAAGACTACCAATGTAGGATCAGGTGATTGTGGAGATCCAAACATGGGACTAAAAGTTGGGATATCTCTAGCTAGGATTTCTTTGTTTTAAGTCCACCAACTTTATGGTGTAAAGAACAATACTGAATGGTTGGGATACTCCCTTAACCCAACATTAATGCATTTAGGGTATAGACAAAAGCACAACACTCAATAAGGAACTTGGAAAGAAACTGAATTACCATATCTTGAAGCTATAAATTGTATTACAGTGCCATTCGTCCATCGTAGCGTTCTCCTTTACAGTATTGTGTTTAAAATATAGGCATTTACATTACAGTCCTATCCAGAGGCCTTATGATCTAAATTGTTTTCTCTGTATGACTTCAGAACAGGTGAGAGTTCATTTTTAAGTTAATTGTCTTTTCATTGAAAACAGGTGAAACAAATAATTTTGGCAGGTGATTTTTTTTTTGTTGCTGTCAGAAAGTGTTTGTTGATGTAATATTAATTTTGGCCACAAGAGGCTGAAGTGCACCACTTTCAAGAAAACAAGAATGCTTTTTGACCTATTTAGAACATGGGGTATGTTCTAAATAGGTCAAAAAGCATTCTTGTTTTCTTCCAGGTAAATTTTTTTTCTCTCAATGCACTCTAAAACACAAGGCACATATATTGTGTGTTAATTAGCAAGAAACTTTGAGAAACTTTCCCCATGAAAAGCGCTTTTTTCACACCTGTTTCACTAATAGAAGAAAATAAGTCATAAAAACAAGAGAGAAAGATTTTTCTTTTTTTAAGGGCTTCTGTAGTGTTGCTCTTAGTCAGTTTAAAAATATATATATATTTTCAGCACATAGCGTTACCAGACAGCATACTGCTTTTGCTTTTTCATGCAGTTTTGCTGAATACTATAACACATCTACTAGCTGCTTTCGTTAAACAGATTTTGTATAATAAATAGTTTGGCAAGATAATAGTTCAGCAACTATATGTAAATATTTTTTGGAATCAAACTTAGATAAAAAGATACATTTTTATTAAATGATATAAGTAAGCGAGAACAAGTGTACTCTCTTTAATACGCCCACATCGTCAAATCAATACTGCCATGAATTCAGACTTACATTTTTCACAGATTGGACTGGTTTGCGTGTGACCTACGTAATCTAAATTACTTTCTTTTCTTTAGAAAGCAAGAGGGACATACTGTGTTCACTGCTAACAGTTTTTGTATGTGCTTTTTCTCAGGTTGGAGAGCAGCAAGGTGCACAAATATACTTATCCAAGCACATTTGTTGTGGCCGTTGAATGCACCAGCAGTGGCATAGACATTACAGCTCAGAGCATAATTACCATTCAAGAGCCCATCACAATGTTTGGCGTCGTCAGGTGCTATGCTGGGAAACTGTCTTTTCATGCAACCAACTGCAATGCCCTTGACAGAGAGCCATTTCAAATTCAAATGGAGGTAAAAGCAGGTAGGTGCCATAATGACCATAATAAACAATGATTTGTCCTTTCCAATTTCCTATTGCTGCTTGAAACCATCAGGTCTTGGTGTTTTTATTTTTATTTATTTTCAAGTAAATGTTAAAATGCGTTTCTTTTTTTCTCTCTTTTTTTTCCTTTCTGCAGGTACAAATGTGACCTACAGAATACAGAGTGATAACATGTTGTTGTCAGGTTCATCTGTGGTCAGAGGAAATGTTGCCCAGAACATCACACTGACTCCAGAAATGATGAAGCAGCATGGGCCCGGCTGCCACCAGCTGACACTTTATGCATCGAACATGGTCACGTTCCCTGAGGTGTCCGCAGACCTGCAGGTAAATCAACATTAATCAAGTAAACATGTCGTCCTCCAGCAATTAAGCAGTGATGCGTCATCTCTTGATGTTTTTGTTGTGATTGTGATAGCGGCGTATAAAACATAAGATTTGAAGTTGACATTTTGATAATTTGATTAAGGAGCTGATTGAGGAGCTAAGGCCTCTCTATTTTAGAAATTAAATGTAACCTTTAATTATAGCATTTCCATCACCTAATTAGACACAATAAAACTGTGGAAGCGTCACACCTCTGATTTCATCCAAATCAGCCTCCTGTGATATCACCTCTGAGTTTAAAATGTTGAACGCCATTGGGGTAATAATTTTTATACTTTTAAACATTGGAACATGGTGTGAAAATGTATAATCAATCAAAGTTTAATCAAAGTGGACTACAGGCGGCAGTAATGCTGCCTCAGGGCCACGTTAAACAGATTGATTGATTGATTGATGGTCAAACGACCCATTTTAATTGTCTTTGACTGTGCATGGGGCTCTTCTCATGGCAACGTTACTATGGAAGGCATCTAAAGTTTTACAGCTAAGTCAAAGTATAAGAACATATTTTGTTAAGCACATTCCTGCCGTTTCAGAAATACAGTATCTTGTTTCACACCAAAACTCATTATGTGTATCAGTGAGGCCTAACAATGGTGTTCAATGCATTTCCCCCCTCAAAAAACATTTTTAAAGCTACATTTTGGAGATGTTAAAACCTGTGTTGTTAACATCCATGTTTACTGGCTGGAAGTATTCTTCTTCCCTGCATTAGTTGGCGCTTACCGGATCCCTGACGATCACAGAATAGTGTGAGACCTTTGGAAGGAATGTTTATCGCGTCACCCATGTGCTTGCGTGTGTATGTCCTTTATTGCATGCCAAGAATAAACAATACGGGGACCCACTCGTAAAAACGTTGCTCTATAGCGCGACTAGTCCAAAGTTTTTGTTCATCATTAATATATTATTGATTAATATTTTATCATTTACCAATCATAGTTTATTTTGCATAGATACAAATATACTGGTGGAATCAGCGAGCTAGCTAGCTAACTGGCCAGCTGCTAAGTTGAGTAAAATGTAACACCTTCATGCTTAATGCTGCACCACCATAAAAAAATAGGGCCGCGTTTAAGAGCGTGTAGTGTGAGTAAAACAAGAGCCGTTAGGCGGCCTGTGGAGACACACCATTATACTAAATGACCCAATCAATGAGTGTATTATCTGTTATAAGTTTTACAGAAACGTGATGTGAATGGGAAGTTGATGCGTTTCTCTGTTTTGCAATCCTTCATGTACTGCAGATGTGCGTGTTGGAGAAAGTAGCCGGGCTTCAGGCCTCTGTGTTGACAGAGAGGGATGATTGTCTAGACTCTCCAGATATTACAGTTGCCGTTTCCCTCGAACGGGGAGCGCCTGTGCTGCTGCTCTTCTCTCTGACAGGAGACAACAGCTCATACTCCGAGACCAGAACAATGAATACAAGCATGGACATTTTTCATATTGGACACCCGAGTCAAGGTATGGAAGACATATCATATCAAATGATTTAAAAGATTTCTGAAACACTTGACCAACAAAAAAACTGAAAAAAAAGACCATTATGGGTATTCTACTCATTTATCAACTGTGCATATGTGCAGTTTTTATTGATGTGAGCTGAATATTATTTGCTTTCGTAAGTGAATGTTTTGTTACAGGATCTGTACAAGTGAAAGCATGGAACGTCTTCTCCTCTTTGGAAGTGGAAGTGGATATTGTTGCTCTCTGTGGCAGGGACTCAGTCGTTAAACTAAATGGTCATAATGACTATTTGTTGAGACCGGTAAAATGTTTTGTTTGTACCTTCTGTAGTAGTAGTGTTTTGTATATTAAAGGGGAAGACTACTTACCCCCTCCAGCTGTCCTAACTTTGTTCATTGTTGATGCCCCCCAAACCCCCACCCCCCATCTTTTAGCGTATACTGTATCATTTTGTTAATTTTCTTTTTCAGAGAAAGAAACATGTCAGAGTTGTCCGATCTCCAACTAAAGCCATTGCAACACCTTCAAAATCAATACCTTCCAAAGATCTAGCTATCACACTTTCATTAAGTGATGCATCAAAACTAACTGACCCCAAAAAACGATACCAGTGGTCATGCTGTAAGAATTATGCTTTTTCTACTCTTCAATTCAAATATTAGGTATTAAATGTAATGTAAGTTTCACATTTATTTATTATGAGTTTCATGATGTTTATGTATTGACTGTCTTAGGCCAGACCATTCCATGTAAAGGAGTTTGCTAAACTTTTCCGTGATCGGAAGGATTAGATCAGATTATTGTATTTAATGATTTGTATCAGATTTGACTTGTATCAGACTTGGAACAAGTCAAATCTGATAAAAGTAATTAATTTCAATCCATAAATACACACGTAACTATCAGAATTAGTCTGAAATGTTTTATATCAGCATGTCAATTGTTGAATGATGATTTTCCTTGTTGATTCACAGCTAATCCCTGTCAATGCCGAGGACCTTTCCAGCGTCTGATTTACACCATTAAAGGAAACTGCCTACCAGAGCCACTTCAATATTATAAGTATTATTTTAGGGTGATAAAGAAAGACGACAATAAAGTGGAGAAATCTGAATACATATGCATCACCCTTACCCCTGAGAAGAACGCACCAACTTGGCTGAGGTACTTGAAACTGATCGGCTCTGATAAGCGCACTGAACCTGACATTCTCATCTCTGTTCTCAACATCTCATTTTCCTAAGAAATCTGCCAAAGATGAAATAGAATTAATATTCATGACACCATTGATTTCAAAAAACTATTGGAACAAATTCAACTGCTTTGTAAGGCCTTTTTCATGGCAGACATTTTGACTTGTCATAGTAGGAAGAATACAGGTAAAACATATTTAGTTATACACCATCATACACAATACCAATGCCCTGGAATGAGCTCATCTACAGTAAATTGATTATTTTTGATGTCATGAATTAGACCTGTGCTTTTCCTACTGACAAGCCCAGACGTCTGCTTTTAGTAAAAGGCCTATTACATCTGAGATTATCTTTTTTTCACATTGTGAACATAATTTAGTTACCAGATCATGCAGAAAACTGAAGTGAAATTGTTTATCAGTCATGGAGTACAGTATTGATAAATTGTTGTTTTACAATATACGCTTATGGTTTCACCAGACAGCCTTTGTTTTGAGATGTAAACATTCTAATTGTGTGTTAAGCAAATTATCTATGTATTTGTTGTACCGTAGTCTCACTTGTACTCAAGGCTGTAACCCAATAAAGGACGACACAGATGCAAAAATTAAAATGGATTGTAAAGGACAAGCACGGTGTCCAAACATTGTGTGGAGCATTCACGCGCCAAACAACATAAAGGACTGGCCAGTGAGTCTGACAAACTAATTCTGACTTGTTTGGGACTGAAAGATCAGATACTGTTAAATGTTGTAAAAAAAAAAAAAAAATAACTATTTGTTATTAACCTAATGAGTTTTCATGTTAATTCAAATACAGGATGATGTAGCTAAAGTATGCTACCATCAAGCAAAGACAAGTCCACTTGTACTTAAACAACACAGTGGGACTGAATACACTGTGAGCCATGAGATTCTTGCAGAGGCCAAAAAAAAGAAACGGGACGTCACTGTGGTGATAACGTCTGGTATGTATACATTAATCAGTAAGATGTTAAAGCTGCTCTGTGAATTATCTTGCCTTGGTCTATATATACATTTTGGGTTCAGACCAACTATTAATTTGTGCCAATATTGCAAAAATGAGTGGTAATGCTGGATTAACAATGAGAGTAGTTTTCTCATGTATAGCCTTGGTTAACTGTGGTACAACATTTAAATCATGCAAGAGAATTAACCCCCACACCATGGCAGAACCACCAGTACTATTTCAATTAAAAGGTTTTTAATGTGGTTGTGACAGTTTTTGACTATTTAATCAACATTTTATAAATTCTTTGCAAAATAGCACCTTTATTTCTTAGAAATAATACGCTACACATTGTCCTTTTCTTTTATACCAAAGCGGATGTCGTACCTCTTTACAAAACATACACCATACAGACCTCATCATCTGCAAATACACCAGATGCTACCAACCCTCCCTCACGTACCACTGCTGGTCCTGCCTCTACATCAACTAGCACTGTTAGGGACACCACTACCACCCGTACCAACCCTCCCTCACGTACCACTGCTGGTCCTGCCTCTACATCATCTGGCACTATTAGTGATACCACAACCAACCCTACCACACCTTCGACCCCTACCACCGCTGGTCCTGCCTCTACATCACCTGGCACTATTAGTGACACCACTACAGCATCTGCCACCTCTACCACCCCTGGT
>CALSBV010011748.1:5263580-5285059 GCA_943590825.1 Bovichtus diacanthus
AGCTCTACCACCGCTGGTCCTGCCTCTACATCACCTGGCTCTATTAGAGACACCACTACCACACCTACTACCGCAAACACCAGTGGTACATCTCTAGCAACAACCACCAACAATTTTGATAGCCTTAAGTGTAGCATATCACCGCAGAGTGGGACTATCCTTGATGCTTTCACTATAACTTGCAATACTGAAATTCCTTGTTCTAACTGTCAGTATTGTTTTAAGACTCATGACGGTAAGTAATCCAGGTTAGAGGTCAAGAGGTCAGATTAATCAAACTTTCAGTTATCATTTAATAACTCTCTCTCCTTCCAGAAATCTATAAATCTAACTTATTTTCTTGTTTTGAAATTGTCAGGTAAGCATTTGCGTTGCACCAATAAACATGAAGTGAAGTCGGTCTTCCTTCCTCTTGGAGACAGCAGTTCCAACTACATCCTGATTATCACAGCAACTGCAAAATATAGCAGCTTTGTAGCTAGCACCACTATAACTGCAAAGGTTTGTCAAAAAAAATGTGATGATTAAAAAAATGTGGGTACTAACAGAATAAGAGATCTTCCTTTACACTGCAGTAAAAAAATTAACTATTTTTATCCTCAGGTGCTGGATTTCACAGCGGACTCCAGCTCTTCAGTAGATGGTCTTAAGGCTAAAGTGGATAATGCTGTGGCTCAGCTGAAGAAACAAGGTCTACTGTCAGTTGAAACTGTGGGACAAATATTTAATTCTGTGTCCAACAAACTGAACGGTCAATCTGATGAATCGAAAAAAAATGATAGGCAAAAGGTAAATGCACTCTCAGATTGTCTGTAGACATTGTCTTGTCGGCAAAAATGTCTGAATAATGATTCAAGAGTTCAATGGGTATTGCCAATCAGGTTGTACAACATTAAGCAAATATATGCAAATTCACACTTTTTTTGTGAGATCGTGGTGCCGGGTTAAGAAGATGATTAGTGTGCATGCGACTCTGTCTGAAACTCAATACAACAGATCACACAATACAGTTCAGTGAATGAAAACCACATCAACACATGCACATACATTTACAACAGTTCTATGCTTACTTAAAGTTAATGTAGGCCTATACTAAATAAAATACAATGCCCAGTGGAGATTCAGTTCATGAATGGAAAGGCTACTTAGTGCTCAGCTGTTAGCCTAGCTGTCAAATCCCTTGAGATGAAGGGAAGCAGCGTGCTGTCGTGGTTGTGATGGCAGGCGTGCTGCCAGTTGAACCGCTGTGTCTTTGTGCTGTTTACTGCTTAGTCAGTTGTGTGCAGGACGGAGGAAATGAGTTGCTCCGTTTGTTATCTTGCAGAATACAGTTAGCTCCTCGCTCACTACTGGTTGCTCCCATTGTGAAGGCTAGCCGGCTGTGGCTGCTTTACACCTTTGTGCGAAAAGTGAAGTCAGGTTGCTGGAAGTGAGGGAGGATCATGAGAAATTGAGTCCAATAGCTCAATCTCCATACTGTAAGGATCCCAACACTACAGAGCTGTGTGCAGTCAGCAGGGCGAAGCTAGCTTTTTACAACTTCTTATCTTATTCACATGTTAAATACAGAAGGAGTGACTTGTTGGTACTGCAGGTTTAGAGTCGGTGGAAGGGACCTGGGACGGAACAGAGCTGAGCAAAGCTAATACCATAACAAGCAATCTAACAACTTATGTTGTTGGGTAATTAACAAGCGCAAATTCGCAATAGCTGAAAACAAACCCAAATGCATGAGTGTTCATGCATTCACACACACACAAAACCTCAGAAACACTTGTTTTTGCCGCTGGTCGCAGCTTATGAAGTAATGGAATTGCTAATGAATTACCTTTGCAATCAACTTGCCAAACAGTGATTGTGAATGCATGACCATTGACGTTCAGTGTCTTAGTAGCATTCTGTCACTGCAGCAGACAGCCCTGTTCAAAACTCAGTTAAGTAGGAAGTCCATGACCTAAGAACACCGAACAAAGAGACCGTGTGCCCTGACATGGGAAACCTTTTTTCCCCCTTCATTAGGTTAAAATATATTGTACTACTAAATACCAAACTAAATAACCAAATAAATCATGAATGATTCACTGCTTTTGTCTGTTGAAGCTTCGTGAGAAGATGCTGGGCATAATGATTGACACAGTAAAAGAAGCTCCCACCAACACTCCAGAAGAAGTTCAGGTGATAACCAGAGGACTTAATGCTGTCGTCCAGAAAGGCACTGAACTTAGCGCCTCTGCTCAGGTACTGTCCAGCGAACCCCACACTAAGTAAAAAATTACATTATAGGAAGGAGGGGAAAAAAAGTGCTGCTTTCACTTTGGTTCACTGCTTTTTGTGAATGAATAGCCATTGGAAGGACCAGGATGCCTTAGCGTAGCCTTGTCATTTCTGTATTTGTGTTTGAGGCAAGATATTATTAGTGAGATGGCAAAATAAATGGTTACTTCTGGCATAAAACTTCTGAAAAAATATGCATGTGATTACGAGAATTGATTCCCACCTCCAGGAAGATGCTTCTTTATTGCTCGCAAACCTCAGCTCATCACTCCTCCACATGGATGTGTACCAAAGTGAAGAAAACGTGAACGAAATACATAGTGCAGCCAGCACCATTGTGGAAGGAGCAAGTGTTGTCCTGGACCATTCTTCCAATGTGAGTGTTTAACTTTAAGGCCATGCCGGTGGGATTCACTTCTCTAACCATTCAAAAGCACTTACAGTATGTGTAATAAAACAAATAAATAAAATAAAAAGGGACTGGAGTGCACTGATTGTAGTCCGCTTATAGTGAAAACAGACCATATCCCTGCAAAATGTGTTTGTTTTAGGCTAAAATGCAATCAGGAACGATGAGTTTAGGGACCAGGAGCATGGCCAGTGATTCCTCACTCGTCCTGGAATATTCATCTGGTCTGAATGTCAGTCTACATTTGCAGATGACGCATTGTGTTATTATTTGCAGAAAAACATCTCTGATGCCCTTCTCCTTGCTCTGAGCAATATACAGAGCGTACTGTTAGCATTTATAGATGCTAACGGGGGGCCAGCTATCATCCAACAAGCTCATATTAGTGTGCTTGTTAATAGGTAAGTCCTCTTCACATTTTGGGAAGTTACTTCACCCAGCCAAAAAAAAAATCTTCCTGCACACTGCAACTTGGATGGATGGGACACAAAACACAGGACTTTCACTCAGGGGCATCCCACGTGAAACCAACAACGTGTGTTTGTCTTTGTGTTCACAAATTTCCCTTTCACTTTACAAGCATTGTTATTGTAATCCGAACCATTATCTTTCCCTGAACCTAACCAAGTGGCTTTACTCCCTAAACCTAAAGAACTTGTTTTGTTTGTGTAAAAAATGTCACGTTTTATTCAGTTTTACAATGTGACGTATTGTTTTTAAGTTTCACCTTCACTTTTACACCGTCGTAAGCGCAGTTTGGCCCATCTGACGTGTTAGATGGTAGCGGTAACCACTGGCGTTTATTCGGCAGATAACATTAATTGGGGTCTGTGCTCAAAACATGTAGGGCCAAGATCCCCAAAGATTGATTCAAACCAACATACTTAAATTGAAAACACAAAGCATAACTGACTAATAACTAACTAACTTATGATTTTTTTAAATCTCTTTATCTTTCCCCTCAGATTGACAATAGGAAGTTTGCTCACAGAGCTTATAAATATTCCCAACAGTTCCGGCCCCACATTTTCTCTCCCTGCACTTCTCGCTAATATATTACCTTCAGATGAACCCGTGGATGTACGAGTAAGTAAGGAGTGCTCATGTGTTTACAGTACGTGTGTGTGTGTGTGTGTGTGCGTGTGCGTGCTACGGCTGCCCCTGAATCAGGATTTTCAGAGTAAGTATTTCAAAACCACATTAGTCTCATGTTTTACCTTTAAGACCCACATTTTATTGTCTTTGTTCATCATCTGTGATGTGCAAACATTAGATTTCCATACAGCAAGAAAAAGTAAAAATCCTGGTCTTAGTTGAATTATTAAAGCTAATGCTCCTGCATTGCTCTGTGTACAATTACACAGCTAAAAAGTGCAATGATTCGAATGACAACATTGGGGTATTCTCCACTGATGGCTAGAATCACCAACTTTTAGGGGTGTGCAGGTTTTTCAGAGGATGGAGTGCATGTTAGGTCCCATGTTTTTCTCAATTTTCCAAAGTGTCTGACCTGCTAACAGGGTTAAAACCTAATTTTCTCTTTAAATACATGTACAGATGCTGAGTGTAGACAAAAACCCATTTTCCTGGAACGAGAGAGGGAACATCAGTGGTCAAATCGCTGCTCTATCCCTCACAAGAACAGATGGCTCCAGTATCGCTGTGGAGAACTTGAGTGAGGATATTAAGGTCAGTGCAACGTCTGAGAATTGCTACTAAATATGTTTGTAGCAGTATTATGCAGAATGACTAATTTCAGAATCGTATATATTATATCACTGAATTATAATTAGTGATGCATCAATGTGCACATCACTTTAATGTTGCAGCTGGTAAAAATAGAGGTAATTTAATTAGCGTTATACACTGCTGGGTATCTAAACCTATGAAACTAAATCATCATTTATTAATTGAGTTTTTTATTTTTTATTTATAACCTAAATCTGCAAAGTAACTAATACTTAAAGCTGTCAGATACTGTAAATGAAGTGGAGTGAAAAGTACAATACTTGCCTCTTAAATGTAGATGAGTAGAAGTACAAAGTAGCAGAAAATAGAGATACCTCAAAATTGTTCTTAAGTACAGGGCTTGAGTAAATGTACTTAGTTTTTTTCCACGACAGTGAACATATATGTGAATATTTCATTTACAGTATATCAAATTAAGCACTGAACCTGTTATTCATATAAAAGTTTTAGTACTTTTATACTAAGGGGGTTAGGGGTTAGGGTCAGGGGGTACGGTTACGGTACAGCTGCATGTGTGTTTAAGTCTCATAAATGCAACAGGCAGTCAGTATATGTCAAAGTGTGATTAAACACAAACTTAGAAATGCTCCTGTGCATATCAGAGGTGTGATGATTAAACATTCTGTACAGCTTCTTAGTAAATGCAGTACAAATTAACTGTACTGAAAACAGTTGAAGTAGCTTCATAAATAATTGTGGGATCTTTTATTATTTTATCTCCACTTAATTTAATTATATCTACCACAGCAACAACTTTGTACACAATGCTCTATTACGCAGTCTGGCAAAAGAAGTGTTGCATTATTTATTTCACAAGAGGTACTTGTGCGTGCAATGACCAACGTGATAAGTTGAGATAGAATCATAAGAGCAGAATCTAGAGATTATTTCTCGTAGGAATTGCTGGTCAGGACTCTTCACTTCATTACTACTAAACTCTCCCGCCATGAGGAAAGCACTTACGTTAAAGAGGATTGGAGGAGTCGATGTTGTCTGCCATGCTTGTTACCAGTCCATAACACACCCGCCTGTAATGCATAAAACAGATTATTACTCATCCTACTTTGCATCCGGTGCACCCCAGGTGTGCTGTGTCCTCCACCTTCAATAACAAGATAAGCACCCCAGATGTTTACTGTTTCGAAGGCATGAGTCTCTAAATTCACGAGTGAGACCAATAAAAATAAGCACTGCGAAAATAGAGGATAGACAGAAAGTGTACAGTGTTCATGTTAGCACTGCGAATATGCTTATTAGTACTTCAACTTTCATTAACACACATTAAAATAAATGTAATCAAAATAGAAAGCTTAAATTTATACTTTTCCTCCTTTAAACTTTTATACTTAACGAAAATAAAAATAATGAAAAACACAATTTTAAATACAAATACAATGATTTTACAGCTCTTTATGTGATACATAATAAACAACACTACTTCTCTTCTTCTACCAGCTTTTGGAGGAAATACCCAACTTAATTAAATGACTGAATTGCCAACCCCATAAAACTACTTATACTATTCTAAATTGCATATTTGATGAATACAATATTATAAATGATGACCCTAGAAAGCACACTCTGTTTATAATGCTACCTGCTTGTCAAAATGTTTTATTAGATTAAATTGCTGATGGTAAGGGGAATCATTTTACATTTTTATGCAAAATATGCTTATTTGGATCTACTTTCTGGCATTTTGCCTGGTCCACAGATTATGTTGCCAAGGCCTGTTGGAGAGCAGGTGAACACCTCTGTTTTGAACCTGGGGAACTACAGCACAATGATCATTGACATTCCTTCAGATCACTCTACACTGGTTTTAAAGGTAAGGTAAGATGTTTTTATCTCCACTTCTGTGACGTACAATGGGAACTTTAAGAAAGCTCTGATCTACTTTGACAGCATGGACAGTTTTATCAAATTGGCTGTTTTACTAGCTCTGAGTAAAGCCACTACAATTTCGAACATCATCAATCCTTCTACTGTTATTAATTCTAATTCTCTAATTTTGCTAGTTGTGCAGGTCTTTTCTTTAATCTTGATATCAGTGGCAAAAAAAAAAAAAATCATCATACTCATGTACTGTGTTTAAATTATGATTGTTGTCTTTGCTTTTCTGGATGCGCCAACTTTTGCATTAAGAATTATGCTGCAACTATGTCAATATACCTTTTTAAGATGGTGCCTTCAAATGATCCTTTACCCTTCAAACTGTTCCTGGGTTATATGGACTACCCCACTGAAACAAATAATGTAGCAATGACAGAGATGCCTCACCATGGTACTACACAAGGTAATTAATCTCCTTTCTTAGTGATGGGTAACTAATGCCTTTTAAATGAGATGTTTGATAAATTACTTGAATACTTGTGTGTTTGTCTTATACAGAAGAGAGATACACTTGGCTACTAGACCCCAAGGATTTAAAGGGAAACACTGGAGTGCACTATCTTGTAGTGAGGCCCATTGTAGGTCCGGGTATAAAATCCATCAATGCCAGTCTATCAATTACCTCCATAACTACCGCATGTAAATTTTGGAATGAATCAATATTTGAGTGGAGCACTAATGGATGCAAGGTAAGTACGGTAATTCAATCTGTCTGTCATGTGTAACATGTTTCCCAAACTTTAATGACGGTGAATGTTGTCGGTGTCTTCCAAGGTTGGTGTTGACAGCACGCATTTAGTCACCCAGTGCCTCTGCAACCACCTCTCCTTTTTTGGGAACTCTTTCTTCGTCACTCCCAACCTTGTCGACCCTTCACGTACCGCTGATCTGTTTGGGACTTTTGCTGAGAATCCTTTGGTTGTCTGCTTTGTGGGGTCACTCTTTGTGGCCTATTTCTTGGTGGTTGTGTGGGCCAGACGAAAAGACCTTCAAGACACGGCCAAGGTACCAGTGTGAAAATACAGGAATAATATAACACTATACAATAAATGTATTCCCACCCCAAGAAACATGCTTTACGTTGTTGGCTTGTGGGCAGGTGAAGGTGACTGTGCTGGAGGACAACGACCCCATGGACGACTACAACTACCTGTTGAGTGTCAGCACTGGGCACCGGAGAGGAGCATCAACTTCTTCTGAGGTAATTATGTTGTGAGTTCATAGCAAATAGTTAAACAGTTAGCAAAAAAGGCTCTCCACTTTGTGGGAATTTGGCAAAGATTCTGCACAGCAACAAGGATTTGGCTGAGATACCGCCTATTAATAAGCATACATGAACCATTGGCTATCATCTGACAATGATTTAGCTTTTTATTATCTTAAAATTAGCTTGTAAACTCGCTACTGGTGAAACAATATGGTCATAGATTCTCTCAACTCCATTCTCACATCTTAAGTTGCAAATCAAACTGTAAAAAATTACTGTGCAAGGAAAAGTTTTGGTCGGTATATCCTCTGGCTACACCAGAACCCACAAAATATTCAGCGTTGATGCCAGAGGCTAATTATCGTCAGACCGATAGACGATGGGTTGCTAACTACGCCACTGTGAATGAGCCAATGAAGGGCAACATCAGTTCTCTGCCTGAATACAGTCTTTAACTGGAACTGGCTACTCAGTTTGTTTCATTGCTCTCAATTCCACTTTAAACCAGTACTACTTCTGCCCTCAATGGCTTCAGTTACAATCAGTTACAACAATGGCTGGCCACTCACTGGGTTTTTCATGTCTAGTGGCACATAACATGGTAAACACAGTGAAGCATTTATAGGGTTGACCCCGAAACCCGTTTCTAAAAAAGTTCAGAGTTCACACTTTTGCTCTCCGTACTTGAACAATTAGTGAGAGAGATTTCCAACAAAATAAAAAATAAGGTTATTGTGCGATTAATGGCAGCATTGCAAACCTTCTCTCCTTCTCTCGCTCTCTCTCTCCCGACTCTCTGTCTTAGTGCGAGGGTTGGATTTGTGCTCTTACAAACACACTGACTCGGGCACTGTACCTACAGGCAGTGATTCATATCAGCAGAGGGAGAAGGATGAATGACTCATGCTGTTTTTCATTCTTTCTAACCTTCACTCATGAATTTTATTTATTTAGATTTGTTGCAGTGATTTATTGAACTCATATAGTGACTTTGCTGTTGTGAAAATGACTGTTGCAGCTCTAAAAATAACACGTTATATTTAAAATATAAATAAATTTAAATCCTCTTCTGAATTGTATTCTTTAATAATATATATTTTTGAAAGCAATTATTTAGTAATAAAAAAAAGAACTGATAAGAGTATTGATAAAAAAACAAACTGATAAGGTGTATTGATGAGAGTAGTAGAAGTAGTATTGATAAAATCCTAACAACACCGATCTCTAAGCATTTAATAGCTAATTAGCCAGATACATTCATCAGGAACAAAAACAGAGCTAAAAGGAGAGTGAACATTGGGCTTTTGTAAGATGTTGAAAGAAGACTTCAAATGAATGCTAATGTAGCTGCCAGGCTAGCTGTAGCAACTTTATTAGCTAATATTATCTTAGTGTTGTGTTTTCACCTTGACCATAAAAAAAACTATTACAGCTTTGATTAATAAACATTTATATTTTGGTTTCGACTATTCTATTTGTGAACCTTTTTAGAAGTGTTTAAGCTTTTGAACTCCCTCTTTTGCTTTGGTTCTTTTGACAATAATTTTTTTCCAGTCCAACCCATAGTCAAGGCTTACTATACTGAATGTGCTGGGGCAAAGTGGCCAGGGAAACAAGGGGTAGCTGTAAAGGGGCTGAGCAAAATCCCCAAGGCAAATGGTCTGGGGGTAGGTAAGAGGAGCAGGGCAACTCAAGGGGACGGCTTAAGAGCTGGGCCAAAAGTTTTATCTGACCAGGAGGGTGACTAGGAGACAGGACCAAAGGGAGGAGCCGCTCTGGGGGAAGGGCAGGAGGACGTCCGGAACCGGGGTCTGCCGCAGCACGGCAGGAGAAACTGGGGACTGCCGCAGCTCGGCGGGGGGAACAGGAACAGGGGACTGACACAGTTCAGGAGGGAAAACAAGCGTCTCGTTCAGCTCAGCAGGGGGAAGCAGAGGCTGCTGCAGCTCAGGAGGTGGAACCGGAGTCAGCCTCAGGAGGGACTGCCGCAGCTCGGCAGGAGAAACTGGGGTCTGCTGCAGCTGGGCATGGGGAAACGGAGTCAGCTTCAGGAGGAGACGCAGGGACTCGGACAGGCTTAGTGACGGCTGGGACCCCTGAAGCAGTAACTTTGCTTGGTGTTGGCCAGGGAACTAGGCAGCGGAGACACAGGGGAGCTGGGCAGAAGAGACTCAGAACTGCTGGGCAGTGGAGGCTCAAGTCGAGGAGCAGACTTGAATCTGATAGGATAGCGTCTGTAACGGCTGGGTTTTTTCCCCAAGAAGCCTGGAAGTCTGATTGAGACTTTGAGGACCTCCCAGGGCCAGGCGAGTTCCTAGCAATGGGTTTGGGGCTGGAGCCAGAGGATTGGCGGGCTGCAGAGTCAGGAACCAAATGTTTATGGAGTGGCGGCTAGCATTCTAAATGCTAAAAGGCCGGTGGCTAGTTGATTAGGAGGCAGGCTGCAAATCAGCCTGGTAATCGGGGGTGTTTAAAAAGTCTCTAAGCCACTCAGGCAAAAAACTCCTCAGCTAGGGCTTATCAGCTACTTTCCTGCATGCCATCCTAAGAGCAGCCTGTTGGACTTCTCTACAAGAGGCTTGTAGAGAGGCTTGTACGACGAACCGACAAGAAACAATGGAACAGATATATACACACAGACAACTAATCACAAGAGCAGGACAGAGCTGGAGGAGGCAGGCAAAGACACAAGGGCAGCAGGGGGACTAAATCCAGGAGGATCAAATCAGGGTGGAGCAAACACATCACAAAAGGGAAAACACACAAAGACAGGAAATAAAACGAGGCATCACACAAAGTAAAACAGGAAACAGAAAAACCAAAAGCCCGGATCACGACAAGGACTGTGTTACAATATGTGTTATGAATAGAATAGATATCTTTTTTGTCTGCTCATGTGGAAATGTGTCTTCTTGACTTCTTGTTGCTCATAGGTCAAAGCAGAGGTCTTTCTGATTGCAGCCCTAGCTCCCACCCCACCCCCTCCATTACCCTGTAATACATGTAGCTAAAGTGGTTGTATTTCAGTTTTGGAGTTTACAGTTTTTTAATACAATATATGAACGATTTTAGGTGACAATCACTCTGCTGGGTTCAGAGGAAAGCAGTGAACCACATCATCTCTTGGACCCAAAGAAATCTGTATTTGAGAGAGGTGCAGTGGATTTGTTCCTGGTAACTACACCCTTCTCCTTGGGAGACCTCCAGTGCATCAGACTGTGGCACAACAACTCAGGGAGCCATCCTGCCTGGTAGGGAAATAAAAAAAGTGGCAGGGCCCTTTTCTACCTCATTAGATGCTATTGTGATTTGACCTTGCAGATGAATACTTCCTCTTCTTTTCATGAGAACACAGTCATCAAATACGATTATGTTGTCAATTTCTTTGAGATTTGTGAAGCAAACAATTGTGTTATTTTAGTGTACTTTCTCAAAGCTGATTTTTATTTTGTTTTGTAGTATAAAAGTTGTTACAGTCTTTACATTTTTTTTTTTTTTCCAGGTATGTTGGCAATGTTATGGTGCAGGATTTACAGACAGAGCAGAAATGGCATTTTCTATGCAACTCCTGGCTGGCCATAGACATCAGTGATTGTTTCCTCGATAAAGTTTTTCCTGTTTCGACAGAGATGGATTTAAAGAGGTTCAGGTGAGGTAAAAGCAGGTACTGGGCAGCAAAATTATACACATTTTTGAAGTTTGAAGGACGAATGTTAAACCCAAACAGGGATTTTTCATTTGAATTTGAATGATGAAAGGCCAGGATGAAGTGCAAATTAAATTAAATTATCTTAGCTTGAACGATGTCAAGTTTCTCTCTTTTTCTCTTTTTTAAATAGGACAAAAGCCAGATATCAGCAGACAGGATGTAGTTTTCAATTGCGCTCTAACTTCCATGCTCAAACACTTGTGCATTTTGTTTCATTAGAGCAGAGATGAGAATCAAATGGAGACAAGTGTTATTTAGAGCAATACTTAAAACACTTTTTTAAAAAGGCAACCCTAACCAGACTGTCTGTTGATGAAAATAAAGGAATACTATTTATATTTACCCATGTCCAAATGTTCATATGGCAATTCAAATGAGTTACAGGAAAATTCTAAATAAACAGCCAACAAGTGCTAAGTATACCTCATCAAATCAAATCACTGAACAGCTACACTCAACGAGCTAAGCCATATTACAAAATGTCATGTTTTTGATATCTTATCTTATTAAATGTAAGTTGAACTGAATTGTAATAAAATGGAAGCGCTATGCCGATGTTATATAACGATGAAATAGCTGAAAAGAATTTATTTTGTGTGTAACATTAAAGTACACATATTAACCATTAAAAAGTTTCTTATTAGCATGCATATTAGCACCATTTTTAGAAGCGACGGGAGAGGCTGAGGATAGGGAAGGCTAATATTTGACCAACCATAATACTTGTTTGAACAACCACAAAGGAAAACATTGTTATGTTCATAATAGCAGGTGCTAATGAATTTTGAAGCAAAAAAACAATAACAAATACTACAGAAAAACAAGATTCAACATTGCGACATAATTGAAATGTGTTATACAACAACGCAAGCCCAAGTCATTCTGGGAATTTGAAACTTAGAATTAATAAATCAAATGCATAAAAACAGTTTATGACAACAAGCATGAACAAACAATCATAGTCATCACAGAAAGTGGATTTACAAAATACTGTATCTGAGGTCTGGGATGATAAATAGCAAACATTACGAAGTCCAATTACAACCTGCAGTTCTTTTCTACACCTCCTTTTATGTCCTTCTTCAGCTATACTAATAAAGGCAGAAAAAGTCCCCAAAACATACTTACAGTACAAATACAACTTAATAAAAATATAACTGCACAAAGACAAAAACCTAAACAGGTCAATATTAAACAGCTAGTGAATTAGTTATGAGCAAGCACTCACTTTAGAATGGGGGACATATTCTGAATTGAGAGAAAGACTTAAATTAAAATTTATTTGGACACTATTAGTTTTGTGTTTAGTTACCTAAGACTAGACCATAATTATTAAGTATTATTAAGGGAGAATGACTATTCTTGTTGTACTATCGCCTTATAACGCCCATACTGACCAAAGTATATTAAGATTGTAATTCAAGTACAACAACTGCCTTACTTGTTATCAATAAGCAGTAATTAGACGGTTACTGAGGGGACACTCTTAGTTAATGGCCTAGTACTTGTAGAATATGCAGAATACGGCAATAATAAGTGCTTTGTAGTTACTAGTAAAGAGCCAATAGGCTACTAATATGCATGCTGATAACTAGTTAATGGTAATATGTGTACCTAATAAAACCCCATGTTGCTTTTATTTTCCAGTAACTTGTTCTTTATGAAGACTTCAAAGGATTTCAGTGACGGACACCTATGGTACTCTGTGATCAGTCGACCACCGAGCAGCACCTTCACCTGTGTTCAGAGAGTTTCCTGCTGTTTTACCCTGCTGCTCTGTACCATGCTTACCAGCATCATGTTTTATGGCATCCCAACAGATCCCTCTGAGCAGACCATGGACCTTGGTACATCACATGTTCATGATAGTTCAATTTACTGTTAAAAAAAGAAGAAGTGTGCATTCAATTTTCAGAACACAGAAATCTTTTTCACGACCTTGTAAAGTTGCTGATTGTTTGCTCTACCACTGTGTTCTTATAACTAATCATTACCTAATAACCTAATAAGTATTCCAAATGCAGCATTTTAAGACAAAATACATATTTCTAAATGTGAGGACATTTAAAAATTGATGTTCATATCCAGTACAATGTCTTTTCTCTCTCTCTCTCTCTCTCTCTCTCTCTCTTGCGCGCTCTCTCTCTCTCACTCTGTTTTTTCAGGTCACTTTGAGTTTACCTGGCAACAGTTCATGATTGGAGTTCAGAGCTCCCTCATTATGTTTCCCATGAATATCCTTATTGTTAGCATCTTCAGAAACACTCGTCCTCGGGAGACATCTTGTTGCAAGCGCAAAACAGAAAAGCAAGATGCCCTCGAACAGACGTTTGTCTCACAGACTACCACCTCCAACATGAACGTTAATGTTACTTTGGACACTATCACCAAGGTAAGTGCTTCATGTTTTTTCATGTGGTAGGTACCTATTGAAAGTGTTTGCCCTGAATATTTCAGGGTTGCTGAATTAGCAGCATGTAAATGATCTAATAAACGTTTGATGACACCTCAACAATTGCATACATTGTATGTCATTTTATATAGAATAAAAGCACCTTTTGTATTTGAACATTTTCTTCTCTCAGGATATCGTAAGAATTGCCCAATCACTGTCTAAGACCATGAAAAGCAACATACCATTTACAGAGTCCGAGTTTGGGCCCGGACATCAAGTTGATATCAATGATGTCCTTTCTGTGGTGGAGGACTTCATCAAACAGATTAACCAAACCAGCGACACCGCCCAGCCCAAACGTTTTTCCAACCTCGTTCAGCCTCAGACACCAGGTGTGTACAGTACCTGCTGTGGATGGTTGGTACTGTGACATCGTATACAATTCTGTCTTGACTTTGTACAGATATGGTACAGTATTGATATTGAGGATTTCTGTCCACATTCTAAGCTATAAATGCAATTGCAATTCCATTCAGTTCGTTTCATCACATTCCATCTCTAGAAGGTACTTTACTATTCAAAAGTGTTTCGCACGTAGCAAACCTTGTTATTTTTCTCAGTTGTTAAAATTTAGGAACATAAATGCAAATATAATGTGCTTGCCTTATACCTGCTTATTCTATGGAATGTCATGAACTGGGGCCAGAACATCAAAAGGGATACATTTGACGATGGAAAAGTCTGCACACTATGAATTTTTATGAAAATATGAATGAATGCACAGGCATTAAATTCCACGTTAGTTACTGTGCAGACTTTTCAGTTGTGACATGTAACATTTGAGATCAAACAAGTTCAAAAAGTGATTATATTACAAGTATGAAATTGAAGTGGTGTACCAATTTTTACTTCACAGAACATGAGTACATATCTTTTTAGCGCTAAATGTATCACAGAAAATCCCATTGTGTTTTAGCTTTTTAATATCAGGCTAAATCCACTGTCCGTTGTAGTGAAACAGAGCTGGACTTTGTTCCTTAAGCATCACTCACAGTTTGGTACAGCGGTAAAGGGATTGATTTGCGTGACATTCTCGCACATATCCCAGGGCTTGATGAATCTGCTTCATAAAAGTACGATGACCATAGAAAAAAGGATGAGAGATTGAAGGGAAATAACAAAAAGAACCAAACATTTCCGGTGAGTTCAGAAACTTCAGTCCCAGGTTTAGCTGAACTCAAACACACACACCGGCACATTCCCACACACAAGGTCGCTGCGTCCGTTGATGAACATTTGGCGGGAATGACGCCAGGACAAACAATTCACTTCTGTCTGAACACACCTTTATGCATGAAGCATGTGCCTACATGTTTCACATCTGACACCAATAACAAGCTAGACACAGTTTACCAATTCATAAATGATTTACATTTTCAGATTGCAGTGCTGGTAGGCATCCCGGGTCGACAGTGCAAGGGATTCAAAAGGAGAGAAACAAAACCCAGTATCTATACTGGCAGCTGTGTCACATCGACAAAGAGCTGTGTCTGCTGGGACCCTCCGGCTTCCCCACCCCACACAGCTACAGCCAGGCTTTGCAGCAAGTCCACGGCATGAAGGGATTTCTTGAAGATCAGCTCTGCACACTAAGCTTTGTCAACCCAGAAGAACTCAAACAGAAGAAGTACAGAAGTCACTCATTTGCATGCGTTATCCCACTACCTACAAACTGCATACATTTATTTGCCTTTCCAAGATATGCCAGAGCCCTAAAAGTCACTTAATATCCTTTAATGTGAAGAATTAATCACCTTTATGTTTATTTCATGGTTATTTGTCTTTATTATTCTATCATAGTTCATATCTTCACACTGGAAACTGCTTTTGGATGTACTTTTACGGACTTCCCGAGATAATAACATTGCTGCTGAAAGCATTGTGTTTACGGGTTATCAGTTCCTGGCCACAGCTGTAAATCATTTGACATTAATAGAACTTTATCCGGAGTCTTTAAAATGTGGCTTGTATTGCACATTTTTCAAGTCAACGTAAATTGGTTTTCTTTGTGTGTCAAATGAATTGAATCCAATATCAGATTGGGCTGTAGGTTTGGAAAACAGCTGCCAGTATTTTTAGAAATATGTTTTGCAACATTTTTGGGAAAAAAAAGATGAAGAAGATCAACATCACTCGAATGTCTTTATGCTTAATATGAAGCTAGAGTTACGAGATGGTTAGCTTAGCTTAGCATAAAGACTGGACGCAGGAAAAAACAATTAGCTTGGACATCCAAAGTATGACGTGCAAGCTCACGGTGGCAAGTCACTTCATCCGGCAGCTGTTCACCAATAAATTGTTATAATGTGAAACAACTTTGTTTTTTTAACGATTAAACAAACCGGGTGGAGGGAGGATTTTTCTTTTACCTTTGAACTGATCCATGCTAGCTGTTTCCATTCTTTATGCTAAGCCAAGCTAAGCTAACCCCTCTAGATACATATTGAGCATACAAACATGACAGGTGAAAGAAGTAAAAGAGCCTATTTCCCAAAATGTTGAACTATTCATTAAGGAATACACAATCTGTGGGTAATGGGCTAAAACGTATCTGGTATGGTATAATCTCTTTAACACTTTTTATTATCTTGTATCAGTTACTCAAGTGGAATGCAGTGTTTTCACTTCAAAAGAGTAGTATTTGAGTAAAGGATTTTCTTTCACTACTTTCACTTGCAGGTTGAGCCCTGCAGACCGCACTGATGGTGACGGTGGTCAGAAGAAAAGGGGGTGCTGTCATGGAGGGCTACCTTGGTGGTTTGTTTTTGTCGGCTGGCTCCTTATGATTGCAAGCAGTTTTGTTGCAGGATATTTTACAATGCTTTATGGGCTGAAATTTGGGAGGGAACGCTCCGTGAGCTGGTTGGTGTCCATGATTGTCTCCTTTTTTCAGAGTATCCTCGTCATTCAGCCTTTGAAGGTGAGAAGAAGCTGCCTTTCCCTCTTCATACCTCACAAGTAGCCCAGTATTTCCAATGCAATTAATTATTTTGTGTTATAGAAAGCTTAATTTCAGAGTTTTCTCATAGTTTAAACTTTCCTACAGAGATCATTATTTATGAGCACATGCTACATATTCAATTTGGGGGGAAGAAAACATCCGTATTCACTCATGGCTTTTACCACAGGTGCTATGCCTCGCAGTCTTCTTTGCACTTGTAATAAAGAAAGTTGATGAGGAAGATTATCCAAATATGGCGTTTGAAGGAATGAACAGAAATCTAGGTAAAAGATAAACACTCCCAAAATACACTTTATTGGTCTCGAATGTTGCCATCATCAGAAATGTTAACAACATGTGTTACAACAAACAAATAACTCTTGACCCACAGGTGATCGTAAGGACCAAGGAACGGTCCGACGGGGTAACAGTCTCTATGAGCCTCCTCTCGCTGCGGACATTGAGAAGATGAAAAGGAACAAGATTATAGAACAGAAAGCCTTTGCCCTCCTCAAGGAGATTTTGAGTAAGTACAAACACAGTGTTTTGGTCATAAGTCAAAGTACTTTATATGACTCACTTTTATTACTGAAATGCAATTTAAAAAGTCTGTCATTCACAGGCTACAGTGTACAATTCAAAACAAACTCTTATTATCAATTATGTGTATGCATAAAAACATTCTAAAAGTGTGTCATGAAATAAATGTGACAAGATAAAAAAAAGAAAAAGGAAAGGAAACAGAAGGTCATCAGGAAATTCTTCTTAGAAGAAATAGAATCATTCTTTGGTCTGGAACCCAAAATACTAAGCTAACTACACTATGTTATTATATTTCAATTAATTAATTCCACACTGATGGTCCATAGCATACAACAAAATATATACTTTGACTTTGTTTGGGGCTGTGGTTTATCATCATTAAAATAAATTCCCTCCCTCTATTATGTGCTGCTCTTTGGCTGTGATAATCACACCTGGGAATTCAAAAAATGTTTGCTCAAAAGTTGCAGCATCTGCTTTAAATCATTTTTAACTCTGATTGTAAAATAATAATGACTCTGATGTGTCATTCTGTTATCGCCTGGTGAATTTGGAGAACTCTAATGTGCCCATTTGTTGCAGCCTACATGGGGTTTATGTGGATGTTGCTGCTGGTGGCGTACGGCCGGAAAGATCCCAATGCTTTTTTCCTGAAACAGCATATCCGGGATAGCTTCAGTCGAGGGATTTCAGACAGCATGAGTCCTGGAGATGTGTTCACATGGGCCAACACATCGCTACTAAGTAACCTTTTTGGAGTTTATCCAGGTAAATATGTATCCCTCATGCAAAGGACAAAGATGTAATCTGGCCCTTGTTTTAATCTGAGTAAAGAAATGCCTTTGCGTCTGAGCTGCAAAGAAAGGTTTGTGGTTTTAGCAGTGTTTTTCTCAATTCCTATATGACAGAAGCAGTTATTTTACAATGCACACTGCCTCGTGTTAAAGCAGCTTTTCTTTTTGTTTGTTTTTTTGCTTTTTTGTAAGACCAAGGTTGTTTAGTGCCAAAAGTGTGTTAGTGTGAAAGCCGTTGGTAGCCTTGGTTGCTCTCCAAAAAAGCTGATTTCTCACTCTCATGCAGGGGAGTTAAACAACAATCAACTCCAAAGTTTTTCTTTTTTTCTTCTATTTTTAAGTAATGTTTTAGGCTTAGGGTTAATTAGACAGTTGGCTATGTAAAGTCCTTCAGGTAGCCTTACCCTAGGGAGCAATTAACCAGATGATTCTAGTGACCCTACCTTTAAAGATACTACAGCATGACTGTATTTGCACCCAGACATATTTAATTATCACACAAAAGAAGTCACTCGGTTAACTTTACCCAGTGCTCAATGGATAGAGCCACCCAAGAAAATTAGTTGTTTTGACACGGTGCTAGTGTAATTTTTTAATTACTGTTGGGTTATGGTATGTTTGTGAACTATTACAATCTACTTTGGCCTTTAAATACTGTGTTCCAGGATTTATCACAGATGGAAACTCCAAGCTAGTAGGTAAAGCCCGTCTTCGTCAATTGAGAGTGCAGAAGAACTCCTGTGAGATTGCAGGCACCATGCGCCAGTTTGTACCAGACTGTCATGCTCCATATTCATGGGAGGTGGAGGACATGGGCTCCTATGACCCTGGCTGGAACCATTTTTTGAGGGATAATATCTCTACAAGCACCTCCAGCCCGTGGAGGTACCAGACACAGGCTCAGCTCAGGGCTTTTCCTGTCTGGGGCCAAATGGTGCTGTACAAGGGAGGTGGCTTTGTAGTGGAGCTCGGCCCGGATCCACAAAATGCCAGCAGGTACGTACATTATCAAATTGGAATGAATATCAATACGAGAACCAAAACTAATATTTTCTGGGGTTTTTTACTGCGCTGCAAGTTTAAATAATCGTCAGTGGGCTAAGTGGGTTCAGAGACTTTTGAACTAATATATTAACATTGAAAAAAAACAGCTTTGACCCTGAAATACTCTCCAAGTACAGACCCGAAGGTACCTTTCCTCTCCAAGTTCCTAGAAAAGTCATCCTCTCCCAATCACAAAAAAACAACATCATGCACACTTCTCAGTCAGGTTTCAAGACGGCTCACAGTACAGAATCAGCCCTCCTGAAAGTCCACAATCACCTGCTCCTGACTTATGACTCAGGAAACTGCACCATTCTCCTCCTTGTTGACCTCAGTGCCGCCTTCGACACAGTGGATGATGCCATCCTTATCAACCATCTCAAGCATGAGCTTGTCATTGAGGGTACAGCACTGGATTGGTTCTTCTCTTATCTCACCAACAGAACATTCTCAGTTAACATTCACCATCTCTCCATCCCACAAGGTCCATACCCCATACTTTTCTCCACCTACTTGCTTCCCCTAGGTAGAATCATACAGAAACATTTGCTACGTATGGTACACCGAGGATACGTAGCTTTACCCACCTCTGAAACATAATTACCCATCACACCTGAACGGGCTCAGGGAGTCCCTTGAGGACATCAAAAGCTGGATGGCCCATCAATTTCCTGCAGCTGATAACAAATCAGAGGCTGTGCTCTTTGCTCCCCCTGGACTCCGTTAAATTACTCACCAATAACCTAGCCTAACTTACCTAAAGCCCCATGCTACCAACCTTGGTTTTATCTTCAACTCCGCCCAAAAGTGAGATAAACAGATAAATTCAGTCGTTCAGTCCAGTTTCTTTCAGCTCCAATCCATAGCCAAGTTAAGGCTATTTCCGCTCGAGGTCCAGATTTGCAAATAGTCATCCATGCCTTTGTTTCCTCACGGATAGACCACTGCAACTCCCTCTGCTTCTGTATCTCCCAGTCATCTACAGTATGTCCTTTCTGAAACTTGTTGAGAATGCTGCTGCTAGGCTGCTCACTGGAACAAGGAAAAGAGCCCACATCACCCCCGTCCTGGACGACCTGCACTGGCTTCCAGTTCACTACCAATACAATTTTTAGATCCTCTTGTTTGTTTTCAAGCTCTCAATGGCTTGCCGCCCCCCTACATATCTGACATCCTCAGCCCCCACTCCACCAATGAACCCTCCGTTACTGCAACACTGGCGTCCTATTCATCCCACAATCAAACTACAAAGGTGACTGCACCTTTGCGGTCACGGCCCCTAAACTCTGCAACAGTCGCCCACTTCGTCTTAGATCAGCCCATTCCCTAGGATCTTTTAAAACTCAATTCAAAACCTACTTTTATTCTTTAGCATTTGTGTCTTTAAACAACATTTTTGTTTAAATGTGCTCTATAAATTAACTGCATTTTAACTTGAAAATATAGTTATTTTGTTTTCAAACAAAGGTGATGAGAAGTACTATTTGAAGGCAAGCGCAACACATACATAAAGAAACCATAAGGAGGCCTACAGTAAAAACATTCTTGTGTACTTCATCTACAGCACCCTTGAGTATCTGTACAGGAACACCTGGTTGGATACGTACACAAGGGCAGTCTTTGTAGAGTTTACAGTCTATAATGCTAACGTGAACCTCTTCTGCATCGTCACGCTCTTGCTTGAGACGACAGCTGTAGGTAAGGTTGAGTGTTTCCTTTGAACAGTGCAATCGCTATGCAATCACAACTTTGTTCATATTACACCAGTCTCAGACCATATTTGTCAGATGTTGCTTCTTACAATTTAACTGTAATTGGAACTCTAATTTAAACGTTTTCCTGTTAATTTTATAGGAGCCTTTCAGTTCTACAGTGAGCTGCAGAGTGTTCGTCTTTACCATTCATCTGGGGGCCTTCACATCTTTGTTATGGCTGCTGAGATCATCTACCTGCTTTTCATCCTCTATTACATGTTCCTGCAGGTACACACTAACACGACACACAAAATATGGTTCCAGCTGCATTAATTGTTTGGTTCTTTGTTATCCGTGTATCTATTTTGTTTGTAGATATTTAATAAGACAGGCAGGGGTTTCTATTTTCACTGAGTGCTTCACAAACTCAGGCTGAACTGATAACATGCAGACAGGGCTCATTAGTCTGTTCACTTTAACCTTTTTGGATTGCCGACGCTTTTTGGTATCTGACCAAGCTTCCCTGAACATACTAGTGTTGTGTGCTACAGGGACTGACGAGAATCAATCTACCAAGAGCATTATTAACATTAGAGAGATTGATTTGACACAGTGTTAAAAAACATTGTGCATGTGGTGAACTCATCAAACTTTCAATAACTGATTTGCTTGTAAATCCAAAAGCAATTTACAGCCGACTCAGAGCACCTTATTACGCTCAGAGCACCTTATTATGTTTAGAGCACCTTGTTATGTTTAGAGCACCT
>CALSBV010011748.1:5301548-5326709 GCA_943590825.1 Bovichtus diacanthus
GGGCCCCCTGCTGGAGCTGTTGCCCCCGCGACCCGACCCCGGATAAGTGGTTGAAGATGGATGGATGGATGATGATCATCGAGAAAAAGGAAACCCTAATGTCTAACTTGCCAGAACTTGCACTGAGTTACTTAAAAGTAAAAACCTGATGTTGCCATAGTTGCCAAGCCAGAATCAATGCGAACATAAAGTCCAGGGTTTGCATCCGCTTTGCGTTAACAAACTTGTCTTTTGTTAAACCTGATTCCTTGAATACCTCTCATACTTTAAAGCTGGACTGGGAATTTGGTCTGTTCCATTCAAGCCCTTGCCAAACGAGTTCACAGAATTCTGATTAAACCTTTCCGGTGAAAGTTGTGTTGTCTGTGGCGACCTTCAAGCGCTGGTGCGTTTTACGTCAACCAGCTAGAGCTAAAGGCTAAGAGACCATAGCAGCGGAGCAGCAGCTAGGAGTAGCTATGAAGCTATGGAGGAAGATCCTAAGAAGCGTCCAAGACAAGTTCCTGCAGTGGAAAAAAGAAACTGGCCGTTCAAAAAAAAGAAAGCGACGAACAGCAAGGACAAAGACTCGAGGGGGCGGAGGAGATGTGGCGAGCTCCTCTGCAGGCATACGTAAAAAGGCATAGATAGCTTTAAATTAGATCACATCAGATTGTGCAGTACTGGCTGATGGGTCACCGCTGCGCTGAGCGAAGTATCTTCATAGAACAGTTTGTGTATCTTCTGAAAAGTTATTGCTCATTTTTCGCGCACTCTCCTACAAATGTCCAGCAACACGTGTCAATTTCCGTTGGTTACATGCATGAAGTCTTTTCAAAATAAACTTCCGTCTTCATAGGTAACATCTTGGTTAGGTTTTAGCAACAAAGTTACTTGGTTGGGTTTAGGAAAATAACTACGGAAGTGTCGTTACTCAAGTACGGAAGTTACGTGACAAATAAATAAATTCTGGTATCACACAGGACACGAACAGCGACCTCCTGAGTGAAAGAGTGAAATGTCCTGGGTTTTTGGAACCACCCGTCCCCCCTGACCTCCTCCCTACACAGACGTATTCGCTCTTTATATTTTCTGGTTCACAATAACGTGGAACACATTCAAATAGATTTTGTTGGATATGCACACAAATTACAGCGCATTAGATTGTGTAGGTAAGGCTTCCAAAATAGCCTCTGCTGAGCCGTGATGTGCTTTTGTGTGAATGCCTAACAAGGCTCTTATTTGCATGACAGCATGTTTGTTAGTGAGTGTGGGTGCTCTGTTTTTCTTTTCCATGATTGGGTTGCAATTATGCAAGACTCTATGACAAATCGCAAGGGAGGAGGAGTAATTAATTAGACAACGATGTAGGGGCAGAAGGGGAAGTCATATTCACATACAGCATAACCTGTAGGGAGCAGTTAACAGAGCATACAGATCTGTTAGAACACACACATTTCTGCACACAGTTAGGAAACATACATTCACGCCACTCAAACCATTGTCCCCTAAGCCGTCCATAATGTTGCATTTCTAAAACTGAGCAATGCTAATTATACACCTGGCTGTAAATTTCTCCGCTGTGGGACAAATAAAGGTTTTCTGATTCTGATTCTTATTCTGAGAAAAAAGCAATGGCCAAAGAATTAGTCAAATGATGCATATCCCCAATGGCTTTGTTTGGAAGAGCTTACTTTTGCTTCTAAAATTTCCGTGGAAGAAGACCCGCTCCATGTGACCCTATGAAGGGCTCATTCTAAGGTAATGAAAACACAAGAATTCTTAGTTTCAGGGGATTACACACCAATGAAAACACTGTCATGAATATTATCTTCTATTTTCTGAAAATAGATGCGCCTAAATACACACTTGCACTTTGAGTTCTTTTTGATGAAACATTGATGATTTGACTCCCAGTGTATGTGTCTGGGGACAAAATTAAACAGCTGAGTTAGACATAGACATTTGCTCACAGTGCATCAGGTCCACAGCATAGCCCATGTCCTCTACTCTTGCTGCAACACATGACTCAATATGAGGGCCAATTAACCTTATGACTGATTGTCAGATGATGGAGAGTCTCTAATGGCTTTAGAAACATGGCGGGTTACCTAGGTTGTTCAGGGCACCTTACTTTGCAAAGTGGTGGGTGTTATGAAATGTTGCGAAAGTGTTTTTTTCCAACTTATATCTGGATAATTCTGTACTTGAGCCAGTTGATTGACCTGAACAAGTCTGAACAGAGAGGAGTAATCATTACTTTCTATTTACTCAGCCCAGCTCCATCAAAGACCCCTTCGCACAACTCCAAAGCTGCCACACTCAAATGTTGCATATAAAGACACCCTGTTGATTACAGATATCCAGCTATATAAGAACACACAGTTATCAACGCACAGTAAAATGTGCCAAAAGTTTGGTGGCCATTGCTGTGTAAGCAGAGTATTCATGTTAAATGTTGTTTAGTCTAGTCTTTAAGCCCTGCAGTGGCTATTGGGCAGTTGTCATAAATGGACCTTCTGACAGGCCTTTGCCACCTTTAAGTAATACTCTCACCAAAGTACAGAGCAGCCTTATATCTAGGCCCGGGCATAATCCAATCATTAGCCCTAATTATTTAGCTCCACTATTCTCACACTTGTGTGACCTACTGCACCTTTAGAGCGTCCTTGAATCGTATCCACACGCCAGCAAAGAACAGATACTTGGTGGCAGAGGTACGCTGGTCTAACTGGCTTGAATGGCAACTTCATGTGAATGACATGGCCCACTCAGTTGTTAAACCACCATCACTGTATACTTGGTTCCAGTAAACTTACCAACAGCCACCAGTAAGCAACCCCTCCGGTATGAGAAACATTTCCTGAATTATGTCGCTTGACCTGTCTTACCAAAGAAAAGGATGTGGTTTCAATATTAATTGGTGTTTTAAAGGAATAGTTCGGATTCACCAAAGCCTCAATGGAGTCTGGTGGCCTTGAAGAGGGCATAGATAAAGGCTTCACTTCCCCGTCTGAAAGGGCTGTCTGATGGCAAGGTGGGGCAAACATCTTAAATATAGAGTACACTTAAACTGATATGGATTTTTTTAAGTGGGTCTTTTTATGGGTGGCTAAAATATGTCATGCTGATGCCCCTCTCCACAGCAGCCGCATTTTTGGCACACGGACAAATATTGTTGAAGGCCCTTTTAGTTCGAATGTTATGACACACAGGTCATTTTGAATCGAATAGTATATGTGCTACAATGTTTTACTGTGTGTGGTAATTGTTTTTTTCAGGTGAACTGTGAAAAAAAACTAACAATTTCCCCATAACATCCTTTTAGTTGACGGCTGGAATATCAAAAAGCAGCTCAACCGGTATTTGTTGAAAACATTAAACATTTATCATCAGTTAACAGGATCGTGGGAGAAGAAAGGAAATAAAAAGGGAGCGAAAGACACAGACAAATAGCACAGAGAAAAACAGCCTTTAGCACATAAACAGACAAGATAAAAAAATGATCCTTCAATTTTTTTTTTTTGAAAGCTTCTGCTGGAGCAGGAGAGGCACGTGTACAATAAATATCCTATTTTTTGTGATGAGCACTGCATCTAATGTACTGACAAACATGCATGCACAAAGCACACATAAAACCTTCAAGCAGCCACCAAATGTAGCCCTTCAGAATCGAGACAGTAGTTGATTGTCAAAAATACCAAACTCATGATGAAATCAGGAGTTAAATGCTGTCTTAATGTCACATTTGATGTGCCATAAGAACTGTATTTGTATGTTATTGTGGCCTCGCTTGCAAGCAGTAAACAAAGCAAGTGTTTCCACAGACTTCAGCAGTTCAAGGTAATAAAAAAATCACAAATAAAATATATTCTGCATGCCGTTTAGTTCCATTGGCAGCTGTAGCTCGGAAGTTCCTCTTCAAAAAATGGGCTGACAGTCAAAGCAAGCACATTAGTTCACCGTGACAATGAATTTGTCCATAACAAGGATTCATTTGGATGCATCAAGACAGATACGGTCTTCAGCTGGAATTGCGATTAAGCCTACAAGAGGGTTAGAAACTTCAGCAAATGGCTGTAAATTAAATTGTATATGTAGCTTTGGAATATGTGGAGAAAATTACATCAAGTTCAAATTCAGTAAACATTCGTTGGCAAATGAATGAAAGTTTATCACGTCCACACATTGCAGGTGTATTGGCGAAGATGTTTTTTTCTTCCACAGATCTCTCACCTTTTTTATTAAAAATTTTTTAAAAACATCAACATCAATCATTAACGTTTTACTCACCACCTCCATTTATATTGTTTCTATTTATATTTCTCAAGCATTTCTGTGTGCTTTTCATCTACTGTGGCATGTTACTTTCCTTAGTTGTTGTACTTAAGGTCAAAACTTAAGGGCAGGGAAAGTGCACTTCATTGGAGACGCTGAAAGACATTTCCATAAAGCGAGACCACCACAGTTCATGCAGCAGCATGTTTTCTGTTATTGATAACAGAGAGCATAGCCCTCCCTGAGAGCTTCTGAAGAGGATAAACAATCGTCTTTAGTGAGAGGGTCAAACTACCAACGCTTTTAGATGTGTTTTGTTTGTTGAGTTGCATTTCATCTTTTGGCATTTCACACCCTCACACTCCTACAAATATATTTATATGCAAACAATGTCCATCAGCGATCAACAACATCCAACACCAAGGCTAAACATGAGTGAAAAGTGGAGATTGCGGAGGTTAACAGACATTTAAAAAAAAAGAAAAAGAAAAAAAAAAAGTCTCTAAATACCATCAGCTGAGGTTGTATTTCACATTCTTTTTCATAAATAATGTTCAAGACATTTTTTTTCCCTTTCTTGTACATACAGTCAAATGTTTTGTTTGCCTCCGGTATCCTCTTCAGAGTTCGAATGACATGGATTGGGTTACATTCAAACCACAAACTTGCATCTCTGCCGTCAACGACCGCTACAGTGTTTCCTCCTCGTCCTCAGTGGTTGCACTGGTAATAAGAACAGGCAGATTTTCCTTCAGCGAGATATCGTCCACCCGCTTGGGACCGTTGTCCTCGGGTTCTTCAGGTATGGATGGGTCTGAGTTACTGATCACGTACCCTGGGAGGGTGGCGTGCATGCCGATCTCGGCGGGACCCGTGCTCCGATGAACACGGCTTGAAACGAGCGTGGTGGAGCGCGTGGAAAGGCCGGCCCCTGCCAGGTGGGAGTGGCTGCTGGTGCTGTTGTTGTTGATGCCGACAACGACGGAGCCATAATGATAACGGCCGCAGACCACAGGGCCTTCCCACTCAAAGGCCAAGTTCCAGCGCGTCCATGTTTTCTTTATCTCTGTCTGGACCTGTGAGGATGGGAAGAACATAAGGCTGTACATATCAAGGATGATATAGAAAAATGATCACAGTACAAAAAAATTTAGTTTTATTAAGAGATATAATCAAATAATTGCCTTCTAGCGAACACAGAGCAACAAAAGCTTCCCACTGGAGTTATGTTTTTGACCATGTGACTAATGTCTCCAGCTTTGATGCCCTTGCATAAAGCCTGTCTTTGGTGTCGTTATTTATCGACCTCCTGAAGCTAATGCCTTGTATTTGCCCGAACCGTCAAGAGTTTTTATCCTACATTTTGATTGCTAGTGACTTTGATGATATTTCTGACAGCTTTGCTACTGAATTTTTCAACATAATGGGAGTCTTTTAATTTCATTCAACATGAGTCATACATTGGACTTAGTTTTTACTTTGTGTCTGGATTCATCATCTTTGGTTTTAAAGGTCAGTTTTATTTCTGATCACGCATGTCTTGTTTTTAACTCCGTGTGTTCTATAAACAAGCGGCACATTTGCTCACGCATCTTTAATGACCCTAGTGCTTCAAAATTTGAGTATGAAGAATTATTTTGCATTCAAACTCAAGGAATTTGTCAACTGTTTCAATGTTAAATGCAAAACTAGCTTTGATAATGTTGCTCCACTAAAACGTTTATCTAGATCCAAATCATCCGTTGGATCACTGAAAGAATCCGTGGTATGAAACGAGAGTGTATGAAGACTGAGAGACTGTGGAAGAAAAAACTTTCACTGCACTATGAGAGCATTAAAGTTGTATTATAATCATAGGACAGTGAAATGAAAGATGCAAGAGCAAAATACTTTTCAGAGCTCATCACCAGTTATCACCATCACCAACCAGTTATTTTAAGGAAATTACTACCCAAGAGTGAATTTTCAACCTCACATATGACACCATCGTCAAGCCCATTAGACATAATACCCACCAAATTATTATTAGAGGTTACCGGCTATGTCCCCGTCTATTTCAAAATTGCTAGTGTCCATCCACTTCTCAAAAAACCTGCTTCTGATGCCTCTGACCATAGCAATTACAGAGCAATTTCTAAGCTTCCCTTTCTATGCGAACTGTCTCAAATCAATCGTTAGAAGACTTAATCGGTAATTACATTTCTGAGGAATTTCAATTAGGTTTCCGACAACACAGCACAGAAACCGCCCTTGTGAGGGTGACACGTGATATCCTGATGAAAATCTGATGTAGGTGAACGCTCTCTTCTGATTCTGCTTGATCTTAGTGCGGCTTTTGACTCGGCGGAACATTACATTGTTATCGAAAGGTTGAGAACACGGGTTGGTGTCTCAGGGTTCGGCCCTCCAGTGGTTCACTGCATATTTTTTTCAACAGAAAATGTGTCCGTCGATGGCTTTACGTCCTCTGAAGCATCACCTATGTATGGGCTCCAACAGCCTGATACTTCATTGCATTGCTCCGTGGATGATACTCGGCTGCACTTGCACTGCAAACCATCTGAATTGGATGTGTTCACTGCATAATTGCCAAGCTGCGGTTAAGGATGTCAGAAAACTTTCTTCAGCTTAACTCCTCAAAAACGTAAAATCCTTGATATACAGTAGGTCCTGCACACACTTTTGGCCAAGTTCTGCCTGCTCTTGGCACTCTACATGTTGCACCTACGGTTAAGAACCTTGGTGTTATTTTAGATCGCAACCTCAAGTCCCGTGTCAAAAGGCTAGGACAGTCGTGTTTCTTCCACCTGAGAAAAGTCGCTAGAATAAGAGCTTTTTTATTTTATTTTTTTTACGTTTAATGATCTTCATGAATTATTCTTGCTTTTATCCCTTCTCATTATTGTAGTGTCATATTTACATGCATTGGCCAAAACATGATTACATGGCTTCAGGGTGTCTAAAACGCAGCTGCCAGACTTTTAGCTAAATCTCAAAAGCACGTCATATCGCCCCGATTTTAGCTTTCCTTCGTTCACTGCCTGTCCGAATACATTTAAAAATTTGAATCATGACTTTTAAGGGCCTGCTTTGAAAAGGGCTTTATAAATTAAGGTATTATTAATATCAATGTAAGTCCACCAAATCACTCGCCTTCTAGCTCTGGTTTGGTCTTCACCGACTTCAGAGAAACAATTGCAAGGTTTTAAACTTGCGTAAAAGGTTCGTCTTCACAAGCATCACATTTTCAATCTCCACTTATTAACATTACAGCAGGTAGCAAACACTTGCTTGACAGAGCTTGTTTGTTGGACACGGCTGCCTTCTGTTTTCTATCAGCAGGTTGATGAAATGGTAAGCTTAAACTATAGCCTTCATGTGAGGGCCGAATGACTAAAGCAATGCATTAACAGCGTAGAGCTGCAGAGTAGGGTGCTTATTGAAAGCCTTTCACATTACATGGTCCAGTGTTGATAACAAAATTATGCTTTATGGAGCTCAGACAGGAAAATAAAAAAAACCCACATCTGTTGAATTTTGAGTTGTTTGAATTGCAACTAACTCCGAAAGGCTCCTGGAGGATAATAGGAGTGCAACAGGATACAATGTGGATCCCAAAAGACAAGAGAGAAACGGAATAGAGAACAGAGGACATTTTGTGAAGATAAAACTAGCATTTTCTTTTTGCCAATTGAGAGCGCAAAGTGTATGAGATAGTGGAGACAGACAGAGAGAGAGAGAGAGATTGATATCATGGCAGCTCTTTTTTTTTTTTTTTAATCACATTTTATTTGAGAGGGCATAAAAATGGAGTGAAAAAAAGGAAAAGTAGCTATTTGTCACTTTTTTACTTCTTTAGACTCTCGATTACGAGTGCTTGTGATTAATTATACCCTTTTTTTTTTTTAAATAGGTTATGATTCATTTGAAACCTAAATTTGCTTAATTTTTTCAGTGTTTGGGCTTCTTCTGTGTGGTCAGTGGCATTTGATAAAAACGATCCACTCACCTCTCCGTTGCAGTAGCAATAGATAATGGAGACAAAGAAACCCTGAAAGGAAGAGTTTGACATTGAAGTTGTGAGCTTAGATCTTAGTGGGAGCAAGAAATGTCATGTACAGTTCTATGATCACAATAATTGATCAAATGTCATGCTTATGTTGGTACAATGCAGACAATATCCTACACTATCTAATATCAAGAAAAGATGATAAGGATGTTCCAGGTCACAAACTATGTCTTTGCCTCAAACAGTGCTTATCTTATGGGAAACAAGAAACGGTAACCTCTTTGGCTCTTGCCGTTCTGACATGTTTCACATCCTGTTCCTGTCTCCCAGTACGATAAGAAGTTGAGAAAGATGAGTCTTTGCGAAAATGATTTGTTATGGGAAGATGAGCGCACATGTATATGTGTTTTTACGCATGTGTGAGTATGTGAGTGCCTTGCTGCATATCTTTGCTGGGGAGAGACAGCCAGGCAGTGACTTACTGAGTCAGAATCGGATTTGTTCTTGAAAGTTCCAGTACAGTTTGTACTATACAAAACAGCCAAATGTTCATATGAAAGAAGTGATTGAAAGAAGGGTTCTTGAAATAAAAAATGAAATCATTAGGTTATATTGCAATATGTACGGTATAACAATAATAATACATACAATGATAAAAAGGAAAATACATAGAGAAAGAATGAAACCCTGCATCTGTAATATAAAATAAAAGTCACTGTGCCCCAGGCTGCTTTTGTGAGTAGTATCTGAAAACCAAATGCTATTATCAGTGATATGTAAGCAGATATACTGTATGTGCACTGCGACATTCTAAAGTGATTATAAAACTGTAATTATATTTTGGCACACTGACTACTTTAAAATTCTGATCTCATTGTGAGTGCTAGGTGTATATGGGAATATCAGTCACAGGAAGCAAACATGAACCCTTCATGACCATGAATAGTTGGCAGATCTATGTTTTTTAGTTGAAGCTTGCAAGGAAAACATGCACTTGTGTCACAAATGTACGCACACGTAAAAAGCCATCTGTTGTGGCGCTTGGCCTTTCTAAGAGGTTAATCAGTGACAGCACGCTGCTCACTTCCCCAACTCTGGGGGAAATGATCTCCAGTTTCTCAAAGGCCAACATTTCTGTGAAAAATGGGGAAATATGTGACTGTGCTCGCATCACTGATCACAGAATTCAACCCGCACTTTGCAAAGTGATGACAATCTTAGTATCGTGTCCAGATTTCCACATATTTCACTCCACATACATACGTGAGCAAACATGTTTTCCTGTGACACTGAACAAGAGCAGACTGACAGCCACCTCTGATGTACTTCACTACACGACCTACACAACTGTTATTACTGTTCGTGTTAGCATTGATATTTGCTGCTGAGTGAATCCTAATAGTATTATAATCATCTTTCTATAGAAAGTGCTTAAAACCCACTCATTATTTATATTAACCCACTTATATGTTTATGTGGCCCCTGGCATGAAAAGTGTTGACACCCCAGCGCTCATGCTTTGTTTCCTAATTGTGAGCCCCTCTAATGAATACGATCAAAGTATACTTTAAGGCCTTCATTAGTTCATTAATGTGCTTAAATATGTATTCCTAAATGAACGTTTTTAATTCATTAACACACAGCAAGGCAGTAAAAAGAGAGAAGGAGGGACGAGCACGTTCATTTTGGCCCCGTGTATTTCTCCACACCTGCTGATTGTACTCTGTGTTTTGTATTTTTTATTCCATAGGGTTATAGCTCAACTTCTTATAAAAGTTGACTTTATTTTTTTTTCTTACGTACAATATTTATTAAAAAATGAACACTCTGATCTAACATTAATCAGAAATTGTATAATGAGTGTTTAAAGTCTGGGCACATCTGCACATATGCCAGTGCGTTAATTAGAATATTTTCAGGCACATGCAGTTCTCATCTCGAGGTGCTTTGCATGTGTTGGATAAAAGACATCAGATTAATGCTCTTACTTGTGTTGTTTTTGCCATTTTCTTTCTCAATGCTTTTATAATATATTACAGAGCCTGGGTTTCATCATGGAAGTGGTTCTCAATTGTTTTTGACTTCTCCTCTAGGCTCCCTTTTCTGGTTGCATGCGACGTTTGTAGGAGCATCAGCCTCCCAAAGTCTCACAGGGCACTGTTGTGGGTCCTCCTTCATTCGCTTAAGGGCTTAAAACTGTTGGAGTATTTGGCTTATAAAAGTGTGAAGTCATTAAAGTCTTTGGAATTGACTCACCAAAGTCCCTGTATATTTTTGATTCCCTGTAAAAGTGGCAGGTATTGAAATCAAAGTGGCTCTGGAAAGCAATGATAATGTAATGAAATTTCTGGGTGAAATTCCAATTATTAAAAATATTAACTATTTTTGGTTGAATTTGAGCAGTTTTAGAAACCTGGAGCCTGTGTCACGAAGCAAGTTTAGAGACATAAAATATATGAAACGTCACGATGTTAAAGAAGACAGAAAAAGTCAAAAAACAACATATTAAATACTAAAAACTGGAGATTAAAAACAAGCGGTCGTTATATAGACCTAAATACATACAATTTAAGATCTATGTTTGATAATCAAGTTAACAGATGTATAATCAGTTATTTTCACACAGGTGCGAGGCCACACATCGCGTGTCTTTGCAATTGCTTCTGATTGGTAATAATGTGGCTTCAAACAAATCTGCTCAAGACATTACAACTAAATGTGCCCATGGTAAATTACATATTATCTTTAAAACAAGACCCGACAAAAATAATTAATATAATAAGCGCCCATAAGTTTGAACAACGTGTGAGCCAAACTGCTGACTTTGTACTTTAGGTTCACTTACACTATGGTTGACATTTATTGCCTTTTCCTACTTGTGGCTTGAATCACATTACCAATGTAATGGAGAAACATTTTTTTACATTGCAAAAGAATACCATGGGATTTTATAGAGGAAAACCTTCCTGTGGTAGAGGAAAGAAAACCTGCAAGATGGATATATTTTCAGAGAAATGCATTTTACATGAAATGAGCAATCATTTTCACTATTTTCGGCTCCTGTAATGAAATTGTATTTGCTTCATCAATTAAAATTTTCCCATGGAAGTGCTCTTTTTACCGATTCATTCATGACAATTAGCAATTTAATATCAAACTGGGGATATGTTCATTATAATAGCTCATAATTTTAGGGCAAAAAAAGATGTACTAAACATTGTAAAACATGTCTCATACAAAACTCTGATTAGGCTTGAAATGTAATTTAGTTAATATATAGGAAAGGTCACACCTATATGTAATTTGAAATTGTTCATTTAAACGGAGCCAAATTATGACACTGAACCAAACTCATTATCAAGCTGCTTCACAGAATAATGAAGTACAGTCTTGACTCAGACACTGACAGTCACCCACTGTGAAATTAAAATGATAATGAGCCAGCCAAGAGTGTGTGAGACAGAACAGAGCCTTATGATACTAAATTGACTTAATTTGTTGTTTATACACTGTTTCCACCAAAAGTAACGCGTATATGCGGCAACATTGAAAGCCGCTAAAAATAGGCGATAGACTCTTTTCACGTGGCGTCGGAAGCAGGGTTAGTAAACAGTGGAAACGTTACGGTGGTTACTTCTTCTTTACATCCGTTACTTATTCAGTCTCTTTCAAACTCTCACGCCAGAGTTGGTGATTGTCGGAACAGTGCAAATTCTAACAAAGAAGGTTTTGATGACCGCTTTTATTTCGTTTTTTTGTCGAGTTTGAAATAAATTTTGAAGTGTGTTTTGGAGAGCCTATCGATTGTATGTTTCGTACCTTTATAAATTATAATGACTATCCGAATCCCTGTGGATTTGATTTAGTGTATATTAACTGCACATCTATTGCCGGCTGCTTGGAGTTGTTACCATGCTGAGATGTTGAGTTGAGATGTTGATACCAAAGTGCTTTTTGCATGATGCATGACTTGAAATGACAGAAAATCACTGAACTACCTGATCTGTGAATGTGAGAACCAACCTTGACTTGGCTCGTGCTTGCTGAAGGGCAAGTAGTGAGTTCAGTTTCAGGGCACATTTTCACATAACGTATCAGCCACTGCAGTGGTAATAATTGAAGCTGAATACCTGAAAGGAGTTGAAGAACAGCTCGCAGTACATGCGGACCTCCCAGCTCGATCCCTCAAATGTATGAGGCATCCCGACAAAGATGATGTAGTGGATGCCAAACACCAGCACTAACACAAGGGTGGATTTTGCCAGTTTTCTATGGAGACACACACACACAGACACACACACAGACAGACACACACACACAGACACACACAGGTACGTAAACATGTACATAGAGCAGAGCCCAGCTGCTTTGGAATGTTGTGGTCGATACCAATATCAGAATTTGAGTGAATAATAACAATTGATTGGTCAGACAATTTTTTTTAAACATTTTTGTATAGGCTTTCTATATTATTGTTATATAATATTGTTACATATTGTTTATCATGCACTGGTCAAATTTAAATATCTTTGGCTATTTTGCTTCCAACCGAAGCTCACAATTAAGCAAGTTGGTAACGTAATGCAGAGGAAAAATATTTGTGAACATCAATATTTCCCTTAAGATGAAAACAAGATATTTACAATAAATATCTTCATTTGGACTCTTCTTGTGAACACAGGAGACCTCAACTGAAGGCAGCAGGTGCCAGGTTCTTCTGTCATTAATACTATTCAATGGTATCGGATAATCAGCAAACTCCACCATGTCCATGCTCCACCTTATCTGCTGGACCCACACTGTCCTCAGTGACAGACAGGCCTTGTAGGGAACTGTACACCTCGTGTTCTGAGTCCCTTCCTAAACATACTCTACACACAAATGACTTCCTCATCACGGCTTCCATTACAAAATATTTCGAATATTCTGATGACACAGCCGTACTCACCCTCCCCAGACAGGGACTCAAACCAAGTCAAACCAAGCCAAGAGCCAAAACTGCAGTTCCTCGAATGGCCTCTTGAGGCTGGCTCGAAAGCCAGTTCATCCTTATAGACCCCCATGTTAAAATTACAAACTTTACAGCAGAATTAAACACGTTTACATCCTGTTACAAAATCGTCTTTTTGGTCTCTTTAGCTGATTTCCTCCCAAAAAGTTATGCATATTTAACTGCACGGCCGCTTTGAGTGACACGTGGGTGCTATAAAAGGTCGCTAGGCAGGGCCGACTCAGCTCCGACTCTATTTGGATTAGCCAGGAGTTAGGCGGAGTCGGCCCTGTGGAGATGGCAAAGGCTGCAGCCAACCACTTCCAGCTACACACTCTTTAGAAACCTACTGGGGACGTCACAGAGACTACGTCCATATTGCATACAGTCTAAGGTCACAACCTACCAACAGGAGGAGCTCATCATTGACACATGGAATAACCCCCCCCCCCCTACCGCCCCCTCATTGCCAGACTTTCATCAAAGACTGTCCAGTGGAGATGATGGATTTCTCCATGTTCACCCTCACCAAAAGAAGCAGGCTCATTATCCCTGGTTATTTCCAGCCTTGGGACTTTCGTTGCATGTCGTACACTTCTCTATCCCTCCTTGTACAATCTGCCTTTACTCTGTCAGATGTAGGTGAAAATGCAACGACAACAACAACAAAAAGAAAGCTATGACAATATCATATCATGTGATAATTATATACAGGTATCACTGAAAATGTATTATAAATAAATAACAAAAACTAATAAAAACACAAATAAAACCAAAAAATATACAGATGAAAGAAAACTAAGGTCAACTATATGTAATAGACAGCCAGTTTAAAATGCATATCTGCAATGTACTGCACTGCACTGCAACATACACCAACACCACTTGCCACATAATACTGGTTGCAATAGGTTTAATATGTATGTGGTTGGAATATGTGCAGTTTGCTAAGGAATTGGTACTTTGTCAGAGAACAACATGCAGCAAAATATTTAACTTGGCCAGCTTCATATGTATGAATGCACAACAAAAATGTGCGAAATGCAAGTTGTTAACAATTTTGAGTTTCACATCAAACAGAATGAAAGCAACCATGTTTTGCGTAGAGAGATAAATCAGGTGCAGGTGGATACCGGGTTAATGGCTTCTAACATTCTAACAATTCTTCTAACAATTTTTTTTCGTTGCCAATCTCACATTCCTTCCACAGATTGTAATGAGTCCAGGAACAGACCTTTTCCTTGAGGGTATATTTAAGAGATTCCAATCTGCTCCCCTGGCTCTGTAACTACTACACTGCAACACTGTAGTGCAGGATGCTTTTCAGCTTGTTGTTTAGGCTTAGTGATAGGAGAACCTGCATTATAAATCCTGCAAACTTAGCTCTGGATCTCTATTCCCCTAATGCATACAACAGCTTTTTTGCTGACTTCAGTCAGAATCCCAGCAGATTTACACATCTAAATCAAAAAGTGACCGATACTTGAGTTTGTTCTGGAATAATATAATATCATTTTATTTGAGGTGTCGTCAATGTTTTGTCTTCTTTTCGAAATTCTACATAATCCCAGCCCAGAGCACTGTGTTCTGCTTTGTGGACATTTCTCCACAGTTATGTGTGGTTCCTGGGTTTTGCAATATCTTACAAGCACTTACAAACAAGAAAGAAAAAAAAGACATTTTCATTATTTTTCTAACAATTCGATCACTGCAAATCACAGTTGCTTGCAATACAGCATCCAGAATACAATATTAACACACTAGAGGAGGCACCCGTAGATCCTTTCAAGCCACATCTGAAATAGACGAGCATTGCAAACACACAATGCTAAACTTTATATCATCCTAGCTCACAGATTGAAAAGCATGTGCATGCAGTACACCTCTGTCATGTCCTGACAAATCTCGGTGACATCAAATAAGTGCAACTAAATCTCGGCCCTCCTGAGAAAGACATTCAGCGTTCATCATTTCCTTCTTCCAATGTATGGACACCATCTGGATTGTCTCTAGTAGCCGCTCGGGCATGCAATCAACCTCACCGCAGTGAAGTTTCCTGATTGGAAAAGCATTTTTTTTTTTTTTTTTTTTGCAGTTTTTTTAAAAAAAACAAAAAAAAGATATCTACACTCCTTGAAGGAGGAGGCTAGATTCTTGTCGTCATGTAATGATTCATCCTAGAAATAAATGAAGTGCTTTTTAGCCTGCTGCACCTATTCACAGTGTGTGGCCCGAGTCCGTGTGTAGTCCAGTAAAATGTCAGCAGCAACAACTCCAGGCAAAGAAAATTCACTGCTGAAACAAGATTATCATCCCATTTACAGGAGCACGTGTGACGAGCATATCTGTTTGACGACATTTAAAAAAACCTGAAAACGAGAGTGTATGCATGCATTGACCACATTGCTCCTCGTCCCTGAACAGAATTTCTTAGCAGGCTATCACCTCACGATGGAAGAGGGAACTGTCTCGTACAGCTGTGAGAGCTCTAAACTGACACGTGCACATGCATTTCCATGCACTGTTAGCATAATAAATGTCTGCCAGTTAGTCCTTCTCAAACATTATTTCAGCACGGTATACATTGTATTAATGCAAAAAACATTTTTATAATGCAAAAGCGAAAACTAATCATAATAGTCTATAGGATATGTATTCATGGTCATTTTGATTTACAGATCTGACGAAGAAATTGCTTGCCCCGACAACTGAGGTCGAAGAGGGATCTACTTCTCTGGCATTTCTGGTTTAACTGCAGACAATGTAAAAATAAATTTGCAATCAGTTTCGATATTTTCTAGCAATTACAGTTTTTGAAATTGCTTCCACGGCGTCCATGGTAAACAGGCGGAAGGCTTCTGATTATTATTCATCAGAATGTATTTGGTTTGGCTTTTTGTACATAGGGCTAGGCAATATATCAATATTTTATTGATATCGTGTTATAACACTAGATATCGTCGTAGATTTTGAAAATCTTAATACGCCAAAAGCGCTCTCATTTCCTGGTTTTAAAGGCTGCTTTACAGCAAAGTGATGTGCTTTTCTGAACATTATGTATTTACAGTAAGCTCTGATTGTAAATATTTTGTAGCACCAATAGTCAACTCTACAATATCGTCAACATATCGATATAGAGGTATTTGGTCAAAAATATGATATTTGATTTTCTCCATATCTCCACCGTCCTCTTCATATATAAATCGGATATAGTCATGCTACATGCTTAAGTAACCATACTACCCTATATCTCTGTGTAAATTAAACATTTGACAGAAGCTTTACAATACTGTAAACCATGATATGTAAAAGTCCATAACACAATTTTTTATTTATTTTTTTAAATAATGTTCATTCCAAGTTCTCAACAATTATTTGTGTGAGTACGGTGAACATAACCGATGGCCAGACCTTTGAAAATAAAACACAAGTTGTAATAATAAACAGTAATTTTTGCTTTAATTTTCAGCAAGGTAATAAAAATATCATGTTCGTGGGTAAGTTCAATCAACATTGAAAATCTGTCTACGTCTTTGCATGTTCTATTCACTTCTGCATTCTTTCAAAAATGGTTTTATAGACAGCTGTTATCCCTCCCCTGGGTCCTTTCTATATACTTCCTATTTTGGGTAACCTGACTTCAATTAAAAAAACGTTATCCATATGAAATGTGCTGTATTTGGCTTACTTTCATCTTCCAGCATGGCCTCCAGTTTACTGCACCCGATCACTATCATCTTTTCTGATTATTAGTCTGCTCATCTACACAAAGCGAACCCGCTTTCAGCATTCAATACAGTGCTCTTCTCAGAAAATACACTGTAATTATAATGTTTTTATCTGACACATTGATGCCAGCACCAGCAGGAGGAAATAATGGTGATAATTGCAGATGTGAATTTGCATTTTGTGTGAGCGTGTGTGTGTGTGTGTGCGTGTGTGCGTGAGTGCATGTGTTACTCATGTTGTGGGGACATACATTTGGGGTGAACTTTCCTACTTTCCTACTTTTTCGGGCAATGCAAATGCAAATACAACATAAATCATTCGGGTTAAATATTGGTTTAAGATTAAGGTTGGGATTAGGCATGTAGTAGTAATGGATAAGGTTAGGGTAAGTCTGTTTGTGTGGTTATTTACTCTTTTGCTTGAGCACTGCATGTACGCATAAGTGAGAGTAGGTGAGGGAAACAAAACAAAAAATGATAAAACGTGGTCGGGAATTAAAGCAACCTAATGTAGGATTGGATATTTTGGCGATTTAGCGCCATCACAGTTATGCAGTTCAATTGACTTATACACCGCTGTCCTAAACACGGACAGCTGTAACATTACACATGCATTTGTCATTACTCATACAAACATCAAGCTAGTGCAACAACAGAAGACATAGCAAGTCAGCTAGTATTTCTCAGTTCCGTTGCCCGCCCAAATTTGAATTTGTTAGCAAATACAAAAGATCTAGAATTACACCATTATGGGTGTAAACTAACACTTTTGGCTGATCGTAAAAGTTCTCGGTGTACGCTGAACAGCATGGCTGGTTTTAGAGTCAGTTGAGTGCAAACCTGTACTGTTTCCTGGTGTCGTATCTCCCTGCGTTTGTCTCTCGAAGTTTAGTGGCCAACACTCGTACGATGTTCACAAACAAGATGAAGTTGAGCTGAAACAGAAGAACAGAGATGGAAAGCTCTCAATGTATACAGTCTTAAATTGTGGATTCTTCTGTTATTTTTATCGAGGATAAAATTAAGAACATCTGCGCTTTTCAAGAGAGGATCCAAACATGTACAGTATACTTGCCAATCATTTCATATTCACGAAAGACATATTGTTGACATTTTTATCAAGTTAAAGCAAAGAAAACATATCAATAGCTGAAATCTGTAGATTCCCATATGTTGTCAACTCTCGAATAAGATACGGAGCTTTTGCAATCATCACCCGGTTGTAATTAAGCCGTATCTAGCAGAGGGAAATGTCGCTAATCTGGTAACACAAAAATGTGTTTGTGCAAGCCAGCAAACCCATACAACATTTATCAATACAAAAATATGGACTGTGTTTCCAGTCACAGGCCAATTTTAGTGCTTTTGCTGTCCTCCACCAATACATATTGTAAACCAGATGGATATCTTTGATTTCAGCTTTAAATTGCAACACCTAATAACTATCATTATACTACTGCATATATCTTTCTAAGGAAGTATTATCGGTACATTTGTCTCATTAGTTTAACTCTATTTATCACAAAGCAGGATTACAGCAACAACATATTGTAAAAAGCTTGAGAATTGTTTACATGCTCTAAAGTGACCTATTGTGGTGTTCTGTGGAGTCCAGTTTTAAAACCAGGATATAGTTTTTATTTTCATAACAGCAACAACTAAACTTTTTTTTTACCTCTTGACAAACTTTGAAGGAGGCATATTGAGGCCTACATTTTGCACAGCCAAACAAAGAAATACAGCTCCCGAATACACATAAATGATTGCATGATCCAACAGTATCCCAACATGAAAGAGTTGCTTTTATTTTAAGCATTTTTCTTAAATCGAGAGCTCCTCTGCAGCTGCATACATTTCACATGAGCAAAATGAATTTCTGTCATTCTCTTCCTCATGCTGTATATCCTGCATTAAAAAAAAAAGTGACTTTAGAGAGTATGCTTGACAGTATCAAGGTGGAAATGCTTCACTTATATATCTTAAAGGTAAAGTGCTGTCTGACCCTGAAAACCGAGAAAATATGTGACTGTGATGAGGAAAAGGTAGCATTATGACGGTAAACCCACACACGGAGCCGTGTTATTCCTCTTCTCCAAAGAAATTGTCAAGGACTGTGATGACTATTAATGCAGTACATCACGTCTTTGTAAATAAAATCAAACCAAGCCCTTGACAGACAGAACTTATTAGATGCCAGTTCAATATCTATAAATATAACATGATGTGACAGGTGTTTGGCATGTCATTTACGGCAATATTAATCCATTTTCCTGTAGGAAAATGTAGGAAAGTAAACCGCACTGCATGTCCCTTGGGAATTCATTTAGTTTTCCCATCCAACAGCTACCGTTCAATTTGTCTCCACATAAACAGATATACATACACATGTATATATATATATATATATATATATATACAAAAACATGAAAAAAAAAATATATATATATATATATATATATATACTGGATATAAAAAGAAAGAAATAGTTACAAGTATAGATTCAGTGAAGAAACATTTCATAGTTTTCAAAACTGAGTTAAATCTGAGCAGTGAATATTATATATGATTGTCTTAGTGATATTTAGTTTCAGATGCATGTCAATATTTGACTTCTGTATTGCAGAGAAACTGTCCTAATAAAGAGTCTAGATCTATGCGAGTGGCTCTGTGAGGCTGTACCAAGCAGCAACCTCCGGAAAAGAAGCCAAAAACTGCAGTTCCTCGAATGTAACAAAAAAAAAAAGTTTTGATCTCTGTGGCTAATTTCCCCATTCATGACAACTGTAAAGGGGTTACATTTTGTATTTACCTCACTTCGGGGGGTGGCAGGTGGGTACTGTCACAGGTCGCTAGCCTCTAGCTGTCTGCTCTGCTGCGTCCTCCCCGGGCGCGCCTCAGCTCCACCGACAATGCACCTCTTTGCCCATTTTTTGGATTACCTGGGAAGTTATGCGGAGTCGGCACTGCCAAGATAACGACGGCTTAAGCCAGCCACATTGAGCAGAAGGTGGCTTTTACTTTATGTTTAGTGTCACTTTGTTGTTGGATCAGATGATAACACAGTCCAGAAAAGATGTCTAGCTGTGAAAAGGTAAAGTCTTGTGGATTATAACCTTTATTTGTAATGGCTTTGATGACTATACTTTCAACATAAAAATAGTGCTACAGGATCTGCAGGACTGACTTCATGGCAAAAGCTCCTAAAAATGTAATCTTCTACACAGGTTTACAAATAAGGTGCCACCGCAGTAATAGCGATTTGTCTCCTTCCGCCTATACTGCCCAGATTTGTCTATATGGAAAGTTTACATCACATCCCAATTCCATCTGAGAGGGACATGAAAATCTGAACCAAATTTCACAGCAATCGACCCAAAAGTCAGTGAGATTTATCCTCTGGGGGCATTCAGGGATGTGTGTACAACATTTCAAGGCCATCAATCTAATAATATTTGTTGAAATATTTCAGTCAAAGTGCCAGCTGACCAGCTGAGCGACCGACTGACTGAAAACCAGTATTTGGTTCTTCTGTTAGGTCAAGTCAATTCCCGAGTTATTAAATGACTTCAGGCATTACAACTCTGTCTTTTATAAGAAGCCCATTCGCTACCAAGCTCTATTTTAAAAAGACACAGAAATAATAATTTTCCTGAAGTGAAGAGTTGGAAGTAATTGACAGAATTCGTGCTTGAGGATTGTTGAATTGAATCCTTACATAGCACGTGGTCTTATTTCTGCAGGTCTTCTGGAGACTCTAATATAGCCAGCAGTGCATTAGTCCAGATAAAGCAACGCCGTCTCATTAGAATCTACAGGAGATGTTTTTCAATTCACAGCTCATTTAAACTCAATCAGCAGACAGGCACAGCCGTCTCAAGGCAGAATATGCATTTTGATTTCAGTAGTTTGGTCATTCATTTATTCTGTCGTCCTCCCAGCATGACACTGCCTGAACAAACATGTGTTTCTTTTTCTTAATTCGTGGCAAAACTAAAAGATTCCTCTGCCCGGAGAGGAGTTGTGCACAGCATAGAGGGTGAAACACTCTTAATCCTTAATGATTTGCAATGGCAACAAGTTGCTTCATGCTTGGAAGCTCATTTGAATTTGAATTAGAGCAAGATAACGAGAAAGATGAGAAGAGAAAGAGAATGCTGTATGCGTTATATATTTCAGTCTATTATGCGATGCTTCTTTTACACAATGCCGTACACCTGTCATGACTAAATCTCTACATTTACAGTATCCACTTTCAAATTCCTGTAGTGTACATATATGCACGTTGAGTAAAAGGAACATGATATTCTCATTTTATTATACATATTACCATGTCTGCATAATTAATCCCAAGAACAGACGGGCAGGAAAGTGTGTTTTCAATAATCTGCACTTCCTGCTCCTCTCAGTTTCTTTGTTAATGAATCTCATCACTTCTTGGCTGTACTGCTACTTCCTTTTTTCAAATTACCTGGAGATCATTTTTTAAAAAGTGCATAAAAAAAACGACTCTCAAGTTCCTTTCTGTCTTAATTGTGCTCATATGTTTTTTGCTTTAGTCGGCTACACCCGGTTCTGCATTCTGTAGGCGTAGATTTTAAAAAATTTAAAAATTTTTTTAGTAATTTGTCCTCTTTGAATATTGAATCATTTTAGCAGCAACGTCTTTGTAGCTATTTTCAGATCGTTTTCTATAACTTAAATAAAAACCACAGGCTCTGGTCTGTTGGATAGCATGCCAATATTGTGCATCAGTTGTAAAATCATAAAATATAGCTGAATAATATTTCTTTTTAAACAGTAGTTTTAAAGGACAGACGTAACCAGGAGAAGTAGTTACCTAATCCACCTGTGAAGAAAGCATTGCATCTCAAATTTGTCATGAACCAAAATGTATGAAAATATGTGCAGCGGGTAATGTTACATAAGAATACATCAGTGGAATGAGCCTGCAGTTTCTATTGCAAGAGATGTCAGTTGTGTTTATACTGTCAGATCTAAGGAGGAATATGGAGGTTTGTGTGGCGCATGGGCATGTAACACATCTGACTTTCATGCTGAACACTGGACTTTGAATCTGTTCTCAGCCAATGGCTTTCATTTAAAGGGGAAACATGTAACTAATGGTTATCACCATGACCCAGTTGATGACTTACATTAAAAGGCAATACTTTTTTGTACTACAAGTTTTCTGTAATGGTACGTATAAATACACAAATGAGGCATTATCTTTTTAAAATATGGGCCACAGAAACCTGAGGATAGGATAAAGCAGTGTTCAAAATTGTTGTTTAATTTTGTTGACTTAGTAGAATCAAAGGTTTTTACAGAGGCAATGTTGAATATCTCATTGTTGGCAGTGATTTATTATAAAATTATATGTATATATATATATATATATATATTTATAATATACAATTTGTCATGTTTTTAGGAGTAATATGTTATATAGATCAGGCTATGAATGATATACGTATTAACAGACCCTTCCTATGTAAGTGCTACCAAAGTGGAGACTTCTGGCTAAGAGTATGAGGCAAAAACTCATTTTGAGAAAATTACCTTTAAAGATATGTATTATAAAATTCCATACATTTTTCAAGACCCTACAGGTGAATAGGGTAAAAATATAAATTAATATGTACCACCATGGAACCTCCACAGCTATTTACTTGCCTAAAGACAATTTTTTTTTTTCTATTTTTCATAAATGTCATGTTTAATTATTACACGGCTTAGTTCAATATTGAATTCTGACGATCCAAGTTGACATTCGTTATTTCTGTATAACAGACCGTTGCTAAGGACGCTCTGACCTTAGGACCACGTTCTTAGTGATTACAGACTGGTGAATGGAAAATTAAATGTGACTTTGACAGTTACAGGGCAGGAAACCTCACTCAGCGCTGCGCTCATTTTATGGATCTGTTCAAAATTAGAGTAGTAGAATTTAACAGACTATTTTTCTTAGTGGAAGCAATACAATTATTTCTAAATCAATAAAGTAATTTTTTTATCAATATGTTGTGTTAAATTATTGATTAATTTAGTAGGTAGCCTTGTAATTAGCTTGATTTATCCTAAATTCACCAAAAGTTGGCATTTTTGTTGACGCCAATAGTAAGTGAAATATACACCTAAATGTATATTTTTTAGGTTTTATTTCCACATGTCTGAAAGCAGACAGGTTTTGGAAGCAAAAATAGTCCTAACTCTCAAAATTGTGAAGCGCATGAAAAAAAACAATGTTTTTTTCGCGTTTAGTGTCCATCAGAAGTTTGGCCTTTCTTAGTCTCACAGTACCAGAACTGAAGAATCGCCACACTGTATTTCCATCAGGAGAGACACGTGACTGAAGTTAAGTAAATTGTTTTTATAATGAAATGTGATGACAAAGTCTCGACAGAAAGTCTTTGGCGTTTAGACTCTTTTGGCCGTTTAGACTGAGGAGGTTTGTGATCAAGGGGCATGTGCCCGGAGCAGCAGCAAGATAACTCCCCCCCATGGAGTCACGACACTAATGGTGGAGGTGGCTGATGAAGCTGATGAAACTGATGAAGCTGATGAAGCTGATGAAGCTGATGAAGCTGCGCAGACGGGCGGTGATGCAAAAGCAGAGGGGCACGCTTAAGTAATAACGTACTTAAGGCACAGAGAGAATCTTATTTAAAAAGAGACAGGAGCAAGCTGATTGGCTCACAACGTAGCTGTGTCGCTTGGATAGATGTGACCAGCTGGTGAACATGATTGACAGACAATAACAGCAGGAATTCATGAGTAAGCGTGAGAGGAGTGAACGGCAGGATATATAATAAATAAACTACAGGCCTAAGAATGCAAAAGAATAGTCTTCCTGACTGAACGTACGTGCCAGTGAATACAAAAAAGCCCGGCATGCAGAACATTAAGACTCAGGTCATTCATTTAGGTCAGGATATGTTGACGATATGATAGTGACTTGACATTTTAGTTTTGAAGATTTTCCCCCTCTCCTCCATAGAGCAATTGAATGGAGAATAGCGGGACTCAGCTACTTAGATTAATTAGCTACAATTAAATTAAGACAATTAAATAACTCACTTTTTAGCACATTTTCCTTAACTAGGCTTTGACATGCTGCAACAAAATGATGCACCATGCTGTAAATTCATATATTTATAATAATAAATTATAATAATAATAATAATAATAATAATAATAATAACTACATGTCATTAATCAGAATGACGTGGCAGGCCTTTTACTTTTGGCTCTATTAAATCATAAAAGTGCTTTAAATTGGTATTCATTTTGCCACATGCATATACTTACGTTTTTGCTTGGAAAAAATAAGTAAGGAATCAGTAAAATAAGTGATTTTGAGAGAGGAAGGAAGTGTATTCCTAGTGAGATGTTGTCACAAGCTTAGAAAACTATTATTTGAATTTATACTCTAACTTAAACACAAAAGGGCCACTTTTCGATTACTGTCCCTGTTGAAAAGGTTAGTAAGTTCATTCTTACTTCAGCCTCGGTGCAGGTCGCAAATGCAACTTCTCAAGCTCCAATCACACATAGCGAAAGCTAACAGCAAACTCTGTATTTCACACTCAGACTCTTACCCCAATGGCAGTCAGGATGGGAACCTGGTAGATCCACTTAATGTTAGCTGCACTTAACTCCCAGCACCTGCAGTTGGCACAATTACAGAGGAGAGGAGAGGATGAAGTTAGAGAAGCACGGAAAATAAGAGACAGAGCAAATCAGAATGTGACAGACTGGAGGTGCAGAGAAAGATGAGACAGGCTGGTAGACAGAGTAGCAAAGATGCATGACAAAATAAAACAGCAGGAGGGGTGACCTTGTTTACATACTGCTTAGGAAGACAAACGCAAAATGACAGATGCAAAAGGGAAGAGAAAGGAATGTAATATATTGTATGTTTTACACCTCAGTGTCCAGGTTTCTGAAGACGTTTTCCTTTTCCCTTTTTATATATATATATATATATCTATATCTATATATATAGATATACTGTATATCTATATATATAGATATACTGTATATCTATATAGATATATATTTATATCTATATAGATATATATTTATATCTATATAGATATATATTTATATCTATATAGATATACACAGTATATCTACATATATACACATATCTCTATATATATCTATATACAGTATAT
>CALSBV010011748.1:5327109-5358820 GCA_943590825.1 Bovichtus diacanthus
CATTCTCCCCATATGTAAACGGGCATAATAACACGTGTGTCATAACTCACACATTTCACACTTCCCACATTGCGGCTGTTCCAGGGGATTATGCAAACATGATTAGGCAGTTATATCGCACACATTGAGCGGACTCCAAGAGCGTGCACTTTGCATGTGAAGCATACATGGTCAACAGAAATACATCCACTATGTAATGTGGGGAAATGGCATGAAAATAGAGTTGAGAGACTACATTACACACAGAGACTTTCTAAACTTTCATGGAACCAATGCAGCATTGGAAGAGTGAAACTATGTCAACTTTGAAAAACAATTCACCTATTGAAATGTCAAACGTGATATATATAAAATGTGGCAACAACAAGTTGTTAACTAACACTGAATCATATGTGTAATGCGTCCGTTCTCTACAAAGCTGACTGTTAGTCATCGCTGTGCCTCTACCAAGAGCTAACATCTACCGACCAGAAAAAAAGAACCCCATATACAATGTTATGCAAACCTCAGAACTAACCATGGACTCAACAAGTTATTCAAGTGAATCAAGTTTCGTAAAAAAACGTTTTATTACAGTGCTGTTTTACTTTATTGAAGACAATAACAGCACATTATTTCTCCTATATAGGACCCGCTATTGTTCACAGAGCAAATGCCACAATTCCCTGTGTTTCTATATCTGTGTACAAAGAAAGCTGCAGAAACAAAGACATGCCCTCCAGCATCTAAAACAATGACATACGGGACTACGGGTTGTGACAGGGCTACAGGCGAAGACACAAAGAAACCCATTAAATGTTCTGTGACATGGCTATTCTGTACCCATGGCAAATGTGTTCAGGGTCCCCAGTGTGTCAGAGCTGAGAGACAGGTCACTGGGTGCCAATGGGAAATTTAATTTTAATTAAAATCTTGCTGGAAGGCAATAGTGTTGACATACATAGTCAATGTGGTTTGAAAAGTGTGGTTACTTTCTGTATTAAAGTGAGAAGATAAAGTGGCTTTCCTCTCTTGTCTCTTTCTTCAACCTATGACGAAACGAATGCTACTTTACGGTTATCGGAAAAACTTTGTTTTAAATCTGAGTAGTTCGAACAAGTATGTTCCCTGAGGCTGTCGAAAGGCAAACCTTTGGCACTATATGTGAAACGTTGTTTTCACTTTCGCTTAATGTCTTCTCTGCATTCATTTATTTATGGTATTTTGTGTACTTTTGTCGATTTTCCAGATGGTTCTCTTGGAATGCTGTGTTGAAAGATGTCCTATCTGTTCTGCACTATGAGCTAACCAAAGTAAGGTCTTAACATATTCTGTTAGAGACAAAGAGATGAAGTAAACTCAACCCACTTAAACTCGGGGGCGAGTTCACAAAGAATGGATTGCAGCCGCTTATTGCACCAATGAATTGCATATTATTTACAACACGCTATATTACAGCGCCAACATGTCCAAGTTAAAAGTTTTGCAGCCTTCTTTTTGTATTGTAGTATAACTGTGCTTGACGCTAATACATCGGTTGGCAGGGCTGAGAGTCAGCCTGAGCCAGGAGGTCTGGTCACTTCTATCCAAACCTCCCGAAAGCAATTAATTGAGGGGAAGGGGGGAAAACTGTAAGCCAAGGATGTGGGAAAGGAAGGAGAGGGAAGAAATCATTTGTTTATTTTTTTACATAATAACCTTATTTTTCATTAATTTTTTTCCTCATGTATTTTCAAAAGTGACATTTACTGTAGGGGAGCTTTATATTTTCATTTATTTATTCAAGAGTTTGGGCGGACAGCCTTTATAGTCGCTTCAGTTACCACAAACTCTCTGAAGACGCTAATAATTCCACTGTAAATGTGGTTATTAGCCCTGATCTCTGTGAACTGGACTGTTTTTGCAATGAGGCTCATTTGCATTAAAAGGGGCCAATTTTGCACCAAATGTATGCATATAACTAAACATGCAAATAGCATAGGAGCACTGAGAAGCTATTTGCCTGGCTTGGCCAATCAGGGTGTGAGGACGCCCTTTCTTTAGGGCTTAAGAGAGTCGGGGAATTGCACACCCAGGACATTCTGATCCTTCCGTCACTTAATGCACACCTAAGTACAGCAGATAAACAGTTCCTTATTATTGAAGAGGCATTTGTTTATTATTAAAAAGGAGGCATTTTTTTTATATTGTTAAAGCACTAGTGAGTGTTTCTCCAAGTTAATTATTTTGGAATGAGATGTTTAACAATCACATACTGTATGGGAGTAAGGTTCAAAGTCAACACACTTTTTCAGATGTCCAGTTGCTTTTGGCTACAAAGTGTACCTGACGTGAGCACTTTGTATTGAGAAGCTCCTCTAACAAATGTATTCAGAGTTATTTTGCAAATTGACTCATGCATATTCCAGTAGATTTCACTGATGATTCAAATGTCACCACAACAAAGCGATACTTATTACAGTCCCAAAATTCTCTTTGTGTCTCTTTTCATGTTCGTATTCAAGCCTAAACTTCAGACGTTGACCTTTTTTCTTAAATCACAGTGTGTAAAAAAAAGACCAGCATTTAGACACAGTATGACTTGCTCTCTCACCTTGCATCTGCTAGCGTTGCCCTGACAATCGCCCACACTGCCACAAAAACAGCAGGAACACCTGAAATTAACAAACAAACAGACAATGAGCTGTGCTGTCCCGATGATGTCATATACTTTGTTTTACCTGATAAATGGTGTAGGTCACATTTCACGTTCCAATATGATTTCCTATATATTCCTAATATTGAGGAAGTAGAGGTAGGATCCTCAGTTAATGGTTACATCCTTTTAAGTCACACCACCAGGAACCAGAGTCTGTATGAGCATTAATTCCTTTAGGAGTCCATAAGTGAATTAATGAAAATCCTCTCTTGCCACCCCACAATGAAAATAATTTGGGAATAATTTAATATTATTACAACAAAAGGCTATTACTCCTGTCCTTGGATCAAACCAGTATTCCATCAGTGTTCATTACATTACATTATAGTTCATTTAGCTGACGCTTTTGTCCAAAGCGACTTACAATAAGTGCAATCAATCTTGAGGATACGACTCTAAACAGCGAGAATCTTGCGAGTACATAAGCTTCAAATAGGTGAAATCATACAAGTGTAGAACAATAGCTTCAAATAAGCCAAACCAAAGTAAGAGCAACAAAGAGAAACAATAGAATCAAAATTCAACCAATAGCTTCAAATAAGTCAACCAAGTGCAAGAGTACAACAATATATTTTTTAATTATTATTTTTTTTATTGACGGAAATGCAGTCGAAACAGGTGTGTTTTCAGTCTGCGACGGAAGGTGTGGAGATTTTCTGCTGACTTGACATCAATGGGGAGCTCATTCCACCATATTCACACTTATTCCATACAACCACCATACAAAGACATCTAAGCTTTCAGAAGCTCTTATAAAGTCAAGAAACACTACTTCCTAAAGAATCTTATTCAATTTAACAATTGCGCCATTCATTTCTTTAAGTTGTTTGGGTCGTTTCTGATTCTGCATTTACTCCCCTTTTATTCCATCAATAAAACGTAACTTCTCAACAAATTACAAGCATAGATTTCATCCGTCTTAATGTATCAACATAGGAACTTATCAAACCTGTTCTCTAGATCAATTCTGAACGGTATTAAGACTACGTTTATAGTTTTATCTCCTAGAGGACCATCCTTGCAAAATGAATGTCGTGCTGTATTGAGAGGGACTTGAAACTAGCGATTTAGCCCATAAACTCATCAGGAAAATGTTTACTGAGGTAATAAATCAAGTGAAAAGTAGGGTCATTTTCTCATAGACTTCTATATAATGGTTTTGGAACCAGTGAAGTCACCCCCTGCTGGCCATTAGAAAGAATGCAGATTTAAGGCACTTGGTATCACCTAAAGCTTCAGCATTGCTGTTGAAGGATAGTTTAGAATGGATGCTTAAGTCTTTGTTTGCACAATGTCATTGGTGTTATGTGTGATATGGGAATGTTGCCTTTTTTCTTCTTACCCCATCCGATGAGGGTGAGGCCCCAGAGGTATTTGGAGTCTGATCGGAAGGCCATGAAGATGAGACTGTGGAGGTAGAGGCCTTCTACCAGGATCCAGTAGTAGTTGGTGGCCAGAAAATAGATGAAGAGCAGCACTGTCACCTTGCAGCCAATCTGATAACAAAACATTGACGCTTATATTATATCCTATTTTTACCTGCTTATTAGTGTGCCTGTGTGGTGACAGCAAAAAACTATTCCTACACCCCAAGCAGCTCTACCTGAGTAGATGATCTGATTACATTGTATAGCACCTTGCTGTATAAAAGTGCACAACAATGAGGAAAAGCACACAGAAGTGAAACAGTAAATGCAAAGTTCATGTCGACCGTGAACATCTACTTTTGGCCCACACATTTTACTAAGAGACAACTATTATTTTGTATCACTATATTAATATAACTAAAAATCCTGTTGAATACATGTATTTGCATTTCTATCACCTAACTCTTAAGAAACGAGGGGATAACGTGTAAAGAAAAACATTCAGGTGAGCCTTTTTATCTCAATTCATTTAAATGTTTCACTTGATTTCAGTGCCATCTTATGAAAAATTTTCAAGGGCAAGGATTAAACTACGTGGTTCAGTGCAAATCAAAATAATTGCCACTCTTTCAGATTTGCAAACTTCTTGGTAACCTGGCACAATCATTTATGACTGATATCCATCTGAATTAAACAAGCAATCCTGACCTTTGATGCCAATTAGAGATCCCTGGATTTCTGTCTGAACTCAACTAAACATATCAGTCAAAAGCGACATTGTGTTCTCCCTGAATCTGAATGGTGCTATTCTGTTATTTTCAATGAAAGAATTCCCCACAGAACATTTCTTGTGGAGGTGTTGCCTGTAGAGTTTTAATGATGAAATACTATTTGCTACAAAGCAGTCATGGTTCTCTTTTCACTCTCCTTCTGCAAATCTCAGAGGCCAAGTTGGTAGATATTTCACACACCCAGGGGATTTTTTAAAAATATATTTACCAAATGTCTCGGTGCTTGATGGCAGATCATCAAAACCAGAAGGTTATTTTGAGGCACTTTGGCTATAATTTGGTAACCGTGTCTCACATGCGGAAAATTGAAGGGCAACTAGTTGTTAATTATGTTGCACAAATTGTTTTTAAAAAGACAGAAAATTGAGAATATTCATTTGATCTGATTTGATCCAGTGCTCACAAATGAGGAGGATGCTCGCGGAAAAAAAAGAAGAAGAATCAGGCGTTATTAAATCACTTTTGTTCAGAACCAAAACGAATAACATCTGTTACCTACTTCACTCTCTGTTTTTTAAAACTGGACATGTATGACATGAGACATGCACACTGCTGGATATGCGAGTATGAAAATTACATGTGGGTGGGACGGACTCAAGAGACTGAAGAGCAGACCCAGCATCTGTTTATCATGCAAACCTCCCATTTTCTTTGGCAAATGACGCTTGAGCCGCAGTAAACTAAAGGCCATACTCGTGTCTGTCACACAAGCTTCATATAAAACTATGAAAACACAAAATTCAGGCGCCAGGTTGAAAATTCACAATATAAAGATGTAATGGAATATAAGGCTCTCAGGCATTCTGCATTGCTTTCCAATATTTATTCTGCTGTAGATCAATTTTTCTCATTTATTGTAATCCCTGCTGAGACCAACACGCACGTATACATGATTTATTCTTCCCTCTTCTTTTGTGTCGTATGTTTGGGGAAGTAGCCTCATCAAAATGTGCATGTAGATTCTCGATAATGATACTAAACCCCTGTACTCGCTCTTGACGAAACAGAGATAAGAGAAGTGGCTTTGCGTCCCTCTTCATCGGAGGTGGAAAACTGAAACTAACAGTAATACAAATTTTTATTTCTTTCCAACAGTTGCCATAATGATTCCGTCATAATTGACGGACTAGAATTCCTCCTTTTTGGCTTATCTTATTCTCTTGCTAATTTGTGGCTGCATCAGAGCAGATTTTTTGATCAAAATTATTGCGAGGTACAATTGGTAGGGACATGGTTCATTTTCAATTAAGATATTTATCCAATTAGTTGGACTCTCACTCACTCTGAAATACTCACATTCTGATACCAATATGCAATTTCATGGAATACACTTATCAAGGCTGTATGTGCTGTGTGTTTAGAGTTATAATTACACCACTGTAATGGTGCATGCATTGAAATTCTTCAGGTACAGTCGGAGATTAAAGATTTTAATCCTGAGTATATAAGGCAAGATAATTACCTCTGTTGCTTACAGTGTTCAGGACACGCATTGATGAAATTAAGCAACATTTGAGAAGGGCTATCAACAAGCAAGGGGAATCAATTAGTAAATAAATATATGCTTATTAACCGCCTAAGCCCATGGGTGAATTAACAAATTTGTTATTTGACGACATAATAACATTACACAGCCTGACCAAATCTGCACTATAAAACCCGCGTGGAGACATGTTTGTGAGTTTAAATTCCACCGAGATATTTCTTTAAATAATGTAAGTAAGTAAGTAAGTAAACAAATGTTCTTACTTATGTTCACTCACAGAGATTTAAAACTTTAAAAACACCACAGATCTTCCAAAGCTGGTAGCTCCTATAAGTAGTAACAGGTTTGCAAGGCCTGTCCAAAGTCAAAGGTTCCTTGAAATGAGGCCATTGTTTTCCTAAATTTGGAGGACACAACTGTTGTATGGATTGTGAGATATGACAGTATAAATATAGTGCTTTTTGATGAGTACTGCGGTTGATTAAGTGTCATTTATGAAAGTTATCTTGCTACATAGTGTTCAACATTGTGTTACGTATTAAAATAAAATGCAGACTAAAAGTCTTGACAAAATAACACATTTACACCTCTGATACAAACCTTGAATACAAATACAAAAGCAAAACACTGTTGCCTGCATCAAGGGTTGAGAGGATAAACTAGCAAAAGCCATTATAGCTACGCATATAGCAACCATGTGCAATCTCGAGAATACAGCTAGGACTCAATCATTCAAAAATGTTCTAAAGCAAATTTCTATTGTCTGCACTTAAAGCACTTACCACTTCACTCTTTATTCAGAGTATAGCATACTCTGTTGTTGTTGGCACTGGCAGTGAGAAAAAAAAGAATCAAACAAGTAGAATAGGTACTTACATACTGAGACTTGTCCAGTGGTGCCATGCTAACTGTCTTCAAGTTGTCCAACAGGGCAGAATCAAAGTCCTGCAGTCCAGCACTGGCATGGAAGACTTTGTCCTTCACAAAGATGCTGACTGCCCGTAACATGAAGGAAACAAACAGGTGCATGTGGATGTAGTTTCTGGTGCAGTGAAGACGCCTGCCATGAAAAAAATAGCAATTACAAGCGTCATCAACAAATGATTGGGAGCCCGATGAGTTACAATACAAACCGCCAAAACATTTGCGTGGGTGGCTACAAACGAGAAGGTCAATTCACATAAATCCCATTGATTGTGTTTTGTTGAAGAATACAAAAAAAAAAAGTGTCTTGTTTGAGAAACGAGTCCAAGGCTAGTCTTCATGAACTGCTGAGCAGAGATGGGAGAAGAAAAGAAAGCGAGCGCCCTCGGCCAACAAAAGCTTGGATCGAGGGCTGACTTTCAATAGTTCGCAGCGAGGGAGCTGCTCTGCTATGTATGAAGCCCTGACCCAGTATTGGATCGTCTGCAAGTGATTTAGCACCAGGTTCTCCACAAACATGCGGTGCGAGATACCCAGCCCTGTTGTGAACGGCTCTACTCACATACCCAAGCCGGTCATCCGGGGCCAACCGAAGACCCGCGACGCTATGGTATCGTTAAATCTAGGATAAAATGCAGGCAACCCGTTTTGTAACAAAATGCCTCAGTGACCTGCAAAAATCATCAGCTTAGGCTCAGGCTGTCTAATTGTCTATCTTCTTTTAGTTTCTTTTTACATTTGATGCTTCTTTGGAGGTTGCCAAATGAATTTTCCAACGTCTGTCGTCATATTTTACGATGTCATAACCCTTATAAGTATTTAGGGGGATCTACAGATACAGCCACCTAGAATGTTCCCTCCCTCCCTGATGGTCCCTTGGCAGGTCCGTGAGGGATCCCTGCTGGGGCATCGTCAGGTACTTGGCTGAAAAGAAATCCCTGCGCATGACGTAGTGAACGCATGGCGTCTGGTAACTCCCCTGTGGCGCATTATGTGGAAATCAGTTGCTATGGTTTGTCTACCCACCAGGTGGAGCCGTGATGGACACTGACGGCAGTTTTTATCATATTTGACGTGAGGAAATGTGCTTCCCACAGAGCATACTTTTAATGAATATTATCATATCGTGATCATATAATAACCAGGTTATGACTATATTATGCTGAAGCTTTTTTTGTAAAACACAGGATTCTAATATTTATCACGTAGACGGATATGAATAACCCGATTTCTCTGTGCTCCATTTAACATCATATCCCGAATATGATCAAAACCGGGTTAAGCCCCATAACTATATTCTGCCTTCCTCCTTCTGGATGCGTCTGGTTTTTAAACTTGTGTTTTTGGTGTAAAGCCCTTTGTCCTGCATTCTGAGAATGAAAGGTGCTCTATAAAGAAAGTTCACTCTTTCATTTGTTCATAATCAGATAATCCATACAAACACATGATTTAAACAGCACACACGGTACGTGGTTTCAGTGATGGCAGCGTCGATAACCAAATCTCAAAACACATTTTAATGCAGAACTTGAAATATTGCAAGCTGAAGCTGAAATTATCATCATCCTATTTGATGATATCATGATATCTAGATGATCAGGTCATGACAATATCATGCTGATATGTTTTTTATATACAGTGTAAGCTATGCGAGGCGGCTGAAGGAGACACATCTCTAGTTACTCCTTTATACTTCTAGACAGCTGTTGCAATGCGTTATTCTACAGAATTGCATGAAAATAAGAGCGAAGGGGTTGGAAATGAATGATACACACTAAGAAATAACTGTGTGCGCGGCAGCAATGTATCAGAAATGTTTACGGCCAATGAAAAAAAGAAAAAGAAAATGTCTTTTCCATAAATGTAGTGTAATGATGAAATCAGCTGAAATGTAGGGAGTGTGAAACGTATTTTGGCATGCAAAGTAAAGCCCTTTTAAAAAAAAAAAACGGTCTTGCTATACTTTTCATGATTATTATCACATTGTAGGTTAATGCGATAGAGTTAGAAAAATAATAGAGTTGGAGACAATAGTGAAGTTCACACATTAACCGGTTTATTAAAACCCTAAACGGTGCAGAGAAGATGTGAAATCATTTCTCACAGCGAGGCAGACTCTCCTGTTTTCAGTCAGTTGGTCAGCAGTGATACTGAAGCGCATGCCGGCTGTGACACGGAGGTCTACCGGTCTCTTCGTTAGCATCACAGTGCTTTTTGAAGCTCCTAATGGGCAATCGGCCACATGTATCCAAAGGTATCCCTGCCCCCTCTCAGTGTATAGCTGCTGTAAAGTTGCTGTTTTTTTTTTTTTTTTACTTCTGAGGCCGAGAGGACTGCGGGGGTGTTTTTAAAGCTCTGGGTGCAGACAGATCAGTACAGATGGTCGGCAGCGGTGGAAGAAGTACTCGCATCTTTTACTTGATTCACAATAGCAAACTACTGTGTAAAAATACTCCGTTCAAAGCAAAGTTCTGCATTCAAAATCCGACTCAAGTAAAAGAACGAAAGTATGAGCATCAACATATAAATACACCACGTAAACCTTTTCACTATGGAGAATGGCCCATTTCAAAATAATATATTTATTATTGAGTTAAAATTATAATATGATTAATTTGTTCTTTTGTCACTTTAATGTTGCAGCTGGTTCGCATGGAACTCATTTTAATTACTTTATATACTGGTGGGTGGCTTAATCTATATTAACATATTAGGCCTATATATTGATAAAAATTATCTATAAATGAATTGACAGGGGGTCCACGAAATAATTTGATATAAAGTTGTGTTGTATTATTATAAAGTGCATATCTACGGATAGGGACCATTTGCACCAATAAAACAAGAATATTGTGTGCATTACTCCCCCCCATGTTAGTGTTGGGCTAATAGGAACTCTGATATGATTCAATAAGTTCATTATTTTAAAGTTGAAGTACTTTCTGAAAGTCAGGTTTAGACTGGTAAGTTTAAATTTCAATTACAGGAGAGGATCAATTACATGAACAGTATAAAGTCTGTCAAGTTGAATCCGAATGCAATATGAATACAAATGACCCTCTGTATTATTTAAGTTGTATTAACATAATTCAAAGGTTTATGTTTTTCTGCTTATCACTATGAAACAGGTCTGAAGTATTTAGGTTGAAAAGTTTGAGAATACAAATATTTCAAATGTCTTGTAAAGGCAGGAGGGAGCAGAGGAGCAACCTAAATCAAAAGTCTCTTTTTTTTTTTAATTAAATCTAATTTCTTTAATGAATATAACTTGTCCGTTTCATCTTCATAAATATATTATCTGGTTATGTAAATGTCATTTATTGTGCTGTTAGATTGCTGCTAGCCCGCCCCTTTGTGTGCGCCAAGTGGGAGAGCAAACTGTTTTTTGAATTGAATTGCTTGAAGCTGAATATTTCATTAGATAAAAACATGTTGTGAATTTTGGAAATAATTACATCTATCTTTTTCTCAATACATTTTTTACTTGTGGACTTTACGACGCTCTGGAGTTATTGGAAATGTTTGAATCATGCAACTCTGAAACAATCCTACGTGGCCACCACTGGAATCGTATAGTAATATTAATAATATTAATGTAGCCTTATCTTTATCTGCAACTGTGCAGAAATAAAGGGTTTAAAACAGAATGAATAGATTCTCAAAAAAACAAAAAAAAAAAAAGGCACAGCATTCGATGTTGATTTAGAATTCAAATGTTATTGTTATGGATGAAGCTTCAAACTATTCGGCACAGCCCTAACAAACACCTAACAGCACTAGTGTTATCGCTGCTAATAATTACTATAAACAATACTCATTACTGCCCATTCAAAGAATGATTACACCACCGTCTTCGTTGTTATAGCATTGTGTCATCCTCAAGGTCAGTTAATTAACAGTAGAATTCATCATTTATTAATGTCGTTAACAAGCGCTGTACTTTTTGCATGAACCTTTCTAAGAGAAGAGAGAAAGAGAAAAAAAAATGTTTCTCTATAATTAATTTTAAAGCCTTTATGTCCCTACCATGAACGCAAGTGTGCTGGAGCTAAATAGAGCGTCCTATTGGGTGACGCTCGTTGTTTACAACAACAGGAAAGACGGAGCAGAAAGAAAAGGTGCGGGAGGCTGAGGACGAGCAAGATTCATAAGCTGCTTTATGCTGTCAAACACATAGCAGATATAAGACCTGCGTTTGTCAAAATCTATCTTGATGGCCCTTTGAAAGTTTAGCTGCAACCGATCCAGAAAATGTGTTTGAGGTTTTCCTATTTAAACATGCAGCTCTGATCACTTTCAGGATGTTCCTGTCTGAGATTAGATGCTCTTGACTAACTTAATTTTCTTCTTCCATGTCTCCTAATCAAGCACTAGTTTAGGGACAGTTTATTTTCATGTTGAGTAACTGCAACTCATTAACAGTGACACAGTGTTCATTATGATGGATTATAATTTTATATGGAAGGTAGGAGAGATGCCTCTGAAGGATGTGGGCAACACTGGCGTCGCACCAAAGTTTGATGTTGCCTGGAAAGAAAGTGTCCTGCGATCTCAAATCGCCGTCATTAGTCTCTCCATAGCTGGACACTCACTAGCCCTTCTCGGTTGTCAACACTATACTATATTTACAGTACATCAGCTGTGATTATGCGGAAAACGCTGCTTATTCTTTTGCTGAAAATCCAGTTTTCGGTCCTCATTGGAATCTGTCTCTTTCTGTTTCCTGTCTTTTCATCCCAGGCACTAAATAATGAAGCAGGGCCACTTCAGCTAAGTGGGCTTTATACAGTTTAAAGTGGATCGGGATTTCCAAAGGGTTTTTAAAGTGGGACGATTGTACTTACTATAACATGGAGAGCTTTTCCAGTGGAAATACAAGAATATATATATATATATATACACATATATATATACACAGTATATATATTTAGTTTTTTTGTTTTCACCAAGACGGCTGTTAGTTTTGCATGAAGAGAATTTGTCTTCTCTTTACTTCTATTCCATTCTCTCTCAGGTGCAAGTGTAAGGAGGTAATACTTATACTTTTACTCCTTTACAATAATGCTATTTTGCTCCTAATCTCTAAAGTGTTTTATTTTTTTAAATGTTTATTGTCTTTACTCTTCTTTCACAAAATGGTTGTAAATGTAAATCTACCGGTATTACATTTTTTCACTTCCGGTTATGTACATAAAAGGTGGTTTGGTCACAGGATGCGCGGAGAAGCTGAAAAGCTCAGCTCAAAAGTTTAATAAAATTTTGTAAATTTAAATTTAGTCTTTCACAATACAGGCTATTTGTGGCTATTTCCATGTAAGTGAAGCTGTAGAAATAAGCATGAAATGAGAGAAAACTTGTGTTCCCAGTGACACGTAGCAAATTCATCAGCAGCAACAAGAATTAGTAACTAAACTAGTTCCGAGTCTTGGCATTGGCAAATAAGTTCGTTTTGGTGCAGGACCATTATTTATTCATTAATTATTGTGGTGTTGGATTGATTTTGTGCATTTAAAAAAATAAGTAATTTGTTTCTATCACATCTCAAACAGACAACTAATGACTTTGACATTTTAAATACTGATTACACCTCCGTTTGAAACTGCTGATTACATTGTTTGGTTAATTTACTGCACTTCATGTTCTCAATCAATTGCATATTTAATCAAGATTTATTTTTATTGTATTTTGGACATTGTATGGATACATACAATAGATATATCCGTGCATAGCATAATTGAGATCCTCTAACCAGCCAAGAATGTCAATATTGGAGGCAAAACTCTGAACTATGCTAAAGGACAACACGTTTTTACATCCAGTGCCAACTTTGTACAGTTAATTCAAAAGTGACCATTAATTAAAAGTCTGTGACAGACTGCATACTCTTATCTTTTGTTTTAGATCACTACCTACCTTAGCACTGAAAGGAACATTGTGCTGCATAATTGTTGCTTAAAATGTCAGTGAACTCTCCGGTTAGACCAGAATTTCTTTTGTCAAGTGGGATTTTTAGTCGATTAATATACATGAAAAGAGAGAAAAAAAAATATCTCCATAATGCTTGCAGCAGTGTTGGACAATGGTGTCCACCAACAACATCATTGGCAAAAAAAAAAAAAAAAAAAAAAAAAAGCCTGAAGTTTGCTTAGGGCCCATCAAACATTTGGGCCCAGGGGTCTGTGACATGATTGCTCGGGCCTGGTTAGCACGTCAAGACACAGCAGAGGACCGCCTCCTGCCATTATTTCACTGATGTGTTTTGTTGGATACAAAGACAAAACCAGCACACACAACTTTTCTTACCTGAAGTATCCAATGATGAAGATGGCCACCAGCAGAGAGCTGAAGGACACAGCGTAGCCAATGGTATACATGACATACAGCCGCTCAAAGAAGTCTTGCTGTGAACATAGACAGAAATACTTGCGATTCAGTTCATTCTTTAAAAGGGGAAATAGAGTTGCAGGAGAAACACATACATAACTCACAGCTGCGGGGATAGACGGCATGCAGCAATAAGAGCAAGAAAGCCAGCGGTCTAATCATTTTGTATTTGCATTTTGACAGGGCAAGATACTAGAACAGCACTTGCACTAAATATTGAAGCTAATACTGATACTAATGCCGCTACGTAGCCTGTACATATGTCATTTTAAAGAATGGATCAGTGCCATTTAAAAAGAATGGATCAGTGACTCATTCCCAGAGCTCTTACCATGTGGATTTATAAAAGTCTTAGCATGGAGGTGGCAGTCTTTAATCCTTAATCTCTGAACGCTTTACAAACTGGAGACGACATCAGGAGTTTAAAGAAAGCACCTGTCCGATCGATGGTTGAAAAGATTCTCTTAGATTTCAGACAGACCCAAAGGAGTCTGTAGATTTAGTATGATACCATGAAGAAAGCTCAATATAGCTCCATCCCTGGTAATATGTATTCACAGAGCGGATGACAGATCCCTCAGGCAATGTGGTTGGATATTAAAAGGAGAAGTTGAAATCAACACAAGAGTAATTCATATTTATACATGTACACTTCGAAAAGTAGGCAAAGATATTCATATTTTGTGAGCAGACAAAACACAGCTACCTTATAGTCAAAGTTAAATGAATATTTAGTTAAGTCTAGTTCTAGTTGCATGAGGGCCAAAATCACACCAAACACGATCTTTTTTTGATGGAAACAAATGGTGAATCAAGTATGAGTCAAGTTATTCAATAAGGGTTCATATGTATGTTTATATGTACATGTATGTATATGTACAGTATAATAAGTGGAAGATGTTTTAAGATGCACTGAGTCCCATGTCTGTTTGGATCTTTGTAGTGTTTCTATAAATCACTGCTCAGGGCAGATTTCATCTCATAACATCCCTGCTTTCTGCAGACAGCCTTCTTTTTCCTGAAGTGAAGAAAGTTACACGACGGAGGCTTGTCTTTTTTGCCTCAGAGGAGTCACACGGTCTCGGCTCAGATTATAATGAAAAGATTACAAATCAGCATGAGGATAGGAGTCTACTTCAGCCTCTCCTCGGTATTCTTTGGGCTCTCAAGTGAAGTTGAAGACCATTCAGAACAGGCACTGCACTAGTTAGTGGTTCTGATCCTATATAAGAATAAGAAAAGGCTAATCCTCCTACACAAACCTTTCAGACTTTTGTCTAATGATGATTTTTTTTTTCTGTTTACTACTGTAGTTGGAACTCTTGGCCTAGAAACATTTAAAAAAAGAAATAAAACAACCTGAAAAGGGAAGTTCACGCTTCAAACGCACTGCTAACAATGCATTATGCTGCTACTTATTTTACTAAGGTTGTGTTATATTCTCACTTATACTTATTTTGTATTTGCCTCTTTATCTGCACTGTCCCTCTGCTGTTGTAGCGCAGTAAATGTCCCCGCTGTGGGATGAATAAAGGATTTCTTATTCTGATAGGCATGCAGCCTGTGATGAGGAGACAAAGTGGATATTTCTTTGCATTAAGGAGTAATGGGCTAAATAAGGTGGGAGCGACTGTAACAGCTGTTCGTGGGTGGCAATCATATGGTAAGATTAAGGCTGCACAATTTATAGTTGTTAGTTGTTACCGTCATCGCAATATCAACTTGCGCAATAAACACATGGCGAAAGAATGTATGTAAGAATGAGTAAAAAGCTGCACTTTAAAATGTATCCATCATTCTTTTCATTGATTTTGTGTTCAGTTCAATGTTCAATTTGTTCGATAAAACATTGTTTTGTTGGCTATCATTTTCTTCCATTTTTTTTTTTTTTTTTTTTTTATTCAGCAAGCATTTTATTGTATATTGACGATATATTGAAAGCAGCAGAAAGGCAGAACATAGTGCACTTTAATATCTGGGACATGACATGAAGCACTCACAGATAGCGAGCATCTGACGTCTGCAATCAAAGAACATTTATTCTGTCGGATTGATCGCAGTCAGTCTCCACATGAGCCTGAGAGAGTCCTGAAAGATTTACAGCTTTGACTGTTACTGTTTGTCCTGCATGTCTATTCATGATTGGGTAGGCATAAGCAACCCGTTCACACTTCCACCCACGCGACGGACAAAACCTTTAGCACCTGTGTGCGCCAGCCTACTAAACTCCATTTTTAGATGCACAGAGCTACTCCCTGGAGCTCCATAGTTTGAAGCGTAAGGGACACTGAGCAAGCTGCCATTTTTTGACGAGTTGGGTGTGATAATGTGTTGGAATAAGATTGTTTAGCGAGCTAACCAACTCGGCTGCTGCCTGAACGTTTTACAGTCATACTCACTCTCCCTTCCTCATCAGTGGGCTGAAGGAAGCGCAGACACTCGGAGTAATTGGTCCATGTTTTGTTCCAGCGGTCGACAAACACCCAGGAACCATTGACGTCACACTTCCTGTAAGCGTGTCCTGTAAACACAGTGGAAGTATTTCAGTGCTGGTGCACATACATGTGGGTTACCTGGAGTGCCGAGCAGCCCGCAAACTGTGAAATGAGACAACCCAGTCCGTTTTTTGTGGGCTGTCTACGTCCGAATACATGAGATTCAACAAGCCATTCAGATGTGGCTCCCCTTCCGTTTTGATAAAAGTAATGTGTTTTTTGAACATTACAACATGCTCAAGTAGAAACTCAAAATACAAGTAGGAACCTGAAAATGAGCATGATATGTCCCCTTTAAAGGACCTGTACTCCCATGGTAAACCTACTACTGGTACAGACGGTGCTGATTCCCCTGATAGCTTTGTTGCACCCGTTAGGTGTGGGAAACTACACCTTCATCATCATTAGAGTTCTTTTTCACAAAAAGCATGTTGACATGTCAGGCTAAGAAAACTCAGGCGTGAATAGTCAAATTAATCATGGCTCAATTCCATTTAGCTGCTTCAGTTTCAGGGTCCTGGTGTTGTGCATCGTGGTTCACTGTACACTGTCCCATCTTACTGGGACACTAGATTAGAAAAACCTTTGCTTTTCTACGACAAGTCAAAACATCTGTTGTGAAAAAGTCCAGTGTACAGAAAAAATATACGGTGCAAGTGCAAAAACACTTTTTTTTATTTGAATCTTTCAGATAGTTCAGTTAAAAGTGAGTCATTAATAATACTGATATTACAATATGTCCACAGCATAAACAGCCTGAATGTATCTCTATATTTAAAGTTACTTGTAGTTCTCATCGGCAAAAAAAAACTGTTAACCTTTGTGATTGAAGTCATAGATGTAAGACGGGCAGGGGACCTTGGTAGTCAGCCCAGGGGAGCCATGGGGCCAACAAATAAGACCGTCCCAGTCAGGAGGGCACACCTCATCTACAGCGAGAAGAGCATACGTTAGAGGAGGCCAACAACAATCATCCTCATCAGACTTATAAACCACAGGGTCTGAAAGTTCAAAAGAAGGATTTTAATAGTTTACAATCAACAAATCAAGACTAGGGCGATTAAGATAGTTTTAACTAGAAAGGCAACGGCTTACAATGTATTTGGTGCGAATCTCCCTGAATTACCGTTAAATCTTCCCAGAACCCAATTTTCTTAAATTTGAGATTAATGCTCCCACGATTTGTTCATTAGATGCCAGAAAGGTTAAGAATAATATCGAGAATATGTTCTTTGTTTTAAAAATCAAATGAGCATCTAGATTACATACCTGAATGGTAATGAAATATTGCTTCATCGTGTACATAGTGAATGAGAAATGAAGTCGTATAAATCCTCTTATTCACGGTATTGTTCTCTAGAAATGAGTATTCTCCCGTAACAAAACACACTCACAGTTAAATATCTTAATATTGCAGGTGAATCTTGGCTCTACACTGATTTTCCTCGTGCACATGTTCCTTTGCCTTTTGCCAACAAAACCTATTAACAGAAACCCAATGTCGGTGGATTGTATTGTACAAGTGTTTACAAAATCAAAAAAACATTAGTGCAGTGAGAAATGTGAGAGCCACTTATGGACATTGAAATGGACGCCCCAGAAATAAATGTGCACCTCTGCTGACTCACCTCCTCCCTACTCTAACAACTAAATTACTGTACTTATATATAGAAAGCATTGCAGAGTGCAACTTTCAAAAACAAATGCTCTTTCTATTCTACCAAGTGTCATTCAAAAATGTTGGTCAGCTTCTGGCTGCCACTGTGATTATCGCATGATGCGTCTTAAAGATTTGTGAACTTAAAACAGTTCAGTTGAAAACAAATTAAAGCTCGCAGTGTAAAGGTAGTAGGTAATTGCAGCTTCGGTGTTAAAGTTCTCAGGCAGAGAAGGCCTGTCAAGCTTTGCATTTAAGCAGTGTGCAAATATTGTAGACATGCTTACAGCCAAGAGGGGAACAGCAGGGCCGTGTTTGTAGTGCTGTTGCTCATCGACTGGGTACAGTTTGTGGTAAATACTGGATTTAACCGTTGGGTTTGCCCCAGCATTGGATGTTCACATGTCGGGTTAATTTTGTCTGTTATTAAAAAAACAAAATGTGGGATTACGGACCATCCAATAAAATCTGCATCCCAAAATAGGCTTGTTCATGTGTTCCTAAACCAACTGATAAGAGAGGACGAGTTTTTAAATGAATGTGCAGATGCACGGGATGATTCGAACGGTGCGTCAGCACAGCAGAGTTTGGGTTTGTTTGCATCACTTAACATTTATGAGTCACAATCAAGTCACAACGTATGCTTATTAGGCTTATTCTGACAAACAGAAAAACAATGAGAGGGGAGCAACTAAACAGTGAGCGTGTAGGTGATGACGGAGGACAGGAGTGGAGGTTTAACCAGCTGAGAACAACACCAGTTGGCATCCACAGTATTTTAGTTTGTGGAACAGGAAGAGATTGAATGCTGGCATCAGAGTGCGGTGGTCACTTTCCAGAGCTCCTGGCAGGATATGACTGACAGTTTATCGGACCGATAGAAGAGCCCGACAACGATCTCTGGCCCGATAACACGTATCATTTACAGCAAAAGCTCAACAACGAAAAACTACGAATCGCGAACCAAAAACAAGAAATGCAAAACCAAAAGGAATTTCACATTTCTTTGCATTTCACATTGTAGCTCTATGTCGTATTTTAGAATGATGGTCATTTTGGGTTTGTGGACAAAATGAAGCCAATATGTGCACCCCTCGCCGAGAGTGACATAAACACCTGGGAGATAAAGACAAATTGCTGGCAGATAACGGGTGGCCTCCATAAATATGTGCATGTACCTCCTAAGGTTTGCCCTGAGAAGTTTATGTGACTGAGTAGCGGTATAACAAATGAAGCGCTGAGGTTACAAATGGGGTTAATTGTGAACTCGGTAGTTTACATTATTTTGCAGGGTTACAGGTTCCAATAGAAAAAGCCGCCTTCACAATTGGCACTTCTACTGTAAACTGTATGTGCCATGCTAGATTGGAAAGCTTGCAGGCGTAGCAACAGTAACTAAGGGAGGATGGGGTTTAACAGAGAAAATTGGCAAAATGTAGAGAATTGTGTACCTTTTTTTTTTTTTTTTTTTTTTTTTTTTAAGTTAACTTTCTGTGCACGTTTTTTACCTGTGGACTCTGGGTCAATGTTGGAGAGGTTCTGGTAGCACTGCAGTTTGATTTCATAAAGGATGTACATCTGCTCTTGTGCAGACAGAGGGCCATCAAAATCCATCTGTGGAGCACAACAAACAAGATCACATCTGTCACTCTGAATCTTTATGTATGCAAATTATCATTTTCCTTTTTGTTTTGTTTTTTAATAACATTTGGGACATATTTCCGTATTCCATCTGCCAGGTCAACAGTTTGTGCTAACCGAGTGGAGGAAAGTCGTGACGACAATAACAATGGCAGAAGGCGGAGAGAAACAACGCTTTGTTCCACATTTTTAATTCTAATTCTATTGTCTGGGTTTCTTTTTTTTATAAGTGAGATTCTGTATATTTTACCATTACAGAGAGGAATATTTGTGAATTCATTTGATCTTTTCTCATATAATCTTAATTAGGCTTCCCTAACCTAGTTCTACCAACATTCAGAGCACCGCTCGGTGTGACCTTACATCATCAAGCCCGGGTTGTTCCGATACTCCTTTCACACAACCGTCATTACATCTTTCCAATCCTTTCTACAGTATTGATCAACAGTTGTTTTTATTTGAGCTCTATTGAAAAATGTTCCTGACTTCAGCTAGGTGGTATTGTTTTGCTTCTGGTCCATTGGTTTTAAAGATACATGTTTCAACAGTAGAAGAATAAAGTCAAAAGCGCTGGGTCACGTGGTGGCGTGTCTTTAGCATTTAAACGTTGTTTGTTCACAAACCTGATGTCAGAGTTGAGAGTCATTACTGTCACTTTTTTGGACAGTTGAGAGTCACACGATTTAACGTGTGAACTGCCACGAAATGCTTCGAGGCATCTGTGCGCCAAAGCAATTCCCATAGCAAAAAAACATCTGACAGGTCAATTGAAAGCGGTGCACAGGAGAACGGGAACGTGTGCAGACAGAACTTTATTTCTTTAAGAGACTAAAAGAAAACCCAGTGCCGTCTGTGCTGCTATGTGTGAAACACTGGTTATATAAGAGCAATTTCAAACTTTACTAACTCAACTCCACATACACATTTAGCTACACTGTGTGGTTAATTATAATATTAGATTTGTTTACCAGTGTTGGTATTCCTCCTTGTTTATGTTTGTGTACCCAGAACTATATCACTGAAGCCATAATTAGAATGTCAAAATATTAATTGACCTTTCCTCCATTGATGCAGCAATTCCAGAAAAGTGATTTGTTTATTTTGACATTTAAAAAACAAATAGGAATTTTCGACAATGTTGGTCGAAAGTAAACCATCCCATTTTGTATTCATTGTTATCATCCCATTTTCAGTGTCAACAGTCAAGCGTCAGTTTGAAGTTGAAAGGATTTTTCCTCAGTATTTTTTCGTTAGGGAACAAGTCAGAGCCAGTACAGGTAGCTCTGATTATACAACTTCCTGGGATGTCCCTGAACTTCTTTTGTAGATCAGCATGTTTTAATGTCAGGACAAAAGAAAACAATCTGCAGACCCATTAATAGAATCATGAGGGGAACATCCAATAAATATAATAAGCTCCACTCCTATCAAACCTATTACAACAGCTAAGTTAATAAGTGATGTCATAGCCCTCACCTTAGCCCTTAAAAAGTCAATTAAACAACCATTTTTCATCTAAGGAACACAGCTGAAGTTAGACGTTTGAAAGGAATAAAATGTGCTTTTATGCTACCTTACTGTTAGGTACTATGCTGCGACAAGGCTTTTGACTTACTGCGAGCGGGTCATTATTGAAATAAAAAATATTGAATCAAATGAACCCTGACAGGGTGAGCGGGAAGCCGGACTAAGCTCGTTACAAAAGGAATCCATAATTTGACACAAAATATTGATTTAAAAATGATTGTATTGATTTAAAAAACGATTGTATTGCTAAAAAAAAAAAAAATTAATTGTCATTTCTTCCGCTAAAGAAATAGTCCGCTCGCTGTGTTTGGAGAACTGCATCCATGGCAACGGTGTGTCATTCAGAGCAGCGGTCTGCTATTAGGAAATAACAGAGCAAGGAATGTCTATTTGGCCAATCAGAATCGAGTATTCAGCAAAGATGAGTAGGTCTTTCCCCTTGTGTGAATTCTTAATAACCTCCTTATCAATCAATCAATGGTTACCTTTCGTTAAGATCCACATCTGCCTTCTCTCCTTTCATTCACATTTTTTTCACGCTGGCAAAAGCTGTTATTTAGCTTAAAATACCCCGAGACTGGATCATTAGAATGGAGCAGAAGCGATTACTTTTATTTAGACTAATGGTAAAATATGTCCATGAATCTCATGTGTTATACTCTGGTCTTTCATACCTCAGGGATTTTTTTGTTTGTTTCCAAACATTGGCTTAGTTTTGTTCTAATATTCTGCTCAATTTGTTGCACCTATTTACTCACTATTTACTGGAAGTAGTAGTAATAGTACAGGAGGTAGGGGAGGAGTTAACTGCTGAAATCAGTCAGTTCAAGCTGTAATACTAAACTCATGAGTCTCTCTTGTGGCCGTAAACGAGAAGAGCACATGAGCCGTCCTTTTAATGTCAGGTCAATTAATACCATACATGCCATGAAAATTGAAATAAAGACATCATTATGGATTCATGCCATAAATGTCTCATAACCTGTCAGCCTGACGACAGTGTCAAGTTTACTGAACCGTATGAAAGAATGTTTCTGACAGACTGTTGTTAAGATGATCATTCAGGCACACTGAATGCCTCACCATTATAAAGATGTGCACGCTTAAAAGTGGGGGTTTCTGAAGGGTCTGCCATTTCCTTCGACTGTTTGTTACAGTAAATTATGTCAATAATGTCTCAGAATTTCATGACAACGGGAACTGCTGTGGCAGGAAAGCTCGGACTAACGCTAGGTTTATGGCTGAATATGTTAAAGATATTGAAGGCCACTAATCCTTAAATGTTCCACTCTTAGTTTAACGCTGAAAAGGTCAACAACAGTGTTCACTTCTTCAATATTAAGAGCCAAAGCTATAATCTCCATCTAGCCTCTGTCTTTCCCTGACCATTTTTGTAGCCTACATCTAACCACACGCCCACCATTCAGCCCCAACCATCTCCCCAAGGTTCCTGAGCTGCACAGGAACGCAACACTTTAATCGCCTGGAGAAAGAAAAAACATAAATGGAGCTGGTAAACATAATCCAGGCAGCAACTACGTTTTACATTTCCTCCGAAAACATATTAAAGAGAAATGGCTGCATCATGAGATAAGATAAGATTGGAGGGGTGGAAGAGATGACATAATTACAGAGGTGAAATGCAAGCTATTGTTTCTTTGCAGTGATATATGGTGTGTCGTCACAGACAACAATGCTGCATGTCTCTTTTCTGCAGCAATTCACTGGTGTAGTCGTCCCAGCATGGACATTACATCTGTTGATCTGTCTAGATTACCCTACAAATCAATGTCGATGTTCACAAGCTGTCTCCATTTACTAAAAATTATGAGGGGGCCACTTCCAACTTTAGTTTTAGTCTTTTAACATAATGAGGAGGTGGTGCGCAAAAAAAGTATGTGTGTATTGAGTGAACCCCAACATATATTCCAGGCAACTTTTGATTTCCATATTCTGGAAAAAACATTTCTGTCTGAGCACAAGCTTCCATGGTGATGTGTGGGAAGAACTGTCTAGCTCTGGTTTGTAATTTAAAGCTATGTGAGTCAGAATCCGTTTGTTAACGAGACCTATACAACCTCGAGATGTCTGTATTAGTGCAAAATGATTCCCCTGTAATGTGTAGAAAGAACATTCTACCCCTGGTTGTTAAGCTCAATCTGCACGATGGGTCACGTCTGTCACTGAAAAGTACATTTCGAACAGGGACACATAACAACCACGTTGCCTGTTACATTCTATTCTGAACCAGTCACAGGATTATTCACAGGTCAGTGACTAATAACCCAGGCTAGTCTGGGGATTGACTTTACTCAGCCACAGGGCTCATGACACAGAATGTGAGACAAGTTTGTCAGATGATGGTTATTGATGAAACTCCATAAATTACAAACAGACAAACAGACGTTCTGCAGTGCTGGTGTGACCATCTATAAAAAAAAAAAAAAAAGACAAACGTAGGGACCAAATACACTGTAAAGGCAGCCAGTATAAAGCACAACATATTTGACTCCTGGGTGATGAACACTTCTTTTGTACCTTTTGTATCTAAAGGGGGAAAACCTCAGCAACACTGATATATTAAGGATGGATCAAATAAGCTGGACGGTTTGTAATCGTTACTGCACAGTATGTATCTTATACACAAATCGAAAGCGACTGTTATTATAGGTTAAAAGCGTTCTGCTTAAAAAAAAACTGGATACACAATGTGTCCTTACCTGTGCATTAACGGAGGTCCAGCACGAGAAAAAGTTGAAGACTAATATCCACACTAACAAGTTCATAGTTGCCTTCATGTCCAGCAGTGTAAAGCCATATGAACCACGCGCTCATTTGAAGTCACCCAAAGCTTATGGTCGAGATAAACATCACCTCTCTTCATCATTACTGAGTAAGAGCTTCACATAAAGTTTCGTCGCGCAAGTTCGGTCCAAAAGCTGAGATGCCCAGCGCAGTGTGGAGGATGCAGCGGTGGAATTCATCCGATCACACATTCCACGTGGGGGGGGGGGGGTTCCCACTCAGTACACTCAGTAAGCTTCTCCAAAGTGAGCACCGTGACACAGGTTCCCCCCGCAGAGGAAGAGTCCGGGACGCACGCTGGCACTGGAGATTTCTGCTAGTCTGGGATGTGGCGCGCTCGACCTGGGCGAGCGGGGGAAAAGCCTGAAAGTGAGCCTCACTTCCATTTGTGTCACAGATGTCATGATGAGAAGCCTTGATCTGTCATAAATCCCCTCAGCCTGCGCGCGTTATCTACCACACCACGCAGTGGGACCGGCGCGTGCTGCCCCTACCTTGTACTACGCCACCATATGATGTGTGATCAAGATATTCTCTTCCCCTTTGAGCATTAATTGATGGCATGTTATGGACGTGTGTGTGTGTGTGGGGGGGGGGAAGCACCCACTGAGATAAGATATATAAAGTATTTAATTTTTGACCTCGTAATCATACAATTGGCCCATCAAAATACCATGTTTTACTAATAGGCTCTCTGTGTTGGCTCTATAAAACACAGAGAGCTTTCCATAAAGTGCGTGTGTGTGTGTGTGTGTGTGTGCGCGCTCAGCTGCTGAGTGGTTGTGTCTTGTTGAGAAGAGATTGCACACTAAGCATTAAAAAGTCAACTGAAGTGCTGCATTTTCCCTCTGCGCCACCCAGACGTGTATCGGCTCAACGAATGAACGAATTGTCTGTATTTACGTTGCGCTTTTACAGCGGAGTCATCTCTAATACTCATTGCAAACACACACTCGGACAGGCAATGTTCTTCCGCATCATACATTGCGTGTGCATGGTTTACTTTTCTGGTTCTCCTGTCGTTGAGTCATTGTCTCCTGCTTTGTGTGTAGCAAAGTGAATGTTGATTCTTAAATCATACATGCTTACTGTTTGTGAGTATATCAGTAGAGAAGAAGACGAGAGTGAAAGTGTAAATAAAACAAATAAAAAATGAGATCTAATGATTCTTAATTACAAAAGTTTTGAACAGTCAGGATTAGGCATGGTTTAAAATATTAATACCTTTACAATATTTCACTACATGTTTTCAGTAGGGAAGGCAAACTCATTAAAATATACAACAATTAAGAATTAGAATGCACCAGAAGCCACCAAATCTGGGCTTTTACGGCCAGGATGCACCCGGACTACTTTTTCCCCCATCGGCTGGCTGCTACATATCCTTGTGAAAGTTCCCGATTACTGTACACGGCATACTATACTGTGACCCTGTGTGGCATGTTTAACATGCTTCAACATTGTTAATTTATTGTGCTCCCGTGTTTCATTTGGTATCTTTGAAGAAGAACTTTTGTGATTAAAGGACCAGGGAGTTTTATTAAAGAACACGTCCACTTTTATGCTAAGTTGAAGTAGATGGAGCCACGCCAACATAATTATTAACAGTCAGAATCGATCAACACTTTGATCCAATTCTTCACAACATTCCATTCAACTTGCAGTTTAATAGCATCCCGACCATCCGCGTGGTCTTTTAGAGCCCATGGCGCTGAAGGAGCTGTCCATGGTGCCGACAAACCCGGATAAGGCAGCAGCTCAATGTAAACCATGGAACAGGCGCCTCATTTAGCGCAAATTATTTTTAGGATTTGCTAATCTAGGTGAAAAAGCATTGCCTGTTTACCTCCTCTTTAAAACGTCTGTAACTGCTTATAAAGCCTGTTGAGCATGATTCTCTAATTATGTTGCCTAGACTGTAGCACAACACACACATGGGTAGAGCCTGTCTAATAACTCCTTATTGAAATAATACATTTAGCGCAGGCACCATGGACTCACACTGTGCGGCATCCTGTTCAAGTGGTAACTGTTGACAGCATGCAGCTGCCAAATTGACATTTGTGGGCCATCAATTACCCAGCATGAAATGGGTGAATATGATGGAAAATGAACCACTTTACAACCTCATGTTAGCAGTGTAAAAATAAAGAGCAGAAACAGAAGGAGACGGTGAACTAGGCAGAAGAAGAAAAAACAGTACATTTCCAAGTCAAAAACTTTCTGGATGCATTTTTTTGCAGAAATAGAAAGAGATCCCGGGAGCACACATCCATGCTTATGAAAAAAAAAAAAAAAACTGTTTGAATAGGCTCTGATTGTTTTTTTGTTCACACCAGCAGCAATAATTGTTCCTCTGCTCAATATTTAGAAAAAGGTCATCCATTTGTATTTTCCCAAGTTCTTTTCAGCATCTCACAAAGGCCTCCTCATAGAAGCGACGGCCTGGGCGGGTTTCAGTTTATCCACCCTGATAACACCTGACGTGTTGCGAAACCAATATAAATCCCATATGTTGAAGCCTCTCTAAAGACTCATTTAGCTCAGACTCAAACTCACCTGTATTGCTTCGTGCCACTTGCTCTCGCCAGGCAATTACAAATGAATATATCTCTGGTTCTACAAAGGTACTTTGAGCTTTTCTTGAAGTGGTTTGCTCCCCCACTGGTCATTTCTTTCGCTGGTCGTCATGCAGGCATTGACATTTTTTACAGTGTTTCAATGTGCTCAGTGGAGCTGCACAGAAAAAGATTAATAATAGGCAAATTAATCAAATCTCAAATGAATCAGAAGAATTTACTCGCAGATTTGATTGCCAAAAACGCACATAAAATCCTTTATATGTTTTATTATTATAATAAAATATAGAACTAGTGTTGATATTCTTCTTAGATTCACAGAATCACAGAAATTGTAGTCATTCATATGAAGAAAACTGTCATTGAAATTCTATTGCCGGTAATGTAATGTAATGTATTTTAATTATGTTTCACTGCTCTGCTTTTTTGGAAAGGTATATTTATATCAGTGTATCCATCATCTATGTGGTGATGAAATATAGCCTCCAGAAATAGTACATATGTTGCTTGGAGACATTACTTCAATAAAAACTGACTTATTTCACCTATATACAGATGGCTGCACATAAAAATCAAAAGGACGCAAGTAGACGTGTGTTTTTTTTACAGTAACTTAAACGCCAAAGAAGAAGTATTGACTTACTGCCTTGTATTTTAAAACGATAACCGACAAGAAGGGTGTATCTATCATAGAAAAGTTCTTCAGCAAACTCATGTTTTGCCTCTGATAAATTGGTACTCGAACATGACAGACACCCACAGAGGGCGGCTACTCTGCTGCTTCACTTCTGAGTGCCTGAGCTGAGAGGGGAGCTGATTGAGGCAGCACGCAGTAAGTCCTGCCAGCGTGCTCACATCATAGAGTTTGGGTTGTGAATGACGCCGTAAATGAGCCATTTGTCAACCTGCCAGGTCGGTGAACACTCTCCTGCTTATTCTCACAGTTGTTGAAATCGTCGATTATGTCAACCATCAGAAAGTGTCTATACCAACACGTGCTATGTTTTCAATTTGACCATTATTGTCTAACTCTTTGTCAACCAGCAACAAGCCAGTAAAAAAAAAAAAAAAAAAAAGTCACAAACACAGCGGCAAGTGTTTGCCCACATATTATACTTATAGTGTGTAAAACAGGTATGTTTTAGTATAAAACCATGATTCTATAGTGTTGCATAACAAATCAACGTATGAATCATATATAACAGAGACGGATATGAATGTGTGTAAACTTTTTCAAAGACATAAAAACAGGCGGTTGAATAATAAAGTTCATTCTGAAAGGGACGTTGAGGGTGAGGGTGTATGTGATTTATGAGTGATAGTGTAAATAAAGGTGTAAAAGGGAAAAAAGAGGTTGCATGAGTTATATATATATATATATATATGTATGTATATATATATATATATATACTGTATATATGTAGTCGTATGTAAAGCTTTATCAATGTTTACTTCAGTGATGCAAAATAAATCTTTTTCATTTGTTAGGATCATTTATATATATATATTCCAGTATATATATATATATATATATATATACATTGCCCTCAATCTTGCTGCCAGGTAGGCTCAGACAATCCAGCCTTCTACAAATTCTGTAAATCTGACACGCAAGAGTCATGGGAACCATGTCCCACTAGGAGTCAGCGGTTTTAGTTGCCTAAAATGTGAAAGATTTTTGAAATGTGTCCCAAATTTGCAGATACAAAGAGAATCAAATTGGACTTGACTTCAAGCTGGATACTGGAATAGCTATTACAAAACGCCATCTCTTGCCTTTACTTTAATTAGAATATGAATATGTTTCTGCAGTCTTCCTCATTGACTTTCAGATGCATAACTCCAACATGTTCAGTATGCATGCAGAAGGTAAACCATAGTGTTATCAGGCCAGACTATTTAACATAAGTTAACATAAGAGTAATGACTGATTTGAAAGATAAAATCACTTCTCACTGAAGTCGAAAAAAAGATTGTGTCATAACTGCCAATGAAAATATGAAAATGTTATTAGAAATAATTTCCTGATGCTGTTTCCTTTTTCAGAAGCAGCATATCAACGTATTAGTCCAGTTTTTAAAATTTTCAAACCCAGACTGAAGAAGTGAAGACACTCGAGAATGTGATAGCCTGGAGGGAATTTCTTCTTTCATATTTGGGAAAACGTCCAATTAGGCTGCAGTCTAATAGTCTTTTATGCTTAGGAAGGTTCCTAACTGAGTGAAATGACCCACAAAGGGCAGCCACAACAGACACTGGAAATGATTTACCAGAAGCATACATGTCAGAGGTCTTGTTAAGCGAATATTTTCCGTCATTGACTGATTTTTTAAAACAATGATGTAAAAATCAGAAGGGGTTGCAGCTGTAACACTGGTGCAGAAGGAGCGCATGCTGCAGGATTTCTTTTACCGGTGCTTTGTTTTAACTCATGACCCTGTTAACTGTCAGCCGATTGTGTCTGTGGTTGTCGTAGTTACGACAGCTGTAAGCAATGTTCAAAACGGTGAGTGGACACGTTTCCTCCTAAACAAGACTCCAAAGACGAATCAGTCAGGTATGTTTTGATATTTGAACGAAAAACTAAACAAAGAGGCATTCAAGAGGACAGCTACATATGATGCTGCATCAACAGCTGTTGTTACTGTGCAACCACAGACGCATTTGGCAAAAAATGTCCACTTCCACTTCAAATGTTGCCCGACTTCAAACTTTGGCTGAAGTGGCGCTGATAAGTCCAGTCTCCAGTGTGGCAGCAGAGTCCATGTTCAGAACAACATTTCAACGCCCCTGAGAAGATCCCCCTTGTATTTAAACAAATCATTTACAAGTTTCAATGGTGTGAAGGGTGGTCATTATTTACTGATTGAACATGAAGGAGAAATGTTTGTATGCCAGAGAGAGGGACATCATAAACATCTTTATGCTTTGTATTCTGGGGTTATTTAGAATGCAAAGGCTAGATGAAAGACCACATACTGTACCATTCACATACTTATAATTATAATATGCAGGCGTCCTTGCATACTATATGCTATTACGCTACACGCAGCGATTATAGTCTTGTATAGAATAATAGAACACAATCTGCATAGAAATAGCCCCATTGCAAGGGTTGTATTTTTCTTTCTAACTTCTTGTCTGTCATTCTTACAACTGTTGAACAGTATAATTCGTAATCTCATTTATCCCGTCATATGCTCAGTACCAGATGAAAGGAACTAAATAAATATAAATTAGTATTCTCAAGGTTGGACAAGTTTTAGCAAAAATGCATGTTTGTGAAGTAGTGAGCATATGACCGGATAAATGAGACTTGGATTATGGAAAATGTTTTCTTCACAAATTCAAGGTAACAGACCTTTTACATTGCTTTCCGATTCTGGTTTTACATGGAAACATTTGATCATAGATTATACTAGGCCACAGTAAATAAAGTAAGCTCAACTCCACTGCCTCCTGAGTCTGATTTTAGCATGAATAACACTTTGACCATTGTGTCTTTCCAGTGTGGGATTTAATAAGAGCTGAATTAAGTCATTTTTGAACAAGTCTGGCTCTAAACAACTAAATACAATGACGCTGTTAAAATTATGGAAAGATAATACAGGACAGTGCACCTCACTGTCTCCATGACTACAAAAAGCGGCCAGTCTCACGTGTGCTAGACACTGCCGTGTTATTGTGTTACGCAGCATTCAATTCCAGCATTTATTTTACTTCTCAGCACTCAACATACAGTATATACGGTCAGCCAAAAGCCACCTTAAATGAACACGCAGAAACCTATTCATGCAATATTGCTAGTACTGAACCTCTTACAATTGCAATAATCAAGACACTCATCAGAAGAGCTGCACATGCACTACACTGTAGAAATCGATATTTAATCAATATAATATAGCAAAAGGCAAAGGGAGGGCCCTCCCTATGGAGGTGAAAAGATAAGGGTGCAGCTCTTGCTGTGTGTGCCCTGCAATGTTACTATACAGGACACACTCACAGGCAGAAGAGACGTTGAAAGCATGGATTAGTGTTTCACTCTAAGTGTAGCTGTGACCCAACTGCATACTAGCTCTCACTATGTTTATGTTACATCTACAGTGTGGGAGAAAAAGTGAAAAAGTATAAAGACTTGTTGCCTGTACTGCAAAGTACCAAGACATGTCACATCCACGGACAACGGTCCGTGTGGAGAGCAAAAGAGGTGAAATGCAACTCCAACTCTATTGTCGCATGTCAAGTTGCTAATTGGACTGTAACCGTGAGCAGCACGTCGAAGAGGAAGTCTTGCTGCTGGCTATACCGAGAAATATTGTCCGTTGCCCCCAGAGGCTAATTGTTGTATAAATAGCTGATTGGTTGCGAGATTGACATTAAACTGAAAAGTGCTGGACTGTTGCGAGAGCTCACTGTTTCAAAATGTTGATAGGAGAAGGCTTACTTTGCAATGATTTGGGCCCTAAGGCAGCTGCCGCAGTATTATCTACTCGTGAGGTCCCGGCTTACTTCAGTTGACACTTTGCTTTACATGACGCTTATTACCAAATGAATGTGGTAAATCAAATTACCACAAACTAACAGGTTGGTTTCTGGAGCTTTGGACAAAGCATCATTTCCTGCCTCGCCTTCAGGTGTCTGCTGTGTGAGCTGTATTTGATGGGTATATGAAGGCAACAGGATGCTCACACAAAGCCCAGGAGAGGGATCAGCAGGGGGTCGATGGGGGCCAACAGGTCATTTTCTCTTGGTAAATTAATCCGACTATTTTTCTACAGTTCACTGGTCCATTGTGTGTGTCTGCCGGACTGCCTGTGTGCTTTTGAAATGACTAACACCGTCACACTTTGTCCGTCTGTCCCTCCTCTCCGGCCACATTTCCAGATCCCCAAATCAAACCATTTCCCAACCTTCCACCAGTCGCACCCATCTACGCACCTGTTCCCCCTTATGTCTTCAGCTCTGCAGTCTATGACCTGTCTGTTTCCCACACACTCCTTGCCAGTTAAAATGTCTGTGTTGTATGCTCGGTGTGTGCTTTGGCTTTTCAAACTTCATGTTACCTGAACCTGAACTTCAACCTGGAACTGTATCTTCCTGACCTTCTGCCTGATTCACGGATTTATGATTCTCTTCTTTACACTTTTTGTATTGGTTTGCCTGTTTGGACTGCCTTCCTGGTTTCGCCCTCCGTACCTTTCTGTTTTTCCGAAAAAGCCCCGAACAATATGAGTTTGTGTAGTAGTCTGCATTTGGCTCCTATCCCCTGACACCCTGCTTAATCCAGCTGTGACAAACACCTTAACTGACAGTTAAAGAAAATGTATATGCATTTTATTTATATTATTATTTTATCATGAACTGTCACTTTCAGTTTA
>CALSBV010011748.1:5368823-5386989 GCA_943590825.1 Bovichtus diacanthus
AGACAGTAATAAATTATTCAGTTGTTTAAAAAACACTTTGCAAGAATCATATCAATAATACAAAATGGTATCAAACATACATGATGCAACATTTTCATTAAACACATTCAGTTTTTTTTTTAGTTTTTTTTCCACCTCCCCAACGTTCCAGAGTCTGTTGCTTCATTGCTCAATGATCAGTACTTCAATGTTTTCTGTCCTTCTCTGGAAACTCTTTGTGAAGTCCCTTTAACAGTAGATGTAGATTAATACCGATTTCCTTTCTTTTGCTGAGGTTGATTTTCTACTTTCATGCTGAGGTGAATTTGTATGCCATTCAATAACTGAGGGTTTCTTTTTTTGTTTTTTTTTTCTCCATACTCAACCTCCTTATTTTAAAACATGGAACTTTTCGTTCAATACCTTTCCAATGATTAAATTCCAATTGATTTAATCTCTGTCACAATCATCACAAAAGGCAACAGGCATACACACAGGCACACAGGGCTACAACACTAATTGCCTATTTGCTTGTTTTGTTATTCGATTTTACATTCAAATCGTTTTTTTTTTCACCGTGCCTCTCTTTTTCACTTACAGGTTTTGAACAGAAAACAACATGCCAATAGGAAAAGTCAGAAATTGTATTAAAAGTGCAAAAATGTATTTCCTTCAAGAGACGGTATTCATCCAGACAAAAAAAAAAAGTTGTCCACCGTAACTTTAGTGCGTTAACAGTACAAGCCATTTCATAGGTTATTAAATTGTACATTCCTATCCACCTCAGGACGACAGACATGGAAATACTGAATGTCTTGTTGCTTCGAGTGTGTGGTTTTCTTACAACTGAACTTAGCTAGGTTAACATGGCTTTCAGCCCCGGGAGCATCACACTGCCTGATGTATTCCCAGGGCTACAGTATGCATGTGTCCCCAAACTAAAAAAAAGGAGTGTTCTCCTCTGCTGAGCATGATTCATTGTCCTGAATTCAGCGGTGCGGTCTGAAAAGCCCCCTAGATTGAAATAAAGTGACATCACATTATTTTGGTTAGTGGCCAGTGCAAATCAGCTTCTCCAGCCTGCTTCAGATCTGAAACGCGAAGCTCTCATTACCCATTGTCTATTCTATTTCATTAAGAATTGCCTACAGATCTTTTTTTCAAACAGCATTGAATTTGTTTACATTGCCACCTATGATTAGATTTTTTTATATCACAAATATACTTGTAATTTCTATATATATATATATATATATATATTTATTTATTTTTTTAGATACAAAAACATGGAAAGTAACTTTTTTTTTTTTTTTTAAGACTACAAAAAATATCCGGGCTATTGTCCATACAGTACTGACGAAGACTGCACTCTTCGTGCCATTGACGATGACAGAAGAGGCAACCTAAATAAACCATAATTATTTTTCATATTTGCTGTAATGTGGCTCTGATATACTGCGTGTCTGTATGATGAGAAAATAATCCATTTATAAGTCTGTAAACATGGCCGCTGACACATCAGTGTTGGTATAAACCCTGGTATGTTTACGTTAAAGTGTAACCACATACACCGACCAATCTCACTCTCCTTTACAATTACAATATTTAAACATTAAATTCAACGAGCTGATATGACCATAGCGCTCACCTGTCGACCGATATGACACATTTTCTCAGCGTCACCTTCCTCTCGCTTGCTACGACACATCCTTCCGTCCTCTCTGAACTCACTTTTCAAAACCAGAGCATCACATGAGCACGAAGTTCACGGCACACTCGCGGAACTCGCAGTTCACTCGCCGACAACGCCGCGCGGCTTCTATTTTCACTACCATAAATCACTGCCACCGCTCTCATATTTCTTCCAGGCCCTTATGATAACATATCTAAAAAGATCACACAAGTGCTTTTCTTCCGTAGGAGTGTGAAGATAGAAAAGGTGATGACCAGCAGGTGGTTGGGAGTAAACGCCGTGAAAAAACAAGGCGCCATTTTGAGCCGGATCCTCCCTTTTCTCAGAAGACAAAAGTTCCAATATCAAGGTCATTCTGATCTCGGGCTTCCCCAGAGTCTGTCGTCTCACGCCACTTTTGAAATGAAATTCAAAAATGACACTTGATTGCGAAACAGTTCAGGGACACTGTAGTCCTGTGTTGAATAGAGGATGGGAGGGATCTATAGACCTTTTAAAAAGAAAAAAAAAAAGGTACCATGAATTGAGGAGAGAGGGCACAGCACTCATTCCAAGGCATTGTGAAGGGTGATCGGTCCAACATTTCAGATTCACGTCTCCATCCAGCCGTTCCCCTCTCTTTTGTGCTCCAGTAGTTAACCACTGCTGGGGAGTTCCCTGACATCCAGAAAGGTATGTGGGTGTGCGTGTGGGTGTGTGTATGTTACGAATGACAAAACAGGACGAGGGAGGTCACAATATGGCGCAGTGGAACCTGTGGGAACCCGCTGAACGCTCTGCTCTCCATTTCATCTTCTTTTTCTTCTTCTGGTTTCGCTCCGGCACCTGTTGTCTGCGGGCATGGAGAAAGAAACGACATACGAGAAACAGTTTTACAATCTTACAACGCAGTAATCCTGCCATAGTTACCGTTGTGGCTCATAATGTTTTGTCGATCATATAAGAGCTCATTCAATTCAGTGGTTATTTGTGAAAGTGGAAGCCAGTATTTAAAAAAGGAATAATTGAACATTGTAGGAGATATAGGGCTTCAACTGACAATTATTTTTCATCCGCGGTTAATCTGACAAGTATTTTCTAAATGAATTTGGGCTGCAAAATGTCAAGACAATTGTGAAACATTTCCATCCCAGTTTCTCAAATTCCAAGTTGATGATTTCAAATATCTTGCTTTGTCACCACAAACCCAAAAGATATTCAGTTTACTATGCTATAAAACAGAAAAGAGGGAAATCTCCATATTTGAGAGGCTAAAAACAGCATTTTCTGACATTTTTGTGCAAAAAATAACTAACAATTAATTGATTATCAGAAGAGTCATTATTTTTCTGTTGATCGATTCAAAAGCGACAAGTGGAGTAATCATCGCAGCTAAGGAAATATGCTTATTTTCTTTTTTGAGAGTAAGAGAAGATCATCATTACTACCATCAGACAATGGTCTAACTTTTAATGCATTTCTCTGTTGCTTTGTGAACCCTTTTTACTTTTTCTCTTTTCACATTACACGTTTCTTTCTGTAAAATCTGCACCGATAAATCCAGCTGCAACTATTGTAAATCACAATTGCAATGGCGGCTATAAAAGTGAGTCATACTAATCTTACAGCCAATCAATAATATGCGTCACCTCTTAGAGATTTTACATTAAACATTTTATAGGTGAGTTTTCAAGGCAACCTATGGCAATTTACACAAAGAGGATGGAAACACTTTCTGCCTAAACTGCTGATTCATCTGGAAAAAAAGCATTGCCATTATGTCTTTATCCAGCCAGACTGGCTTTCTACAGTCTGACCACAAGAGGGCAATGTTGATTCATCATTTAACACTGTACCAAAACAGTTTCCTCAAGAGTCCGTGTACAGTGACAACTCTCCCTAATCTGGATTATTTCCTATTTACAAATACAAAAAGGTGAATACAGAGTCTGTATTTGGTTCGCTTAAAAATTATAAAACTCCTTGCAACAAGAGAAGGCCTTTAAAATAAATAAATAAATTTTAAAAAAATTTTAAAAAAAGATAGGACCACATTCAAAACATGGACACAAATCAAATTCTTCTGAAATTACATGTGTCAATAGAAATAGCTCTGGGAGTTTTGCTCCTTATCCTCTCATCTTAAAAACACTTTCGGTGCACTCACGTACCAGCATACCACTCTCTCTGTGCCAACGGCCTCTAAAGAAGTGAAATACACACTGGGGAAAAGGGCGACACACTTTGAGTCGGGACAACTTTATTAAATGCAAGTACTTTAGTTTTTAACAATAGATTCTTGAAGGGGCCAATCACTACGACTGTTACTGCAAGTCAATCTTTTTTCATGCAAAGTTGCCATGGTCTTCATCTCATGAAAATAAAGAGAATAAACAGAAGTGAGTGGAGTTACCTTATAACACGAACCAGCTCATGAAAGGCTTTGTCCACATTCATTGGAGGATCCTTGGCACTGGTTTCAATATAAGTTATCTGAAGAAACAAGCAGAAATATTCCAAATTTAAGCATAAGTGGTGTTAAGAGTGGTATTAGCTGTTCACTGAATTATGAAATAACCAGTTTGGTTGAATAATTACTCGGGCTGTACCGAATGTCTTTGTTTTTTTTTTTTACATTAGAAGCTTATATTGAGGCTTTAGAATTAAGCTTTGAATGTCTGTCGTCATATTTTATGACGTAATCATCCAAAAAAAAAAAAAAAAAAGATTTTTTTGGTAATGTGATTATATAAATATAATTTAGAGTGTCCCGTTAATACAGGTGTGTGTCCCGTTGTGTGCAGCATGCGAGAGCAAACTCGTAGTGAAAATGTTGTATTTGGAAGGCTAAATGCTGACAAATATGGATTTCATTAGATAAAAATGTTGAAAATCTATCTTTTTTTCAATAAATGTTGACTTTTGGACTTTGATCTGGAGTTATTGGGAATGTTTGGATCACACAAGTCGAAAACAATCCTACGCAGCCGGCACTGGAACCTTATAGTATAAAACTAATAATATCAGTGAAAAATGTCTCGTGTTAGTCAGTGTGGAAACAGCCCCAAGTGTGGTTACATATTTCGGTGCATATGATCACTTCAAAACAGCTAAATTAAAAAAGGGGCCTTTGAATCCAAAAGAAAAATAAATAAATAAGCATCCATCCATCCATCCATCCATCTTCAACCGCTTATCCGGGGTCGGGTCGCGGGGGCAACAGCTCCAGCAGGGGGCCCCAAACTTCCTTTTCCCGGGCCACGTTGACCAACTCTGACTGGGGGACCCCGAGGCGTTCCCAGGCCAGTGTGGAGATATAATCTCTCCACCTCGTCCTGGGTCTTCCCCGTGGTCTCCTCCCAGCTGGCTGTGCCTGGAACACCTCCCTAGGGAGGCGCCCAGGGGGCATCCTTACCAGATGCCCGAACCACCTCAACTGGCTCCTTTCTACGCAAAGGAGCAGCGGTTCTACTCCGAGCTTCTCTCGGATGACTGAACTCCTCACCCTATCTCTAAGGGAGAAGCCAGCCACCCTTCTGAGAAAACCCATTTCGGCCGCTTGTACCCGCGATCTCGTCCTTTCGGTCATGACCCAACCTTCATGACCATAGGTGAGAGTAGGAACGAAGATAGACCGGTAGATCGAGAGCTTTGCCTTCTGGCTCAGCTCTCTTTTCGTCACAACGGTGCGGTAAAGCGAGTGCAATACCGCGCCCGCTGCTCCGATTCTCCGGCCCATCTCCCGCTCCATTTTCCCCTCACTCGTGAACAAGACCCCTAGGTACTTGAACTCCTTCACTTGGGGTAAGGACTCATTCCCTACCCGGAGTAGACAATCCACCGGTTTCCTGCTGAGAACCATGGCCTCAGATTTTGAGGTGCTGATCCTCATTCCAACCGCTTCACACTCGGCTGCGAACCGATCCAGTGAGTGCTGAAGGTCACAGGCTGATGATGCCATCAGGACCACATCGTCTGCAAAGAGCAGCGATGAGATCCCAAGCCCACCAAACTGCAACCCCTCCTCCCCCCGACTACGCCTCGATATCCTGTCCATGAATACCACAAACAGGATTGGTGACAAAGCGCAGCCCTGGCGGAGGCCAACACCCACCGGGAACGAGTCCGACTTACTGCCGAGAACCCGGACACAACTCATGCTTTGGGCGTACAGGGATTGGATGGCCCTCAAAAGCGCCCCCTTACCCCATACTCCCGCAGCACCTCCCACCGTATCTCCCGGGGGACCCGGTCATACGCTTTCTCCAGGTCCACAAAACACATGTAAACCGGATGGGCATACTCCCAGGCCCCCTCCAGGATCCTTGTGAGAGTGAAGAGCTGGTCCGTTGTTCCACGGCCAGAACGGAATCCGCATTGTTCCTCTTCAATCTGAGGTTCGACTATCGGCCGAACCCTCCTTTCCAGCACCTTGGAGTAGACTTTACCCGGGAGGCTGAGCAGTGTGATACCCCTGTAATTGGCACACACTCTCTGGTTCCCCTTTTTATACAGGGGAACCACCACCCCGGTCTGCCACTCCTTAGGCACTGTTCCCGACTTCCACGCAATGTTGAAGAGACGTGTCAGCCACGACAGCCCCTCCACACCCAAAGCCTTCAACATTTCTGGACGGATCTCATCAATCCCCGGGGCCTTGCCACTGTGGAGTTGTTTGACTACCTCAGTGACTTCCACCAGGGAAATTGCTGATGATCCCCCATAATCTTCCAGCCCTGCCTCTATCAAAGAGGGCGTACTAGTCGGATTGAGGAGTTCCTCAAAATGCTCCTTCCACCGCCCGAGTACCTCCTCAGTTGAGGTCAACAGTGTTCCATCCCTGCTGTAAACAGCTTGGATGGTTCCCCGCTTCCCCCTCCTGAGGTGCCGGACAGTACGCCAGAAGCACCTTGGTGCCGACCGAAAGTCCTTCTCCATGGCTTCTCCGAACTCCTCCCACACCTGCTGCTTTGCCTCTGTCACGGCCGAGGCCGCTGCCCTTCGGGCCTGTCGGTACCTTGCAACCGCCTCTGGAGTCCCCCGTGATAACATATCTCGGAAGGACTCCTTCTTCAGTCGGACGGCTTCCCTGACCACCGCGGTCCACCACGGTGTTCGAGGGTTACCGCCCCTTGAGGCACCTAAGACCTTGAGGCCGCAGGCTCCCGCCGCAGCTTCAGCAATGGAAGCTTTGAACATTGACCACTCAGGCTCAATGCCCCCAACCTCCACAGGGATGCCAGAGAAACTCCGCCGGAGGTGCGAGTTAAAGGTCTCTTGGGTATGGGCCTCCTCCAGACGTTCCCAGTTCACCCGCACTACCCGTTTGGGCTTACCAGGTCTGTCCAGACTCTTCCCCCACCCCCTGACCCAACTCACGACCAGATGGTGATCAGTTGACAGCTCCGCCCCTCTCTTTACCCGAGTGTCCAAAACATGCGGCCTCAGATCAGATGATACGATTACAAAATCGATCATCGATCTTCGGCCTAAGGTGCTCTGGTACCATGTACACTTATGAGCATCCTTATGTTCGAACATGGTGTTTGTTATGGACAGCCCATGTCTAGCACAGAAGTCCAATAACAAACAACCACTCGGGTTGAGATCAGGGAGGCCGTTCCTCCCAATCACGCCTCTCCAGGTGTCTCCATCGTTGCCCACGTGCGCGTTGAAGTCTCCCAGTAGAACTATGGAGTCCCCTACTGGAGCCCCCAACAGGACTCCATTCAGGGTCTCCAAGAAGGCCGAATACTCTGAACTGCTGTTCGGTGCATATGCACAGACAACAGTCAGAGTTTTCCCCCCCATAACCCGTAGGCGTAGGGAGGCGACCCTCTCGTCTACCGGGGTGAACTCCAACGTAACGGCACTCAGCCGTGGATTTGTGAGTATCCCCACACCCGCCCGGCGCCTCACACCCTGAGCAACTCCAGAAAAGAATAAGGTCCAACCCCTATCCAGGAGTACGGTTCCAGAACCGAGACTGTGCGTAGAGGAGAGCCCAACCAGATCTAACTGGTAGCGCTCCGCCTCCCGCACAAGCTCCGGCTCTTTCCCCCACAGAGAGGTGACGTTCCACGTCCCCAGAGCCAGCCTTTGCCGCCCAGGTCTGGTCCGTCGAGGTCCCCGACCTTCACTGCCACCCGTCTGGCAATGTACCCGACCCCAACGGTTCTTCCTGCGGGTGGTAGGCCCACATGATGGAGAGGGGGGGGGTGCCACGTTGCTTCTTCGGGCTATGTCCGGCCGGGCTCCGTGGCAAACCCGGCCACCAGGCGCTCGTTGATGGGCCCCCCTTCCAGGCCTGGCTCCAGACGGGGGCCCCGGGCTTCCTCCGGGCAGGGTCACACCTCCTCTTTTTTGATGTGCCATTGGGGTTCTTGAACCATTCTTTGTCTGGCCCCTCGCCTGAGACCAATTTGCCATGGGAGACCCTACCAGGAGCACTAGGCTCCCGACAACACAGCCCTCAGGTTCATAGGAGCACCCAATAAGCATGACACAAAAAGTCCCAAGATGTCACATCCCTGGAATTAGAGGTTACTGTAGCTTCTGTATTAGATACTGTATGCGGGGGATTGTGTCCCTGAATCCCTCTGGACCGAACTCATTTAACACCACAGGGAGAAAGTAAAAGTACTCGGAGATAACTCAGGTTGGTGCATTGTGTATGTAGTCTTTTTTTTTTTTTTTTTTTATTTTAAATTTTTTAAAATCAGATTTAAAGTAAGCATGATTTCTCTTTATTTCCAAGTCATGTTTGCCTTTCAATTGGTAAACGCATCTTTTTCTCTCCGTTGCAGCCCTCCGATAGGACCAAATAACATAATCATGACAGCTCATGACAGCACAGCACAGCACAGCACAGCACAGCACAGCACAGCACAGCACAGCACAGCACAGCACAGCACAGCACAGCACAGCACAGCACAGCACAGCACAGCACAGCACCTTGGGAAAGACATTTAATGTTGTATCAAATACCTATATCATACTTCAGTTCAGTTGTCTGACAACAGAAACACATGTGATCTGATAACAAATTAACAACTTTATGGTGAATTTGGCCGTATTAAAAACACAGTACAGGTGATCACAGAGAGCAGGAGGACGCTGAACGGAGGTGTAACGGGCTGTCACTCAGCAGGGTAACGTGTGTGTGTGTAGTCAAGTCCCAGGCAGGGGCTGTGTGGCAGCAAAGTTAAAAACGACTTTCTGTAGTTGCTGACTTTGCCTGTGATCACGCATTTTAAATGCCGATATTGGCGATCATACAACACAACTGTTGTCATATAATGATCTGGTCAGCTGGGCTGTCTGTCCTGCTCTTTACCAGATTTTGGCTGTGACGCACAGTTTTGTAGTTTGCCAACTCAAAAAAAAGGGCGAAGAATGAGTCGTTCTTTTAATGTTGTCCAGGTGTATCACTGTGGATCGCGGTCTCTACAAAAACGACCAGGAAACGTTAATGTGAAGCAAATTGTTTTCACACGAAGACAGCATTTGAAATGTAAGATTGATGTAGTCTGAGTCTGTATCAAGATGTTCTTTTTGTTTGCTACAGGGGTGACAGCTGTGGAAACCAAATTAACCGTTTGAATGTTTATTTCAGTCTTAAATTTGATTTTGGTTTGAATTACTTCAGATACAAGGACACACCTCTGAGAGCTGTGCTCTTTTTCTCAATGTTTTGTCAGACATCCTTTCGTTGTCCTTAGTGGTCTGTAGTCTGAAACTTGGTTATGTAAATGAGTTTACTGCAAAAAGCCTACAATGAGGTTCACTACTCACGTTATGTTTTGCAGCCATCTCTTGGCCCTGGTCAGTGGTGATCTTTCTCAGATGGACCAAATCCACTTTGTTTGCCACCAGCACCATGGGGAATGCCTCCCTGAGAGGAAAACACACAAGCTCAGTTATCCCTGTATAACTAAATACATGCATTTCCAAACCACTTTCAGTGGTTTCAAAGAGGGTCTCATGGTCTCAATTTAAAAAAAGACATTAGAAAGATCACATGCTTCGCAAATTGTCTGAGGTGTCAGATTTGTGCAACACTTAAATCTTGTAGAAAAATGAGGTACGGTAGAGCACCACTAAATATGGACATACAGCAACTTGCTCAGTTCCAGTTTCTATTTTTGTTCCATCTCAAGCTCAGTTTTATTGGCTACAGTCAGTCACTGTCAGAGAACAGATGCATCTCCTCTCTCAGACTGAACCATGTCTGCCGAATCAGCAAAACTCAAACTGGCCTGACTGAGTGTGGCCTCCTAAGATGATAAATATTCTCAGAAATACCAAATATATTTAGTATTTAGAATTTTAGTGTGTGTCCTTAAATGGGTCATGTGCATTGTCACATCACACCACATCAGAGGATGATGTCATGGTGCTCACTGGGTCTAATTTTACGACATTTGAGTTAAAATGCCTATTGGTTACAACATTTTAGACAAAAACTTAATTGTTGCAGGCCAGTCGCAGAAATGGAATTCAAACAGGAAAAATATCAGTGGTCGTAATTAAACAAATCCCTAGTTGTATTATATTGTAAACATATCTTACATATGACAGAGCTACTTCCTTCTTCTGGTAACTTTGGCTTCCGGGTACGGTAGCTTACTATATCCACCATAGCTGCATACACACAGATTTACGATGCAATGGTTGATTGTATGGGACATTTTGGGTGCATTCTCATTGGTTGCCACTTCCAAATAATCTGGTTATGATAACTGGGGGAAAGCTATTTAGCTACAACCAGTGTGATGATTGACTTGTCCAAATAGCCTCAAACATAACATGTTCCTTAAACAGAACGGGGATGCTAAGTAGATGTCAAGGCATATTTGACAACTGTAGTCATCAAATAAGGACTTAGTGTATTTAGTGTTTAAAGACATCAAAATGTCTGATTGAACAGATGTGTCACATGTCTCGCATATAGAAAATAACCAGCTGGAGGTTTCCCATCCGACACAACCCATTTCAAATCATTTCTCTGGGCTGGGGTTCTTGATACATTTTGCTCTCCAAGCGTCGATCTCTCAGGGCCACCGGCATTCTGTGATTTGACTCAGCAACAGTGTAAATGAGTGGTTTTCATTAAATCATAACATAATTCAAGAGTCAATAAACCTGCATTTTGTATATACACAGTTGCCCTAATCATACACTAATTTTCCTTTGTTGTGTTTGTGCATGGAGAAAGGCGGTTTCTGCTGAGCTGTTACCTACCTGTCTTTGACCCGTAGTATGAGTTGATGGAATCGGTCAACATGTTCAAAGCTGGCCTTGTCTGTCACAGAGAAGACGATCAGGAAGCCATCTCCTGTCCTCATATACTGCTCCCTCATCGCACTGAACTCCTCCTGGCCGGCTGTGTCCAGCACTGCCAAGATGAAGGGGACGCAAATGTATTACTTTACATGGAGAGGTCTCTCTTTTACAGACTTTTTCCATTCAAAAACACACCCAGATGATGTACATGTTTGACATGGGTTTAGAGCACGCTGTACTTTAAATCTTGTCTGAGTAAATAAGTATACAATATTGTCAATTTTTCTTTTCTTTTTTCATTAAATAAAAAAGGTGCTTTTTAGCTGCAGTGGCAATTAGTTATTTCTTGGATTTTTTTATTTGTATTATTCCACCGCCTAGTGCACGCGTCTGATTTAACTCAATTAATTAGGTACTTACCAAGCATGCTAAGACCTCCCGACTAAAAGCATTGTTACATTTATTTACTAATGGATATAAACTGACCCAGTTTGCAGTAATCATTGAACAATGACATTGTGCAATTGTGTTATTGTGACCCGTTTCAAGGACATGTTCAGGACAATAAGAGTTTGTTTCCCCTTCACGACTTGTGTGTTCACCTCCACCCAAACAAAAAGAGACTCTAAGATTTTGTTAACCCTGTGATCCAATTATCTTCCCCCTTACCTTCAGGCCTTGGCTATCTTTACACAACAACTGTGTCAGAACAATTATTTTAGGCTTGGTAGAGGTCATCAGCTGTCAATAGTATAAGTCAAAAGATGCATTCCCATAAACTGTGTTTTTTTTTTTTTTTAGGTGGCTGATTCTTTTAGAGCTTTAGGTTTCCAACATAAATGAAATACTTTATTGAGGGAAGGATAAAATCATGGAATGATGCATAATTTATCTTACACGCATAAACCACAGCAGTGCCTTTATTTCTAAATGTCATTAATTCTTTCAGGCAATTGCTATTCCATAGTTAGCTCAGTGGAGGAAACAGACACCACTGGAATGTAGTTAAAAGCTAAAATGTTTTTTTAAGAACAAATACAAATAGGTAGGAGGGAAGTTTAGCATGGAGAGATGGGATCATTCTCAGCGGTCAATGTTAAATGCCCATACATTTCTACTCACCATCCAGTATTGCCCACTGTCCATCTATCTCTGTGTGTTTAAGATACGAGTCCTCTATCGTGGGATCATAGTCCGGCACAAATATCTTCTGGAAAAATTGTATGGTGAGGGCACTCTTCCCAACACCACCATCCCCCACCACCACCAGCTTGTACGTTGGCAGGTTGTCACTTGGCAGTGCGCTGGTCGCCATGGCTACCCTCGACAGTGGTGGTAAAGGTGAGAAGTAGGCTAGTAGGTGGCTGAGGAGACACACCTGGCTGAAACGGAGGACCAGGAGAAAGAGAGACAATAGAGAGGGGAGGGGACAGCAGACAGAGGGAGAGGTGTTAGGGTTTTTTGTTGCAGCTGCTTTTTCATCACCATGGAGACCACAGCTAAGAGTTGTTGTCAACCACAGAACCCTGCAGAGTTCTGCGACACGGTAAATAGCAACAATAAGCCCACCCAGAGTGCTAAAGGTTTACCTGACTTTCTAATTAAGTGACTTGTTTAAATAATATGATCATAAATCTTCATACGTCAGCATGCACAATATGATAATTGTGTGCATGCATGTGCATTATAACAATAACACCAATATGAGGTGTGACTTATGAATAATTGAACTATTGTCCTTGGAACAAAAAAACAATTTGAGACGTGAGACGGAGTCTACATTTTTTTTTTTTCTGGTTAAAATGGAACTGATGCTTTCCTATTCCATCAGCCTCCGTAAGCCAAGCCTTAGCCCAACCACGGAGTGCCAAACTATGATCGTATGCATTTCTACTGTGGCCTCAAAGCAGGAGATAACAACACTGACCTACGATGTTATGGTCCCAATCGCTCGCGCTTGTGGGTGATGCGATGGTGCATCACTATTCCACTGATCTACAGGTGGCAGTAACAAGTCAGCAAAGACAGGGAAGAAAAAGACCGCTAGCAAGTTTGCGTGGATGGATTTCACTTTTTTTATTTTAAATCTTTTATGAGGAAGAAAATAATTCCAACACATTTGTCAGAGCTCAAGGATGCCTACAGTGTGTAAGAAACAAACATTTCCTGTGGCTGCTGCTTCATTGTAAGAACATACCGCATATAGCTTTTATTGTGAAGCAGCTACAGGAAACGCAGGCGCATATACGTAAAGCATTATTGTCGTATTATTTTGTACACCGACATGTTCTAAATACAAGGAAGAATAGTAAACGAAGCAGCAGCGACAACACAACTGTTTAGGTGAAGGGTTGTAGTCAACCGGCCTTATAGAAAACCATTTGTAATGTTCTCGTGTGATTGGCTCTAACCAAAGCCACTCACAGAATGTTTCTCACACAACTGTATGGAAAAGCAGCAACAGCCAGCCATGGCGAGCCTGGTTTGGCCTAGGAGCAGAAACCAGACTAATGACGTCTACTCTCAGAAGCTAAGTATAACTCCAGAACCAGCAGAGAAATATGATGGCTTCCACATAGATGGATAACTCTAGTTTGTAATTATGTCTTTTTGAAAACAAAAGTAAACATCCATCTTGCTAGAATATGAGAGGTTTAACAGAAGTTTTTTTTACTTTTTTTTAGTATAGTAGTGCATTAGAAAAAAAAAAGTTTAACATTTGCAAATGATTCAGATGCATCACTCATCAGGGGAACAGCTTGTAGAGTACTTAAAAAATAAAACAGATTCTGCCCTTTCTGAGAGTCTTACGTTAATACAGTACTGTATGGTTCAAATCACTATGGGCAATTACATATGAGCTTTAACGTGCATGTATGCATGCAATCTCATGCTCTTATGGCAAAAAGCTCACACCACAGCTTACCACAAAGAGGGAGAGCTAAAGACTGAACCAAACATGGGAGGGCAGCAAGAGAACAGAGCGAGAGTGGAGGGTGAGAGAAATCGGAAACAGAAGAGTGAGGGAGAGGAAGCAAGGGTACGTGAGGACAAAGTTGATGGACATATTACAATATAGTGTTGGGTCGATACAATAGACAACACTATTTTACCAATGTGCGCCCCAGTTTGGCCAGTTTTCTTTTTTTCCGGTTTCAAGATGTACAATTCAAACATGTTTAAAATAATCTTCTCAAGGAGTAGGAAAAGGATTAGAACCATTAAATGCCAAGCACAGTGCGCGGTTTTATCTCTTGACTATCAACTGCAACTGGCCCAGACTTCAAAAACTTGGTCAAATCAGTGGAGATGCCCAAATTGTTAAATATTGCAACATAAAATCTAGGTTGAAGCGGGTGGAAGTCAAACTGTCAATCAAATCAAGCTAGCTTAAAAAGGTATCCTGTTGAGTTTTTGACCACTAGTAGTGCTATTGAGCAATGTTTTTATATGGTAGGAAACACTGAATATAAATGGAACTTAAAAGAAAACTAGACGGGTACCAAATATCCACATACAAACAAAAGTTCAATATGATAAATTACATATCTCATGCAAGTTTCATATATCATAGCATGCCATCTATACAACACTATAAAAACAACTGCTGCTTGGAAGGTTGGAAATCTATAAATGGCTTTAAAAAACATTTTGAGAGTAATGTTAAGTGTATGCAATGTGTAGTTAATGGGTAAGAAACCACCGACACAACCATTTAACTCAAGTCAGTGGTCATACAAATTTAAAATGAAACTAATTTGCAGTAAAACTAATCTATTCCTACTTACTGTGAAACCTTTAGATTTCTAGTTCTCATGAAACTGTAACAGTCAAAAGCAGACAAAAACATTTCTTTTTTTTTTTTTTTAAAATCACATTCACTTACTACGAGCAAAACACCAGCACCCACCCACCCACGCACCCATTCCTCCTTCATCCACCAGGAAACAGCTGTCAGCTGGCTACAGTCCATCCTTTCCTGCCCAGCACAATGGAGGGAAGGAAGACGTTTCCTTCCTTTCCAAAGCCAGCCAGCCAATCAGTCAGTCTGCAGCAGTCAGCCAGCCAGGTCGGGCAAAGAATTTCCGAGCCAAATTCCTGACGTTAAAATGCCTCGAGTTGGCTGGCTGTCATGACAAAGTAAATGTCTATGCCACTATACCATTTCACAAGACACCGCCTTTGAAAGATTTTCAGTGTTGTGCAGAAAAACAAAAACACAACAGCTTGAGAAGCACCATGAGATCGTACCTGCCACCAGTAGTGGCTTTCACACCATGCCTGGTGCCTGTCAGGTCACAACCTTGTAACTATGGTGTGTCAGCATTTCCCTATGCAAGTTGGTGGACTGCACAATTCTTTGAAACACCACTCACTGTTCTGGGAGACTAAAATAATCCACAGACACCAGTTTAAACCAAATTCCTTTGGGAGTAGAAGCTTGGTAGAGGAAATTTTATCACGTGCCCAACCAAAGTTAGTCATCCAACCAATGTGGCTGGCTGTATGGCTTTCCAAACCATGATGTTTCAGAGCGCCAACCAAGGCTGCATGAGGACATACTAAGAGTATTGTACACAACACCGGCCGTGTTCACACTAATGCCAATGAATCTGAATCCTTTCCTCTAGGATTTGGCCTTTCATCTACACTTAGCTGGCATTTTCCACCACTGAAAATTGAGCTTTTCGAAAACCCTCTCCAGAGGGGATAAATCTAAAAATGGCTGACTCGTGTGTAACGGACAGGAGAAATGGAGCTCGTCCAACACAGTTATGTATAGCTGTCAAACCTCACTGGCATCATCAAGTACCTCTATGAAAGAGCAACATTCATAAGCAGTTATTGTCCTTTTTGTGACACTGATCATGCAATATCATGATGTAATAGAAGTGGTATCAGCATATTTATTTATGTCACTCGACTTCGAGCATCAAGTAGTGCTTTGATTAAGGGCTTAAATGCAGCAGTAAAGAAATGGAGGCACAGCTTAAGTATGCATTAAAATTATTTTATTTATGTACTCATCAGACATAAGACAAGATATTTAAAATGGACCAAAAAACATCATTTGTGTATCGAAACGCAGAAGCAACCCCGTCTCAAAGATACATACACAAATACATCTTTGAGGAAACGTAATTACTGTTGCATAACAGCACGTCTTGTTTAAATACAGAAAAGGACCACAGTAACTTGAAGCACGAGATACAATGTGTGTATTAACATTCAACCCAAACCATGATCTTTCACTAACCTTAACCAAAGTGCCTTTGTTACCTAAACCTAGCCACAGACTCCGGATGTGCACACTGCACTACGGTGTCAGTGTCCTGCACTTTATAGCCAAAATCCTGTTTTGCACTACTACGTAAACGGGTAAACAATTTAGTAATAGATCAACGTGATTTCAAGGATCTGACCACGTCTGTCAGAATGGTCAATCCAGACACCCCCACTCTTTATGATCGCTGCGAACCACAACTTGACTTTTGTTGTCATGCTTTGGCCTTTCAGAACCACCTTAGATGCAGAAATAGAAATGACCCACATCAGGACAGAGTCTTAATTTAGAGTGTCTTTCTTGTCGCAAACCCAATGCTTATTTATTACAGAAACCTTCACTTCAAATCTGCTTTACATCCCACCAAAGCACAGCCATTGCAGCACAGAAGATACATTAAGTTATTGGAAGCCTTGTTGCACACACTGGGTGTGCAGCAGTGTGGCATATCGACGGGACCACAAAGCATGTAAATCATTATCTAAAGCTGCTTTTGTATGTCGTTTCACTTTATTCTTCAACTGAATATCTACAGCTGTCGCTAACAAGGAACTATAGTAACATTCTTTTTCTCGAATGTGATAGCTAGAGGACTAGTGACATATTCTAAGCAATCCACAAGGCCTCTCCTACACTGCGTTGCTCTTCACGTGTGTGGTTTTACATGTAAAATAACAGAAGCAGCTGGTGTGTTTTTGTATATTTTGTCTTCACTATGACTCCATAAAGCCTCTCCGGGCTCTTGAGAAGTGGTTAGTTGCTTCCTTGGGAAAGGATAAAGAGACTTCCCTCTTCACATGGGAACAAAGCAGCACCACATCTCACAGAACAGGAATAAGGAGGAACACAGTGGTGCACACCCCAGCCCGTACTGTAGCGTTGATAAACACTCATCGATCATTCAAAGGAGGTGTTAAGACACAGTTCGTCGAGTCCAAAATGTATTAAAGCTGCAGTCTACTGACAAACTCTGGGGGGGTGCTCTGTTTTTTTTTAATCTTATTTTATCTGTGACTTATGAAAACCATTAAAGAAATAGATAGTACAGTTGTATGAACGCGCCATGGTTGACCAGAATATATATTTTCCTAAATACTGAAATACTAACTTTTTGGCCGAACTCTGTTTTAAACCCAGGAGGAGCAGTTGCTGGTTCTTGTCAGCAAGACAGCTGAAGTGAAAGCAATAATTTGCTTAAGAGCTATCTTTGTCTGTGCGCTAGGTTGAAGACAAAACGGCCGTTCCATTTCTTTAGCAGCATCAAGATTGGCAATGTTCTTCAGTTATTAATTTGGTCAAAAAATCAGATGTGCATTAATATAGTATTACTTAAAACAGTCCTTAATTCTGCCACAATGCTTGCCAACATGGCATTACATTTACATAAAATGTTTTCTTCACGAAATGATACGTCTCGGTGGATGAAGACGTACCGGTACATCTCTACAATCACCTACACGAGCACAATTTCCTTCCTGAGTGTTTCAAACTGAGCAGCAGTCAGCTATGCTAATAATACTGTGTGCTAAGATGCCTTTAGACTTCAGATGCCTTTAAACTCATGTTGTACTGAATTAATGCAGTCATTTCTGTTCATCGATTTAAGTGCTTAGATAAGCAAAGTCAGCTGCCCCCTCATCACATTTCCTCCAATGATGACTGACTTTATTCCCAGATCTTTAAGACCCTGTGCGACATTTGGCTGAGAGAACAAAGTGCACAGAGCCTAACAGAGGTCTGTATAGCTCATCACATGAGTGTGGGTCATCACCAATGACTAACTGGCCACAGTCTTCAGTCTCACAGCATTGTTTGGGAACCCATTTAGCCGTAAATTACGTTCATGTCTTTTTTTATAATACTACGCCATTTTAAGAAATGCTATGTGGATAAGGCTGCCATTCACACACACACACACACACACACACACACACACACACACACAC
>CALSBV010011748.1:5387089-5417011 GCA_943590825.1 Bovichtus diacanthus
ATCACACACACACACACACACACACACACACACACACACACACACACACACACACACACACACACACACACACACACACACACACACACACACACACACACACACACACACACACACACACACACACACACACCAAATAACTCACTAATGTACTGTGACTTTCTGGGGGCATTTCATACTCTGACCTTTCCATTCATTCGTGCCTAAAAATTCAATTTTTTTTTTCTGGCCATTTGGAAATTTCAACAACGATACAGGATGTCATGAGTGCATCAGACATCAGTGACACTGAATGAATGGTAAAGTACTTGTTACTGTATATGAATCAATCTGTATTTGAACTGCAAATCACTGGTTGATTATATCGTTGAACAAAAAAAACAACCACACAACCTACCAGTGGTCTCCTGTATGTCTCATACACATTAGACACCACTGACAGCAGTCAATCATAACCAAGAAAAAATTAAAAATAAAAACAACATTATACAATAAATGATCCTTAAATCCTTGACTACAAATTAGAGTGGTAGTGTAAATCTATTGGTCAGCACCGCACAAAATGGTCCTTATGCTCTCAATACTATGGCCAGGCAAGGCAATAATTCAATACTGTCGTTTAGGGCTGGTCGAAAAAAACAAAAGTATTTATTGGCTTCCAGAAATGTCATACCATGATGAAATGGGCATCATGTTATCGTTCTATAAAACTTTGCTGTCCAAATTTATGATTTTGAGCGAGCTGTGATTCAAAAACTAAGTAATTAACAAAGTTTCTGTTTTACTCATAAAAAGAGTTTGGTCTTATGTAATGCATTACAACACGTAGTCCACTGCTTTGGACATCGTTTAGATTCTTTTTTTTTTTTTTTTTATGTGTTGCCCTATGTTCATATGTTCTATATCGATATTAGAAAATACACAAAAACATCATATTTATTTCAACCATATCACCCAATAGAAAAGCAGAAAGCCATACTGTATGAACACATAAAACAAACAATCTATTGATTTTAAATAACAAGCCTTACACTATTGGGAAACCAGTGGCACATGGAGTCCAAAAAGTGACGTGGAATCCAGAATGATATAGAGACAGCTTGATTACAGATGCAAAACATTAGCTAACTAAGCCTACATCCATTGGCTATTATGCCACTTTAAAACTGAAGGGTACATGGGTCTAAACTTAAGGGACAAAGACTTCAGTGAGAGCCTTCAGCCTGGTAACGGAAACTATAGCCTCTAACATAAATATCAGAGTGCCAAAGCAAAAGACACTAATTCAACTGAATTCCTTTGGATAAAAAGAGGGATGTTGAACATAACCAACTGTTAATCAAGGAAATATCCAAATCCAATAAAAACATTAACAAAAAGAAACATTAGTTTCTAAACATTTAGTTTTGAGGGAAATCAAAAGTAGTTAAGACAGTAAGATTAACACTGTTTTGTATTAAAAGGTGTTCTGAAATTAAAATTTGGCAAAGACTGAACTGGAAAAAAAATTCTATCTTGAATCCAAAAACACTTTATTTTAGCGGTCATTTGGCTGTTCTTGTCTTTATCTTAAAGGGTATCACTATCCCCACAAAAATATTTGGACCAATTAGGATTGGAATAATATGGAATAATGTAACTTTTTATTTTCATTCATCCAAGTCATGCCCTATTTAACACTCATATATTAAAATACCTTATGGTCACACAAACCTACTTCTCTATACTATATAGGCCAACCTTTTGCCACACTTTCAAATATCAGAGGTGTCACCTAGGTAAGACTCCATTGACATGCAAGCGGCATATTGAATCTCACAGGAATCATCCTTTAATAATGAGTAACACATGCCCTATATACATGTTATGGATCAAACACTGACTCGCTGGGTGAGTAACCTAGCTTTAGCAATCATCCAGAGGGTAATTTCCCCTGGTCAAAGGTCACAATTAAGCTTTGGGGAAATTGTGAAGCAGCATGCAAAAGTCAGCTACACTCACAAGCAACGTCATCAGCAGCATCAGCAGCGGGGATTGACATTCCCACCAAGTTATGATGGAAGCCAAATTATCTGGTGATTTCACTTTGCTATTAATAGTGATTAACGTGTGTGTGTGTGTGTGTGTGTGTGTGTGTGTGTGTGTGTGTGTATGCATGCGTGTGTGCAGACTGAGGTGCTTCTGAATGATCTCATCCTATGATTTGATACATGAAGAATCTCTCTGTTCTCTCCAGCGGTTAAATCTGCACACCATTTCTGCTTCAGAGCTGTGTAGCTGCTGTTAAAAACACCGTGGGTATAAACAAGTAAAATAAAAAATAAATAAATAAAAATAAAAACAGTGGAAGCTTTCATGAATATTTCTGACACACGATTAAAAAGATTAAAAAATTAAAAAAAACAAGCTGTGTTTTTGTTTCTTCCACTCGGGGACATTTTTGACACACAGAGGCAAGGCCCGTCTCTGTGCGTGTGTGTGCGTGTGTGAGTGTGTGCGCGTGTATGTGTGAGTGTGTGTGTGCGAGTGGCCGTATGGAAAACCGACAGTAGCCGCCCCTGAATAACGGATTTCGGTTGCTTCATCTTTTTCTTGAAGTTTGCAGCAAAAATGAATTTCCGCAAACTGAATTGAGTCGTTCATATTCTCAGTTAAAACGAGCTAACTTCCCTTGACTGTTTACCGCGCTGTCATTAGTCGAAATAACCTGGTGACAGTTAGCTAGCCGACAGTAAATTGTTGATATACTGAGAGTAGTTGATTTTACATTAACGGTAGGTGTTGCCTTCACTGTCCGTGAATACAGACGCCCGCATTCACGACCTCTTCTCTGACAGCAGGAAAGCTACTTACCGATATGAGTTTCGCTGTCGTGAACACAAAGAGACGTCCTCACACCGACATATTCCTCCTCATCTCTCTCGGCTTCAAACCACCGCCGCCCTTTCGCCACAGACGGGAGTGTGCTCCCCACATCTGCGAAACAATACGTTGAATAGCTAATCTTTGTATTGCAACAGCTGATGCTATAAATAGAAAAGCCCAAAGGGGTGAACGCCGTTTTTTGGAAGACATTAAACCATCAAATGGTGTTGTTCTTTATTGTAATATGATATTCATGTTAAAAAATATTTGTGCTGTGATTGTTCGTTTTCCTTAATAATGTAGTTGTTTGTGTTAAAATGTTTAAATCTCACGAAGCAGTGACAGAGTCCCCCTTTTTTGTGAAATGGACTCTTCCTTTATAGGACTTCTTTAAAGGGATATTCCTGTCAAATTAGCCGTCCCTGGTTTAAGGGGAGTTAAATAAATTAATTAAAGGTTTTTTTTGTTAGTTGAATCATTGACAACTAATCGTTGTAATTAGTTGTTGAGACCCATTATGTCTAAATCAGTAATTGTCTAAATCTGGTTATAATTCTTCACACTTTTCAGATGTTTTTCTCACCGGTTTGCTATATTATGAGCAAACCTCTTATCAAATAATGTGTGCCAGTAGTACAAGGGCTTGTGAAACAGAGACCCACAACTCTTTTTACATTTTTAATGTACTTGTAAACTCAGTAACAGGTGAGGGTTATACAACATGTGAAGAATTGAGGTTTGATACCTTTTTCATTCACTCTTCTGGTTCACTGTTTTAGTTTATTTTATTCTCCATGTGATTCTTTAGTGATCCCCTCCACAGCTAAAAATGCAACCATTTTCATTCCCTGACACCAAACTTTGCTCAAAGACTAAGAATAAGAAATGATAAGCAAAGTAGAAATAAATGATGCACTAAAAAGACTGATGTGCGTCAGAAGACAAGTGGGCTTTATTTGCGGACATCTTGACTTGTCATAGTAGGAAAAGCAGCAGTGTTACTTATATCATTAAGAAGGGCTCTGTTCTATTCAAATTCCCCAGTGAACCAGGATGATCAATACCAGGACCCTAAAACTGAAACAGCTGAATGTTATTTAGCCATCATTCATTTGAATATTTTACACCGATACATTTTTCTGTTGTGACATTTGAGAAAATGGCCTATGCATTGTGAATTTATCACATGTGAATGTATTTACATTTAACACGTTTATCCCATGTGGAAAACCATTTCACCACCCAGCATTGAAAAATCATATGTAAAACACAATTTTTTTTTTTTTTTACAGAGGCACATTCATTTACCAGAAAATAAATAAATGGTAGACCTTTTCACACAATCATCTCATCTATCTCATTATTAGAAAATCTCTATCTCGTAATTGCGACTCATGATTATAAGACAAGATCTCTATTAGACATGTTCCTGCAATTCTTTTTTCTCTTAATCAAGAGATAGGCTACATCTTGTATTCATGAGATGCTCAGTCATACTGTAATTACGAGTACAGAAGTCTTATTTAGCGGAGAACATCTCCATTTCTTCTTTCTCTGTTGAATGAATTGCACCCTTGTTTCTGCTCAAAGAAAAAATAGGACGTGTGTGTGCGCGCGCGTGTGTTTGTGTGTGTGTGTGTGTGTGTGTGTGTGTGTGATACAAGGTGATTGAGAGCCACAGGGCTTAATAATAGGGAGAATAGATTAGGGCAGAACTGTAGGCTACAATTTAATTCTGGTGAGCAGTAAATCTGCACGTACCGGCTGCATACCAACAGATCTGTGCAGAAGGAATGAAGATGATCAGCATTGTTTGCTTTCACAGATTAAAGACTGATTATAAATCGCCGCTGAGCAATCACATTCCTTATTTCATAACTTACTCAGTAACAGGTCGATAAATAATTTGAATACAAATATCAGGGGTCATGAAACAGGTCTACAGTTACCAAATTCAAATTTGTCACACTAGTATACTTAAAAGAACTACTTCCCAGAAACCTTAGTAATTATGAGGTTGTTTGCGAGCATGATTAGTACATTCTGGATATGAGCTCGAAGCCACAGAGGACAGGGTGCAAACACTAAGGAATGCTGATACCTCATTAGATGTGATATATTATTTAAAGGGAGATACGGCTTAGTGTAGTTAAAATGTGCACACATGCTCAGAAATACAAAACACACACACATTTTCCACATTACTGGCAAGACGGTTTATGATGTAGCAGTCAATTACCAGTAACGGGCAGAGATGTGTGTGTGCGTGTGTGTGTGTGTGCCTGTGAGAGAGAGGGAGAGGCAGATAAAGATGTGAATAATGCAATTGAAATGAGGAAGAGGGAGCTTGCTTGGAGTTTTACCTCTGTAAATAATCCAGACATTAGGCATTGTAGGACTCACGTTACAGTAGCTAAGTGATAGGAAGTGAAGCGTTATTTCTCTCTCTCTGTATGTAGTATTTCAGAGAAAATCTTCTCTATTTGAAAGCAGGCATTGTCTACATACTCTTTGAAAGAAAGAAAGAAAGAAAGAAAGAAAGAAAGAAAGAAAAAAAGAAAGAAAGAAAGAAAGAAAAAAAGAAAGAAAGAAATAAAGAAAGAAAAGGTTTGAAACTAACAAGAGGGCTGCAAACTAACAGTTGTTTTCATTACAGATTAATCTGCTGACTATTTATTTTGATCTATAAAATGTAAAAGAATTGTGAAAAATGTCCATCCCAGTTTCCTAAAGTCCAAAGGGATGTCTTTAAATGTCTGGTTTTGTCACTCCAAAACACAAAGATATTCAGTTTAATATGATATACATAATGCCCATATTTCAGAGGCTGAAAACAACATTTAGTCGATCGACAATCAATAATCATTGCAGTTCTGAACACTACTGTACAGTTGTACCTAGGTATTGCTTTGCCTTTAGCTAAACTCGTGGCTGCTTCTGGGGTTTTGAAGTGAGTTTTTGCCCACATGTACAGTAGCAACGCCACAGTCATGAGTGCAAAAGCTCCCATGAAAATATTATGGCCTCAATGAAGTCAAAGCCCCATTAAATGCTAAATGCACCTGTATCGTGACGGTACGGATAAACAGGCAGCAACGTGTTCAGCACACACACACAAACATACACATCCTCATTTCTATCACCGGTAAAGTACAGGCGCGTCATTTTGTGAAAGAAAACATACAGAGACGTCTCATAGGATGTTAGCGGATGTGGCCACGTTGTTGTGTGGAATTTGATGTTCGTCTATTTGCCCTTGTATGGCTTAGCGCAGGCGCTGACCAAAGTTTGTCTGATCCAAATGACTTCAGTTTTCTTTTGTTTTGCCAAATGTAACGCTGGCATCAATGAAAATGAGGGTGCAGAATAAAAAATAAAAAAAAGTTGTATGAATTTTTTTTTTAAACTAAGATTTACCAATTACACTTCCTACTTCCTACTGTGCCAATGTGTTATAATGTTTGGACAACCCAATTGTACCATTAAATATGTCAGAAATGCAATTGTATCCAAGACGAAACACAGTTAAAGTCAGTTATTCTTGAAGGGGCCCACCCCTGCAGACACTGGGCTCAGTCTCCAGTACCAGCATTTCTGGGTTGGCTTGGTGCTCCATTCAACACAAATGTCCGTTTGTGGGTGGGAAGCTGAAGAGGATCCTGTTGTTGTCAGGGTGTCAGGGTCACTGTGTGGGTGGGGTTGGGATCTGGAAGTAAGGTACAAATGGTAGAGATAAAATCAAAGAATCAAAGTTTTCACCGTATATCCATATCTCAAGAAAAATGATATTGTTCTACAATTGGAAAACAGATGTATCCAGTACATTAAAGTCATATGACACTGCATTATCTGACTTTAATTTGACATTTCTTAGAAATCTTCAAGTATGGAAGACCATATAGTAAATAGGGTAAACAGGATGTACGCAGTATGTTTTTAACAGGTCAGCAATGACGCTTTGTTTTTTTTCAGTATGTCCATCCGGGAGTTTTGCTCCGTTTGACGTAAGGACTGATCGATTTAGGCTTTGGAAGACTTGTAGGAAGCAATCAAGGAGGTGGTGAATTGATTGACTGGGTTACTGATTTATTCATTCATTGAGAGGTCACTCCACTGGGTTGGACGACAAGTTGATGGGATCTTAATTTGAGAATTGATTGCTTTGGGTCTCCTGCGTGAACCTCATTTTTCTTCAGTTGCTGCTGGCGTTTAGAGGGCAGGGTCAGGTAGAGTGAGCCTTTTCTGATGGCAGCCCTGACCCTACAGTCGCAGGAGGACCAATGGACACAATATAATAGAAATCTGAATCGGAAAATGTAAATAATAATAGTTTGAGTGTTGATTTTCTCTTAAGGGACGTCAAAAGGTCACAGGGTTCATCATGTCCAGGATGAAAAGTGGAATTGACATTCAGTGTCATGGATCATTAAGCACCAGGGACGTCTGTGTGTGTGTCAGTATTGATGCACTGACACGTGTGTGAATGCGTATGTGTAAAAAAACAACAACAAAAAGACAAACACACACTGAGTCCAATGCACATCAATGTCCAGTGTATAGCCTACTTGACCTCTACGACTTAAAACATGAACCACATATTTTTGATGATACAAAGACCAGGCAGAATGAAGCTTGTTTCAATTGAGTTTGGGTTTATTAAACACGCTAAATATAGTCCCTTCAGGCTGCTTTAAAATGAGGACCAAAGAGTGCCCGTGCAAGAGACACTAATATCAGCTTTTTTTTTGTAAACAATGTTTATTAGGTTTCCTGCATAAGTACAAATGACAAAGACAAACAATGTTCCTCCTCCCCCCACGCACTTACCAAGACAATTCCCAATAACACAAAACATTACACTGACAATAATGTATAACTGACAAAAGAGGAATGGGTGACATGTACTCACACAAAAAAAAAATACCACAGCGAAATAATAATACCAGCAGCCCCAAAATATAAATACAAACAAAACCAAAGAAATACAGAATAGAAAAATACAAAAGCATATAAAATACGCCTAAACATTACTCTCAATTCCATTCCTGTCTCAAAGGTAATGTATATTATTTTTAAGAAACTAAAGGATTGCTGCCTGATGTTGGGGTATCTCTGACACTTGCGTTTCTGAGGATTGTAATAAAAGCTTTCCAGATTTCTTTAAACACATTTTGTCTGTTTCAAAATATATAAGTCATTTTCTCTAATACCATACATGATGCCATTTCATTAAGCCATTCTTTAATATTTTGTCCTTTTGTTTTCTTCTAAGAAAGAGAAATAAGCCGTTTGGCTTACGAGATACAAGTCTGACTGTAAGTGTATGTTCCTTCTTTCTTCATACTCCCTTGCATTTGTGCACTTATTTGTTTGAGGTTAACAGAATAGAATAGGGGATTCTCTCTGTCTCTTTCCCTTCAGACACACATATCACACACATACACAGACACACTTCCATCGCCTCTTGCCTGTTTCCATGGAGACAGTGGTGAGCTGTTTCTTCACTAGAATCAGACCGTATGACTTGATCACAATATAACATATGCACACACACACACACACACACACACACACACACACACGCACACACACACGCACACACACACACATACACAAGGGGAGGGAGGAGAGACCGCAGGCTAGGCCGAAGTGGAGGCCATGACATACACTGCAAAGGGGGGAGTTTTTCAATTTGACCAGATTAGTGTGTACTATGTCAGAATCAGAAAAACTTTTTTTCATCCCACAGCGGGGAAATTTACAATAATATTAATATATGACAGTGTGTCCTACATAGGGCTTATCCCAACATGCACAAGTTTGTATCAGTGATGCATTATACACTCTACAGATGTTATGTGGATATGAATCTATTCCTAAATCAGTCTCTATAGTTGTCTCTCATAGTTTTCTCTTTTCTAGATTGTGCAGATTTCTTTTTTTTTTTTAATTTTTCATGTGTTGAAAGTATAAATATTGTTTTTTAAACTGATTGTCAATTAAGTGCATCCGTTTTTCCCTTTGTATTTTAATGAGGAGATGTATTGCAAGTCGGATGGCAGCTCAATGAACAGAGGGTGATGAGGGTTTGAGAGGATAATATGTGTTATTTGTTTAATGGATCGTTTACGGCAGTTAATGATTGCATTAACAATAGGAATAGGCCTATTAAATATTAAATGTGGTTTATCAAACTTACATTGTCATTTCTCTAAATGCCTAAACAATCTTAAATACCCCCTGCAGTACTAGTACCCCCATTCGAGGAACACTGTTATCATAATTTATAATTTTATTCTATATTATGTTGTGTCATTAATCTCACTACTGTCACTTTATGTCATTTTTGTATCTGAATGCTCTTGTACAATATAGTTATTTTTTGTATTTTATTCAGATTTTAGTCTGATAGTGCTGAAACAACCGAATATCCCCACTGGGGATCAATAAAAGTTTATCTTATTGGAGATACAGTGAAAGAGACAACTAAAGAATTTTTTTTTTGGAGAATTTGTTGATAAAGCAAGAGAAAATGGGTTAAACTTAATAAAAAGAAAAACACTGGTTGGGTCCTTTAAAGATGGGTCTGAGTGATCACTTGATCACAGTCAGTGATTATTAAAAAATAAAAAGTACACCCACTCTGTGTTTTGGCACATTGTGATTTAAAATACTGTCGGTCATCACAGGATCGCACAATAAGACCCAGAAGTCTAAAATGCTGAACGTTTTCTACGGTCTTAAGCAACTGCACAACTTTCACTTCCTCCCATACCACGACACCGCCGTGTGCAGCCACGGAGTGCATGGAAATCAGCTGTTGTGTACCTGGTCCCAGCTTTCATTTGCATCCTGTGCATAAGCGCCAAGCTCAGATACACCATTAAAAATGTAACAACAGCTCACAGGCATGCAGTTACGTCTCAGAGCTCCTCAAAGGAAACACACATCATTACAGATCAGCAGTAACCACACACATGTTCACCTCTTCCCCTTTTTCTGCATCTGCCTGTTCGACTATATCTAGAAAAAATGTGGAACACAGAACATATGCATGTGCAACAACACACAGTAATTACAGTAGCAAAGAATGGAAAATACCAAAAAGGGCTGCAATGAACCGTTCCCATCTAGTCATCACACCCACAGATGACAGCGGCAGCTCGGAGGAAAAAAAGAAGTGCGGGATATCGGCTTTAATGCTATTCTGGTGAGTTTTGTTCCTCATTTTTTCTTCTTCTAATCATTCCAATTTTTGTTTGTTTTCTAACTATCATGATTCTTTTTGTATCTTCTCAGAACAATTATTGTACTGTTTCTCTTAGCACATAACACACAATAAAAAATTATGACATATTTGCCTTTATTGACATTTAGTGACCCCTTTTATACAAAAGTCACCACAGTAACCTGAAACAACACCTTTTTTTTTTTCTCTCCTGATAAATTATATTTAATCATTTTATGTTTTCCTCTATTCTACTTTTTATTTTGACCTTTTATTTTATTTTAATTATTTTTGTACATTTTCACTTGAACGCAGACAGGAATCCAAAGTGTCGATATAGCCACAGTACTCATGGCTTGGTTTCCAAAAGAAGAAAAAAAGAAATAAAGAGACAAAGTGAACCATAGTGTAATTTATCATTTTAAAGAGATTTGCCATAAAATTGCATATACTGTATATGCTAATTATTTGGAAGGCTGTTCTCCCCCACACTAGAAATACAGCTAAATACATTATATCCGCATAGAATTGTATCTTTTGCATTTTAAAATGTCCTACATAAAATTGCAATCAAGTACAATATTCAGTAAGGTTTTAAACTTTTACTAAAATCAGTTCCTTGTCCAGGAACAACAAGGGAGGGACAAATAATCCCAACTCTCCATCCTGATGAAAAGCACATTCACACTTGCACCTGTCTCCGCAAATATTCCCTCAATAATCCCTCATTCATTTCAACTCCCATTTGACTGACAAAGTCAAGAATGTGTTTCCTGTTTAATGCTGGCTCCAGCTGCCTTGCAGGTCAAAGTTCAACTTTGTTCAACTGTGACCCGAAAAAAAGTGATGCATCTCAAGTTTGAAAATTGAGAAGTCAATTTCCCAGTGTGCCATCACCACGTCAGTATTATACTAGCAGACTGCATTATTGCTCTCATAGGCAGTTTACAGGTTAGGATTGATCTGCTAAATATTTCATTATGTTTTTATTCATTTCATTGGATGGAAGGAAAGTGACCGTATTGAGAGAAACATCTTTGAGGCAAGTTTCAGACTGACCCCGAATTCACATCACGTGCAAAACGTCATCAGCACATAAATGCATGACTGAGCAAAGCTTTGAATAGTTGCAGCGAGTTCTTCTTCCTGTTCTTTTTGAAGTGAAACAAACCTGTTACTTTAAATGGTTTCTACAATACCAATGGAAAGCATTTGCGTCCGGAATGGGAACTCTTGGTCATTCAGATTGTAGTGGGAAAACGATGCTCTGGTGCTCTCATGCGTTGTTGGTACAGTGCAGACTCTCAACTTAATAAATATACTCATTGAGTATTAAGTATTGGGTATTATAACAGAAAGTCTAATTTCACGATAGCCAATGGGAGGAGAGATTTCTGCCCAAGAAAAAGAAGCCGCACAAAAATGACCTTTCACCTGGTCGGCACCAAGGAATGAGCTCTCCTGTCTGCTCTGTGGGATATTTTTAAGAGACCCTGTTCTTCTTCCTTGTTGCCACAACGTTTGTAATGTCTGTGCGAGAAAATGAAACCAGAACAACATTGCAGTTTTGACCAGTGAGGTAAAGACCCTGGAAAGCACAATCCATTTTATAAACAAAAACAACACTTTGTCTCTGAAAAGTGTGAATTATAATACATTATCAGGTTGTGTGAAGGGTAACAACTTAACAGGGGAATTCTGCTCACTATGATAAGTCTTTGCACAATTATGTCCAGCTATGTTTATTAATTATACTAAATGATATGTGGTTTACATGGAAAAATCATACCCTGACAAAATATGGTTAATCTTTTTTAAAACTCAATCCTTCTTTATTTATAGTTGTTAATCATGGCATAATTAATTATTTTTTCTGTACATGCTGCTGCCAGCATATGATGCTCAAATCTAAAAACGTCAGGATGAGCCCTTTTCCTGCAATTCTGCCAAACATAACAAGTAAGAATATTGCCTTTCATTGTATTATTCCGTGATCCTAAATTCAGCATTATCCCTGTCTGAATACAGCTGCTCTTGAAGCATTCATAAATAAAGATTTTCCATTTAACAAAGAGCTATGTAATATGAGAAATACAATATGTGAAACGAGACTTTAAAAGGTATTGTCGCAAAACTGTCGTACAACACCGTGACGACAGCTAAATCGCTTTACGGACGGGATTTTCTTTCATCATGTAACTGTCGGCTGCCCTTGCAAAGATGTGGAAAACATGTGAGTGCTATACAGAATGTATTTGTTTGCTATGAAAACAGTCATTTCTGTTTTTTGTTTTTTTTTATTCAATAAATTTGCAGTGAGCCAACGTTAAAGCGGCTGCCCACAGGAGCATTTCCTTATTGGGTCAGTTAGCCAAGTTTTCTTTACAGTAACTACAAGCTAAATGTCTCATTTTGCTGCAGTAGAGTTGGTTAACGGTACATTTGAGGCTTTTTAGTGCTGTTTTCTAGTCTTTATAGCGACGTTAAATCCCTGGAGAGAGTGATTTGCATGTACAGCCATGCTAACTTCAATTCGGCAGTGCTGCTCGCAATATTTGACTCCGAACACGTATACTAATAAGGTTGGTGACATTTTTGCGTATGACTGTTGTCATAGTCGTGCACTAATAACCAAAGCTGTCAAGTCAAATGTGCTGGAGTAGAAGTATAACGTGGCATACAAAGAAAAGACTCAAGTAAAGTACAAACACCTCAAAATGATTCTTAAGTACAGTACTTGAGTAATTGTAATTAGTTATTTCACCTCTGCTCAGCTTATAAAGTCACATAAGTTGAGTAAATAGTTATTGAACTGCTCCTTTCAGGACCAGGGAAAGACAACTCTTCCCATTATGCTGTGTTCCCACTCTGTCACTATGATATGAGGCTAAACTCATGCATTTGGCTTCATCTGTGGACTGAAACATACAGTAACAGCATTTCTAGTTTTGCCTGTTTGCTCTCCGTTGTAAAAATGCCTATTATCTTCCCATCTAGAGTAAATGTCTTCCTCGTTAACCTTGAAAACATAACGACCTGGGACTGTCGCGTACACCTGAAGATAACTGTCTGTGTGGGTACGGAGGTCTAGTTGTTCAAGAGAATATTTCGTCAACGGCACATAAAGGTTCAAATCCCTGCCTGAAGTGGCCTTGAGAGAGACACTTGCAGTGAACTCTACCGAACCTCTTTGAAAGGGAGGGAATGTTCCAACAGTGTCCCACGTTGCTGTTGAATTCACTCTGCATATCTATAATAACACTCATGAACGCATTGTCTGTCCCCTTCACAGATACCACCTACTGAAGTCTGCGGCAACTAGCTGACACGCAGTCAATTAAAACCAAAAGAGGCGACATGGCATCTCGCTTCCTCCAGTACGCAGCGCTTCTCCAGAAGTACAGGACTCCGCTGCTCATTACGAGCTGTGGCGGGGTCTTCGCAGCTAACATGTTCTATCATGTTTTCCCTGACGTGTCTTACCGTCAGCTCTATCAGGCGTGGTTCAAAGGAGAACCAGTCGCGCTGTCTGAGAAGCTCGAGGATGTTTTCCAGCAGGTAGTGTTTTCCAATTTACCTTCACGGTTACATTGAATAACAGTTGCTGTAAAGTAAATTTTAGGTTTGTACAATTACTTGCAGATGAGATAAAAGACCCGAAGGATATTGCACCTAGAAATACACTTCATTACCAACTTTGGAAATATTAAAAAGCACTTTATTCTAGCAATAACGGTTATATCACAGGTTATTGGCATTATATGCATGCACAACATTTTTACAGTAGTTAGAAGAATAGTAGAAACAGACCTTTTTTTTAATTCAGTAGATTACAGCACTCGCAAAGCATAGGTTCCATTCCCAAAACAAGAAATTCAGAGTTTATGGAGACCAATATAATTAAAGCTATAATATCTACATTTCCACATTAAAAACGACTAGAACTATGTTTATATTTTTGTTGAGATGTGTACTTATATTATCGTATACTCTAATTTCATCAAGGTAACGGTGCGTTTCATCTGGTCGCCTGTATTGGCGACGTATCCCCTGAGCATGGGTCAGCTTAGTGGCTGTTTGCCAGAAGCAATGAAATGAAATAATAATGAAATAATCCTAAACGGGGGAAGCTGACAGCAATGACGACAATGGTGGTGAAGACAGCAACTCCCATGATCCCACCCTACTTCACCCACTAATCTCCGAAATGTGCTTATTGTTTTGATTGAGAGACCCCTAGTGGCAGAAAATGACACACAGTCCATTTTAGAAGAGAGAATCACAGTGTGCTGAGAATTTCTTTTGACATAAAATTCAAATTCCAATGCTGTTGTTCTCATTTGTAGGTGTTGAAGGACTATGGTATCAGCTCATCCAAGAATTTCTCTGCCTTCGCCTCCTTTGGGTTCCATCCGGTTGGTGCTGGGGTCCCTTGGCTTTTAGCAGGGGCCCAGATTGGCATCCCAGCAAACTTCAACAGCACGTCCGATGACCCGAGCGGTATCACCAACCGCACCATTTTCATCAACGGCGAAATGGTGGACTGGAGCAGTGCTACTGGCTCTGCTCTACAGGAGGCACTGGTGTTTTCCCCTGAGGCACAGAAGTTTGCCATAGCACGAGAAGTGGCCCGCTTACAGTCCGGGGGACCTGTTCTGAGTGCTGCTGTTGCCCCGGTCTGCCTGGGCGGGGTTTGGGTGTACAGCGTGCTAATGAAGCAGGTGTTTGGGCTCCACACTGGGCCTCCACTACTTCGTGGAGGGGTGAACATTCTGGCGCTGGGGCTCGGTGCCGTGTCCTACTTCCTCACCTCCGATGCCGTCAGCCACTGGATTGACTATAAATCAGACCGAGGTGCGGCAGGAGTGTCCCGTGATTATGCCAAAGGAGGGGTAGAGTTTTACGATAAGATTCTGTCCAGAAACAAGACGCTGCGCACCCTAATGGGGCAGAAGGGACAGGATATGTACGCTCCCAGTGGGAACTTGTTCCCTGCAAATGTCCTTCAGCTGAAACACACACCATACACATCCAGGAGGAAGGAGATCCTCACACTGTTGAGAGAGGAAAAAGCTTGAGAAGAAAACACCTGAACCTGTTATGATGAATTGAAGTTGTGCTTATCACGGAACAGACTGTTCAAAAATAGCAGGGTAGGACGGTTCCTGGGCTTATTTTAGAGGCCAAAAAACCCTGGCCAAAAGAATTTTAAAAATGTTTTTCAATAGAAATATGTCAACACACATGTGCTAAATGTCATTTTGTATTGTTTTATGAATCCTGAAGTACGGATGACACACATTTCAAGACATATTTGTAAAGTCCTGGGGTATCAAATGTTTATTTCCTTATTTATGCAACAAAAGACGAGATTTAGATGGTTACCCATTGGAAAAAATAAACACTTTTGATGCCTGTTCAGAGCATGTGATGACAGTCTTTGCAGTCATGCAGAATACAGTGTCATTGATCTTTTGGCTCTAGTTAATACACTTAGAACCTGATTATCAGTGTTTCAAAACACTCTGTTTAACAGGGCAGGGCACCCATATTAGACATTTTTGTTTTTTCTTATACACATTTTATTGGTATCTAGTCATGCATTGTTTAGTTTTATTTGCCTCAACTCTGCAATATTTATGCAACCCCATTACAATCAGGGTGAATGGATTATTATTATTATTTTTTTTTTTTTTCTGATAAAGAACAGCAACATGTCCTCCCACAAACAATGTTCTGGTTACTCTGGATTATCCATAAACCTTGGACCTTGGTGGATTATCCATAAACCTTGGACCTTGGTGGATTATCCTGTGTGACGGGCACATTTTTTTCAGGCCATTGCAATTTAAAAAAAATAAAATAAAAAAGGTTTAGCCCTTAATTACTTCCCCCTGTAGAATCAGTTCATCGGTTCTCAAAAATGGAAAGGGAAGCACCACAATACAGACTAATGTCCGTGCAACACCAGAGAGGTTTCTTATTGCAGATCTCCAGCATGGGCTCGAATTTCCAAACAAACTCAAGAGTTTGCCCTTGACTTGTAAAGGTTGCTTCTTTGTAACTGCCTGCCGAGAAATGGCATTGTTAGTTATTTGTGTGAAAGAATCTGAGGCATCCTCGTGCACAGCATCATCAGGTGGGTCACCTCCAAGTTCCTCAAAGAAAGGCAGGTAAATCCATTATGGAAGAAAACATGTTGGATTCTTATGTAATGGAATAATATCTGTACTATTTGTGTTTTGGTCTGTAAATATGGAAGCAATGAACCCCCCCCCCCCCACAATGCAAATTGCACTGTATGTACCATCCACACAGTATGTGCATAGTACGTAAAGTAGACTTCATGATATGGAACTGGTTGCAGTATTTTCCCAGTGCATCTATAAAAACAGCTCTATTTTCTGTCTTTCCCGGTGCACTTTATACCAATAGCCATCTATTTGTCCTTATATGAATATATTCAATTTTGTAAAAGGAACAGCAGTATTATTGTACTCCTCTCAGGTCAGGTCTCAAATAACCTTTTAACTAGGGTAATACTCGATGACCCCACACATCATTTGCATGATCGTTACTAATTTGTTTGGCGATAATAATTTTAATATGCAGCTTATTGTGTCTCAGAACTCATCATATAGCACCCAAGTTCCCTCAGGTCGTCTGTCTGCATATTAACAAGGTTCAGATATGCTGGTGTTTTAATTACAGTTCTAATCTTTCCCCCTGTGGACTGAACTAAATATAGAAGCATTTAATTAATAGTGTTGCAGATAGACACACTGACTTTTTACATCTTTGTCCTAAGGTAGACTGTGCCATAGAAGTACTAAGTGGAATCTATGATCCACTGTGTTTTTCTTCAATGTATCAATAGAATCAAAACTACAAGGCACATGTTCAGATCAAATCTGGACATAAAAAGCGTCCAGAATGCAAATTGGGGGAATCGAGGGGCTGTTCTTGAATCAGGACAGCTTGGGTTCATTGTTCTCTGACGTGCCCTTGAGCAAGCGCAGAATTTGTTCCAGATCCATGATTAAGCAGCAGATTGTGGGCATTGACACCCTGCACTCATCATCAAGAAATGCTTTCTCCAATATGTGAACTAAATCTTTTTTTTTCTCCCAGAATAATCCTCTTATCATTAGGTCATTCTATATTGAAATCACAGTTGAAATAAAAAGCACAAACCATGAATACATAGCTGATAAGGAATGTTAAAAAAAGAAGAAAGAAAGTAAACTTGAGTGGGTTCTTAGGTCTACAGTACTCCATCATTTCCCCGACTACAAAGTGGCTTTTGGGATATGTATATCAACAACACTGGGCTTATTGTCTTGTTCTCAGCACTCCGCTTCATCTGCTTAATCCATTGTGTGCCAAACAGAGTTACTGTATAATGGTCCATTGTTAGTTGCATTGTAGGCTATTTCTTTTTCAAGCCACTTGAGGTCAGTACAGCCCACATTACCACTCTCACACTTTGTTACTTTCTTTCACAGTGTCTTATGAATGACAGGGTTACAGATTCATCTGGTCTGAAAGAACAAGCTTGGACTTGAATTGAATGAAAACAAAAGAAAAGGGCATTTTCATAATAACTAGAAGTTAAAAGTTAACACAATGATGTTCATTGTGAAATTAAGACTCATGTAGGGACATAACTCTTAAAAAATGGAATTCAAGTTAAAAAATACATTCCAATTAGGATCAAATCCAAGAGGGTGTGTTTGCAAGTTACAGTATCAGATATAATATGACATACATTCACACTGCCAATCCCTTAGCAAGCACTGTAGAAAATAAAGTTGAGAAAGTTTATTTCTAGTGATATTCTATAATATGTATACATATATGTATATATATATATATATATATATATACTATTTTGTATTTGAGTGTATACTATTGTTATGTAGGCCATTTTTTTTTTGTTATGTTATGTAATGCCTTTGACCTAAACACAAATATAAAACATTCAAATACATTCAAGGTCATCAGAAGGATTTCACAATACATATCAGAATATATGCAAACTGCAGTGTCAATACAGAACCTCACTTTCTATTATTCAGATAGTAGGAACTGTATGTGCACTAGCAAATAACTGCCTATGGTATTATGTTTTATTTAATTACATTTAAATTTGTAACTATTGAAAAACCGAGATAATTGAATTGATTGAATATATTATATATAGTTCACATGTGCTGTTGCATTATTCAGTATATACACATAGATTTTGCAGTACATATTAAGAAAAGTTAACATGTACTTTAGGTAACATACTTCTGTCGGCTCTCGATGGTCACATGATGCACATGTTTTGACATTTGATTGACAGCATCAATAACTTTTACTGTGCTCTTTATAATGTGCACAATGCAGCTAAAGGTGGGAATATTTATGATTATATTTTGGAACAGTTCTACCTGGGTGCGTTCAAAAACAAACAGCGCGCCTCCCGCTCCGTGGCCCCGCCCCTGTGCGCTCGGTTTGCGCCATTACGTCGCTATGCTGATCGCTGCTGTGCTGCAAGGCAGGCAGGCAAAGCAGCTGCAGAGACCAGGGGACGCTGACAACAACGGAGAGGCTCATGTTAGGAAAGTCAGAAACGCAGCATTTGCCTGTTTTGTGATCTGATAATTTAAGATTTTCAATTGTAACATTTTGGTGATCACATTTTCTTCATTTTTACGCATGCGTGGGAATATATTTTGCATTATCTCGACCTGAAATGACTGCTAGTCGCCGTGTCTAGCCAATGGTTACTGCGGGGGCTCCTGTCTTGTGGATTATCCGTCGTCGCCCAGCCAGTCGCATGGTCGAGCCCGGAGGAGGCCCCGCTCTGCTGGATGGATGTGTGTGAAGCAGCGCCGGACTCCAAGTACTGATGAAGACGGTGATAATGATGATGCTCGGGTTTCATCGGCAGCGGGTCAACTGATCTTGGATGTTTGGGCTATATCGCCCCTACACAAAACATTTCCTCATACGGCAAAAAATATATTCCTTAAAAACTGGACGCCCCTGGAGCAGTTTATGACGGTAAGAAAGACACTCATTCACAGGCCACCAGCTTTTACAGCCAGCTGACGTTAGCTAGCTCACGTTAGCTTAGCGCTGTCACTTTTATCCAAGTTGCTCCCCGCACAGCTAAAAGGGCTAATATTGCGAAACAACTTTGGGGTAATGCTTCTCCAAATGGCCCCTTTTGTTACTACACTTATGTCTATTTGAGTAAGCCCTACCAACAAGAAACAAAAGCCGTACTATACATTTTATTCCATAACCTTAATAGCCAGTGGTTGTGTAGCTTGTTAGCTAGCCGCTTCTCAGCCCATTCAATATCTTGCTGCTTACTTTACGTAGCTGCGAAACAGCCGCTAATCCAGTGTACGCAGTATTGGTATGCATTCCTGGCTTTATTGCATTAATAAAACTTTGCTTGGCCTTCCTCAAGTCGGCATTTATAATTGAGTTAAATAGGCCGTTAATAGCTCATTCATTATACAGTGTACAATAAGCCCTTTAATGACAGGGTCCAGTTGGCGTTCAGTGGAACTAGTGCGGCGTCGGTTATGTTACGGATGTGGCTTTAAAGAGCACATTCCTTTATCATATCCAACGGCGATTAATTAGTGATTATTGAGCGATTCGCTTTGTCTTGTTTCGGGCGGAAGTGTTGTTTGACTGAGCTAATGTGTTTTCTTTTACCACATAGCAGCAGCGGTAAATGGATATGGCGAATGCTTCAAATAAAATCCATGCAGGATTGTGTCATTCATTGTTCAATGATCGCTGAACCACCGTTTGTCACAACTGCTCTCATCATGTACGTGTCACATTCTAGAAATGTCACACGAGAGGGCCTATCTATATAGATATAGATGTATCTATCTATGGATAAGCTGCTTATTGCGACCCTGCTTTTTAGTTGCCCATTCATCAATAATCGTTTTGTGTTTTTTTTTTTGCGAGGGAAATGATAGAAAAGGACCAATGTCTGCTGATCTCGGAGCTGTTAACTATGTGGTGTTAAGTAATGGATGTGAGGGTTCGCTGTGATGAGGCGTCCTCCTTTTTTTCGATGACGTAATCCTCCACCATCCGTGCCACATCTTTTGGGTCGCAGTCGGTTCCTCTGCTGCCTGCTGCTTGCCAGTCTGCTGCCGCTGCTGAGCTCATATGGACCCTGCTCTGTCCAGCTTGTCTAGCCTCTATCCCTCCCTCCTTGGCTCTTTCTTGTCTCTTTTTTTTTGTTTTTTCTTTTCTTTCTCTATCTAAACTGCAAAAATGATTGAGTAACAATTGGTTCTGAATGGGATCTCAGTTCGGGGAAGCAGAGAAAGGAATTGTGAATGAAATCCTGGGTCAGTTTTTCAAGTGTTCTCCAATTCAGCAGCCTCAAAGGAAGTTGGGGGCATCTATTTGGGGGATCCGTGAAGACCCACATGACATATTGTGTACTTTTACAGATTTTATTTATATTTTAAAAAAAAATCTGTAACATAAGTCATTAACACTTGTTTTGACATTATCCTTCTATTTCTGAATAAATCCATATAAACAAAAACCTTAGCAGATGGGGGTCCTAAAAATGGGTGTCTTTGACCTAATGTGGGTATTTGACCTGAATACATTTGGGAATCGTTGTCTGAGACTGATGGTTGCTGAAGCTGAATTACTTATCTTGGGAATTAGTAACGCCATGTTGCACATTTTTTATTTGGGACACCATTCTAGGCTGTTGATTGCCATGATAATATATGTTAAAGCTGTGGTAGTAAGGATTATTTTGCAACAGTGGGTCTTTGGCTCAACCAGAGTAAAGATGGAAGAGTCCGGTACTCAGGTTTATTTAAAGGCTGTGCTGTGGCGCTGTTGGCACTTAAACATGACTAAATAATGCTGAGCACAGTTTATTCTCATGCATTTTGTTACGTGCACTCTAACCGTTTTTAAAAATATGTGTGCAAAGAATTGAACTGTACATTTCTTCTCTCTTGCGCCCCCCCCCCCAAAAAAAAAATGAAGAAGCCTTGAGTTTTAGGGTGGGTGGACTCATCTGGTGAGGATTAAATTGCCTGTGGCAATGGCCCTGGTTTGCTTGAGCAGCGCACCTGAACCTGCCATCCCCATGGTGTACAGCAGAAGTGTGTGTGTTTGTGTGTTTGTGTGTTTGTGTGTGTGTGTGTGTGTGAGAAACAGATAGTTTAGGTGAGGGGAAGTAGTGAGGAGAGGATATGGATACTGGAAGACAGAGGAGGCACAGGTGTGGCAGGGGTAATGGGGATAATCTGCACCTGCTAGCAAAGGGCAGGGGGATCCCATGGGAGCAAATTGGTTGTTGGGTAGAATCATCAGACCCCTAAGTAACTTCCTTAAATTTGACTGTGGATATGATTTGGAGGCACTGTAATGTACCCGTCCGTTTATTTCCAACAACTGTTAGTCATTATTGGTTATTGTTTACCAAGACGGTACATTTCAGAGGTTGACTAATCATTTGTGCCAAAGGCCTCACTTCAGTTGAATGTATTCTATGTCTTGGGACATAGCCTGCAGCCTTGCACTATATGCACAGCAGTTTAAGAAACCGTTGGTCAACATTGTAGCTGTAGCTGACAGTCTCTGATCCAATTTGACAATGGGTCTGACGACGATGAGCCTCGAGGTGCAACGGCCAATATTTCTGGGTTTTCGGTGTAGCCAGCAGATAACCGTTATCCGGATATCCGGACCAAGTCTTCCTCTTCCGTGCGCTGCTCATTGGTCCGATCAGCAATTTGAGACACGAGAATGTAGTTGGAGTTGAGAGACAACTATAACCGGATTATGCCATGTTTCACTGCAGATAAAGTAAAAAAAAAAAAAATAAGCTCAATCGTCGTCAGATGGTAGCCAGTGGGTTCCGAAATTGCATTTCGGCCAATGTTTTGCTCTCTACACAAAGTGTTTACCTGCATGCAACCAAAGCCCACTCAAATGTAATTGATCAATACTACTAGGACTACAAATGGAAACCGGAACACTTCAGATACTGAAATCTTGTCCCGTTGTCTACAGATGCTGCATTCATATAGAGATATCTATTTACAGAGTTTAATAGCTTGACAATAAAGGCAACAATTAGATTACCATTAGGTTTTATGAGGAATTTCTTTTTTTTAATTTATGATATTCTATCGTTTTGACTGGAACTGAAGGAGTTAAGTTAGGTGAGAAATATTGTTGAATAATTCAGTTTTATTGCTAAGCACTACTTCTTCAATACTTTTGGTTAATGGGTGCATTAGTGGTTTCATTAGTGTTAATGTGGGTAAGCTAGAAAGTGCAGCAAATTCATGTCCACTTTGACGACCTCTCGCCACCAATTTATCAACACGGCATTATTACAGATGTGTCTCTACAGCTTTGGCTGTAGCCTGTGGAGAAGATGCATAAAGATGATAGCCTCCTGGTTAAACATCATAAACCAGCCCACATAGCAAAGTAGTCAAAGGTCATCCATTGTTCTTGTCGGTTTGAAAGGCTCAGATATGTATACACTGTGGGATGGGCTAGGAGCACAGAATGTTACAGAATGTGTAGGAAATGATGTCCATAAAGATCCTCTGTGTCATACAAGAAGTCACTGTTTAGTAACCATTTCCTTACATATGTTGGCAGTTTTGGATTTTAATGCTGCATTTTTATTTCAACTGTTTGAACTGTTTCAGTCCAGGTGGATGTCATCTTCACGCACCCTAAGCTTCACTCTCTGACTTTCTGCCTTTCCCCCACTTTCTCCTATCTCGCCTGCTTCTCACATCTTTGCTTTCAGTTTTCTACTCTTCCTTTTTCTCTCTATCTTTGCCTGACACCTTTATGTCTGGTTAGTCTCAATGTTGGAAAGACACACCCTACCTTTCAGCATGGTGCGGTTCAGCAGTGCTGACAGCTTAGTATTGGTGCTAACTGACAGTGTTGGCGAGAAGACGGCTGGCTGGGTGCTGCAGGCAAGATACATTATCAGGCTTCAAAGATGCTAGCATTTGCGTATCTTACATTAGTAGGCTTGGATCCATTGCCAGAAGAACTGTGAAAAAAAAACAGTTAGTGTTAATTTACTTTGACTTGTTTCACCATAATGTAGTTTTTTTTTAATTCTTTGTCAATATAGTGCCACCAAGTTGCTTTTCTCACACCGTACACAAATGAATGACTTGCTTATTAAAGCCAATTTCCCACTGGACAAAAGACCCACTAACACTTACTCATTCGGACACATGACTGCAGTGATCACAGGTATTTATCGGCTCCAGCTCGATCGGCAGGGATGAAAACATGACCCCCGGGTGGACACGCTCATTTTGCCCATTTTTTCCAGCGCATTGAAGTGAATATATCATAAATAAAATAAACATACATTGATTTGGACAATTATTATGATTTATTTATGTACAAAACATACAATTAATATGCTCTCCTCAAAAGCCACCAGACTCCATTGACGGAAACAGTAATTTTTTACTTCGCTTTCATCGCAAAACGCACTCAATTCAAACTCGACCGAAACAAAATAAAGCGCGTGTTTGTCATTCTGTTCCAACAATCATCAAAGATGGTGTGAGAGTTTGAAAGAGAGACTGATTAAGTAACTGATTTAAAAAAGAAGATCAGATTGGGCACTGAAAGTAACCACCATTAACCGGCACATCCGTGACGGCGAACATGTCACGCCAGAAAAAAAACCCCAGAAAGGCCCACTTGTCTACTGGCAATTGGAAAGGAGTCTATTGCATATTTTACCGGGTTTTTCCACGTTTAAAAAAACAAAAACAAAAACAAAAAAACCCTCATACATGCGAATATTGGTGGAAAAGGGTATAAGACTCACATGGGCATGTTTCAAATTGAGTGGTACTTACCTTTTAAGATTCTCCTCTTTATTTGAGTGAGACCAGGCTCGCTGTGTGTGACCTATGCTGACTGTTGGTGACAGCCCTGTCAAAGAGCAGCCTGTTCATGTTTAACCAAGAGGACCAGCTGCCTGCCCATTCTATTATAACCCTTTGGAAAGCTCACAGTCCTATTTGCAGTTGGGAAGCGCAGTAAGCGGAGCCATTGATAGACAGAGTTCGGCCATTTCAGTTAACAGCGGCTGCACACCGACCCGACCGTTGCCAAGTTACTGGCGATTTGTGTGCCAGCTTATTCCTTGAATGTTGTGCATCTTGCATCAGTAATTACATGAAGGGAAATAACTGCCAATAAGTCGTTCTGTAATGGGATGCAAAAAAGTTGGCATACATTTACAAATATGCCTAATTTGGCACGGCACAAATACAGTTTTGCAACAAGCTGGTTTCACCCCAAATCACCATCATTGTCCTGAGCTCGAGTACTTTTAGTCTCACTGGCAATCCTTAGGTGAACCAGCCAAACAGCCATCCATTCACATAAATATCCCGCCAGATAGCTCTCAGAAAGGCAGCTAGTTAGTGGTCTGTTGCTGGGGCGGATATGGCACAACTCTTTAGCGAAAAATCATCTCCCAAGCCCCAAACACAGCTGTGTTTACTCTGTGCACGTCACGATACCACCGCTTCACAATGCCAGGACGAAGGTGCCTTGACAGATCCAGACTCTCGAAATGAAAAGCAAGTAGTGCCGTATTAATAGTGACGTGTAAGTTTTGATTGGTAGTAAAAAATGACCGTGGTATCATGTGGGTGCATCGGTCAGGCTTTTACCATTGTAGTCTCAATATCATTCATAAAATAGAGCAAAAGACTTGCATGTTTGCATAAGACGATAAGTTTTAAGACCAGACTAAAAATATTAATTCTCTGCTTGTGAACACTGGGTCAAAAATAACAGCGGCCTTGTGAATTGGGTGTAGATGGGCTGAGTTCTAGCAGGGGAAACGCTTTCTTTTCATATAGGAATAAACAACATTTACTTATAGTTGGACAGTGGTAGTATTGTCCTATAGATCCCAATGATTCTTCATGCTTGTATAAGTATAGTTTTGTGAGTGTGTGTCATGTGTCGCCCTCTGTAGTACTTTTTTTTTCATGGAACATGAGTTTGACGCGGTTATAGCTCTCCTGCTGTTCCATTTTAAGATTTTGTTTTAGACGTATTTTTATCAGATCAGGGTCACCTCTTCTCTCTCTCTCTCTCTCTCTCTCGTTCTCTCTCTCTCTCTCTCTCTCGTTCTCGTTCTCTCTGCCCAGCGTTGAGTATTTGGATCATGCATAACTAATCAGATGAAACTGCATATTATGGTAATGGTGGAGTAGTGGGCAGTCATAATGGTTTGATTAGCTGAAACAGCATGTTATCCAGCCAGCAAGAGGAGCTAGAGACAGACCCCCTACTTACTCTCGCGCACGCACACGCACAGAATAATACTATACTATAATAAATGCTTTGAAACCACCAGTTACATACAGGATTCAGACAACGGCAGAGAGAATTGTGATATCTGATTCAAATAGTTTTGACACCCTTATTATTAAGTGTAGCAGAAATCAGGTCATGTGATCCCATATTGCTGTAACAAATCTCTATAAAGCACACAGTTTTGTCACACAAATTGATGCTAATTACTTGTTGCAGGTTTGGTAAAATGTTAAGAGCATATCATCACATTCAAGTTCCTCTTATACTTACTACGTATAACCCAGTGTGGAGTATCATTGTCTGTTTGATTTATTTATTATTTTTTTTTTTCTGAAGACCACTTGGTACATTTTTTTCTTGGACCTACTTTTCCAAAATGGCTCAAAATGTTCTGATTTAGTGAGAGGGATTGACTTTTTACTCCACTAGCCCACAAGCCTTTAGGCCTTTGGCAATATGAATAGTGGCTCTGGATATCTGTTGTAATTCATCCTTGGTATCTGCCCTATTATGAGTCACTTGTGTGTTCTAACCCAGTTTCAGAAAAATGCAGGGCTAGATCAGAGCCGGGAGATAAAGCTAGCTAGATTATAGTTTAATGTATGTGAGATAGATTTAGCTAGCCTTGCAGAGGTTGGATTAAGACAGCGTAACATAAAGACATTAAAGGATTAACATGATCATCGATGATCACTGGATATGACATGGATGGATGCAGAGCTGGCCTTCAGATAAATGAAGGAATGGGAGACAAAGGTGGCTGGACAGGTGGGCAAACAGCGGGGGGGACAGGGGGTTACTGATTGGAATCAACGGGTGGATGGAATATGTGAAGCAGAATTAGAAGTTTGGCTTTATCGGTATAAAAAAATCCATAATACAGGCATTTTCCATCCTAAATTCAAATATTAAGTATTTTTATCTCAAGGAACATGTGTACTTGCAGTCCAATGGGACAATATGTAATACATTTGTGAGAGTTTTGGATTTTCTTAGCAAAATTGAGTCTCTGTCGTCCGAACCAAAACGGCAAACATTATTACTACTTTCAACCTTGATAAAAGGCAGCACATACCAGATCCAATACTTCCGTTCTTCCCTAGACACATAAACTGTTTACCAGAGGGAGCTCACTATTTTAACTGAAGGAAACTCAATAAAATAGAAAATGATGGTGAACCGGTATAAATAGTTTGGATGTTTTTAGTATTCGCAGGCGAGTATACATGGGTCTTAATACAGAAGTGTTGGGGAGGAAAACTACATCAATCTTCAAGCGTCTTAAACAAGAGAAAGTCTTTGTAGGTGTAAAGTGCCTCTCCGAGTTGAGGCTGGAGTCAAAATGGGGGTAAGATGACGAGATCAGTCCTCCCTGACCACCACTGCCATGTCATGTTATTATAGAATAACCACTGGATGATTTTACCTAAACATCCCTCATCTGAAAGAGCGGACTCCTCTCCTCTCCACTGCAACCCCACCCCCACTTTTACACTGCTCAGGTATGCGAGTACAGCTGGCTCCTAACTCGAGTTATGCTCCTGTGCGTGTTTTGGCTTGTCCTTTCTGTCACTATCATCCTTCCCACTATCCCCCAAAATGCATATACACGGCAACACATGCCCTTCTATCCACATTTACACACCATTTCCTAAAGGTGTTGTGCAATTTGCCCAGCAAAGACACCTATTGCCATGTGCCCTTTATAACCTGCTGCTTGTGCAACCTGAGCTTAGCGCGCGTACGTGCGTGCGCGTCTGTGTGTCGGCTTCAGATCCTCAGGTCTGCCTTTTGAAACAGCTGCTTAAAGAGCCTTGAATACCTCCAGAGGTCAAAGGACACAGTTGCTTAAGAACAGTGGGTCTGAGCCAAAAATGGATTGCACTTCTTATTCTGCTGTGTCCCCCATTAGAAAGGTTTCATTGTTTCTGATCTCAGGTTGAGATGTGACCAGTTGGGGTTGAAAAAAACCCCCAAAACATATGTTTGGTAACGTTTTTTTTTTACAGGGTGTAACTCGATGAAATTACTTACAATTGCATAACTAAAAAGTGGTGACATTAGGGGCTATGGAACCTGTTTCCACCCTCAAATAGTTCATCTCTTCCAGTCAGAAATGAGAAAATGAGGAGCACTAGTGAGACACTCTAACATGGTTAAAATGTTTCTAAACCTTTTAGTTTCCGTCCCTCTTTTTCAGACATGCAGGGCATTGTTTTGTGTGACACTTGACAGTGGTATCAACAGTTTACATGGCCAAACCTTGTTTTATCCGTTGCTTGTTTTGCTTGGAGATGTGTGGAGGAAGTGCAAGGGGTTTCCATATCCAACTCAAACAAGAACATAAAGAGCGGTCTAAAAAAGCAGGACATTAGTGCGGCTGTTTTTAATTTCACACTACTTCCAATTTCATCCCTCCCTTTTGCCTCCTTTACTGGTCTTGAATTCAAGTCTACATGACCAGCTTGTTTTAAGGCGTTGGTAGTTTCTGTCGCTCCATAGTTTTTCTCTGTTGTAGTCAACAGACGTGTGCAGAATGTAGGTGGAGGCTGCGAGTGTCGTCACTGTGCATGTGAGATGATGCCGGGAAGAAAGCAAGAGGGAAAGGATCAACAGCATGCGTAGATATATCTGGTTACAAAGGCTGATGGGTCCACCCATGTGATCTTGGACAACTCTGAACAACACACACACACCTCCCTATGCTCTTTTGTGACACCAGGGCAACTTTAACTCACAGAGCCTGAGGATGGGGATGATCCTTTCCTCAAGCTTACATTTTTCACAAGGACCTTTTTGTTGCATCTAGTACCCTTTACTTAATTGTTTCCTCTCAGTTCAAAAGTTAGCTACCGGCAGAGATCTTGAGAGCGCGTGTGTGTGCGGGCTCTGCAATAGATTTAAATGATTACATTTTCTAATTAATAGCCCATTAATGAGGATGTTTTCAAATATCGATTTTTATATGACTATATGGCACAGTTCTGTTTAGATATAACCATTACTGAACATTCCTGTGACAGAGAGCTATCTTTGAATGCCAAAAAGTCATCACTTTAACAGATAAATCTGTGTCGCAAGGTATCGCTGTAGCATAACAAGTCAGCTAACCATAGCTAACGTAATTCGTCCATTGTTGCTGGATAGCTGCTCATCAGGACTGCAGCTTATTGGTTTGGTGAGTTAAACAGGGACCCATTCAAGTTTACTCTATGTTGGGATTAATGAACTAAGATAGATTTGATCTTGTAGCTATCGACGGCTAAAGAAAGTGGTTGACCCTATTAGTTAACATGTTAGCTTGTTAAAATGTTAGCCACTTGTAGATATTTCTTCAACAGCCTCCGTCAGCGTCAGCCTGTTCACAGTGGCAACGAAGGGGAAACTTACGCAGGAAGTTTTCTGTGGAGCTGCTGAGTCGGCCTTCGATTCCGCTTAAATGTGCAGCGGTGAAAATCACACATGCAACTTTCTGCAGCTTCATTTTGACGCTTTTGTTGAATGCACTCATTGTACATTGATTTGGACAAAAGCATCTGCCATATGAAAGTAGTATAATGAATATCACTATTTAGTTTGTTCTTGTTAAAAATATTTCCTCTATATTCGGTCATTTCAAGTTGAGACTGAACTTTCAGAATGTTTGTTTTTCCCGTGTCAGTATGTGATTTAAGTCAGACCTTCTTTATCAAAAACATATATAGTAACTAGTAACAGTTTTATTTTTTTTTTGTTTTTGTTGTTTTGTATAAGGTGTCTATTTAAAGCATTGTTCAGTAACACAACAGGTTTCTGACACTCAATATATTGGAGAGTCCATCAATGTGTCAGTCTTTTAATCTATTGATCTATTTTACGGTGTGTCTGCCGGCGAGCTGTGTTCTGTTTCAGCTCTGTTTTTCTGCGTTGGTCTAGATGTTTCTACGCGTCTGACAGCCCTGGGTTTGCAGCAACTCTTGAGTTGGAAAAAAAAAAACCCAAACTACAATCGTGTGTGTGTGTGTGTGTGTGTGTGTGTGTGTGTGTGTGTGTGTGTGTGTGTGTGTGTGTGTGTGTGTGTGTGTGTGTGTGTGTGTGTGTGTGTGGAGAACATGAGAACTAGATTGTGTGTGAGAGTAGCCTCGCTCGCTGCTATTTTCTGGGGCAGGCTATCAGGCAGCGAGGCAGCAGGGAGGGATAATAACAGAAGCTGTTACATTCTTGTGGTTTCTCTGATTTCAGCATGAGGCAGGGGGCTGGCTCTGGCTGACTCACGGCTGCTCTGCCTCTCTCTCTCTCTGCCTGCTCTCTCTCTCTCTCTCTCTCTGCCTGCCTGCTCTCTCTCTCTCTCTGCCTGCTCTCTCTCTCTCTGCCTGCTCTCTCTCTCTCTCTCTCTCTGCCTGCTCTCTCTCTCTCTCTCTCTCTCTCTGCCTGCTCTCTCTCTCTCTGCCTGC
>CALSBV010011748.1:5434430-5444947 GCA_943590825.1 Bovichtus diacanthus
GTGTGTGTGTGTGTGTGTGTGTGTGTGTGTGTGTGTGTGTGTGTGTGAGCCAGGTGACAGGTTGAGTTGTGACTGACATTACAGGCATATCTCACTTCATGTGATAACATATTTCCTTGTCTCTCTCTGTGTCAGACTTCTGACAGTACGAGGAGGGAAATTCCCTTTTGTGAGTCAGAAACTACAATTCCTCTAATAACATCCCCTCTGACAGATCACATCCTGTTGCTGCAGAAGTGCGTGTCTGCGAGTGCATGTGTTTGCTGTTGTGCTCTATCTGCGGTTCCCACCAAACGGATTGAGATATGAATTCTGCGTATGAACGGTGGTGGAATGTTCAAGGTCCTTCTCCTTTTCTTGAGTATTTTCATTTTCTGCTACTTTACACTACTCCACTTTATTACTCTATTTGTCCGACAGCTTTGGTTGCAGAGCCGTTCTCCTCATGAAAAGGTGACTTTTTAGAGACGCGTGGTTCTCACGGGTCCTCTACAAACGTACGATGATCTCGTAGAATACGACGCGTTTCTGAAGATTAAGTTAAAATCAGCACAACAGTAAACATCTACAGCAGTACAATGCAACATACACATCAATGCAGCAGCAATAATAATCCAAAAGCATCGCATAATAATAGTAAAACACTGACTGGGAACATTTCACTGATTCATTTTACTTTCAAGTACATTTTGCGGCTGTGCAGGACTTTTACTTGTGGAGTATTTCACAGTGTGGTATAAGTACTCGTACCGCAGTAAAGGATCTAAATACTTCTTCCACCACCGGAACAGAGTATATAAAACAATTTTGGCAGAATTAACAGTGCTTTAAAGGCCAGTGAACTTCAATTTGCATCATACATCATGTTCTCTTCATGGCTGGATAATCAGGATTATCACTTAAGCCATCATCCTGGATCACTTTCTTACACAATCTCTTATATAAAATCTCTCCTCTCCAGTTTCTGTCTTTACATTTCTCCCTGCACATTTCTCTCCCTCTCTGCTTCCTGCCCCAGACGCCCCCGCCTCTCCTCGCCTCTTGCTGAATGAATGACTCGGTCTCTGTCAGTGTCATTGATCAGACCCCTGCAGCAGCAGTAACTTCCTGGAAAGACAAGCCATCCTGAGAACAACAATACTTCTATTGATCCTCTCCCTGGCCGACTGGCCTTGATTCTAGCGGAGAGTGAAAATCCAGAAGCAGCCACTTATTGTCATGGGAACTGGAGAGCTCGTGGTGCGGCTGGGGTGGAGTGGGGGGGCACACGAGGGCTTGTACGGATGATCTTATAGATGGGAAGTCTCCTTTGGCTGACACCATACCAGTATAAAGCAGAATCTGGTGAAGGCTTGATAAATAACAAGAAATTAAAAAAGCTCAGCCCACTACTGACCCACCTCTCTACGGATACAAAGGCAGGGTCAGAAGCAGGATTTATTCAGCGTAAAGTGACATGCAGCAGGAACCATAGTAACCACTACACACCACACACACATTCAGCTGTCTGCAAGAGCTATTTGGTAATTAAGTAGCTCTTAATACTGAGCAAGTAAGAGCAGCAAGAGGCAAAGGATAAATAATCCTCCAAAACAGCTGTCATTTACTGCTGAATGAGACCTCTGGACCCAATACATGAAAGAAATGACTGAAACATGATTAGAACAGAAGACTTTCTTTTTCCTAACTTTAACCAAAGATTTGAACGTCATATTTTTATTTATTTTTCTAGATACTTTGAGGAATTTAAGCATGTTTTTCTCCAAAAACAAGACGCCATGTTGAGTGATGCATGTCCAGCATTCTTTTTCTGTGAACCTTTTGCTAATAAACCGACCAAGTCTCTGGTTACAAATATCAGCGAGATGGCTACAGTAGGATGTGAGAAATGGAATTAATCGAATGGAAGTAAAACACGAGAACATCTTGTGATGAGATCACATGGGCCGCAACGCCCAAATCAGTTCCTATGTGGTTGTTCCTGCTACAGTTATCTCCAGGAGCACATTTTGCCATGATGACATGCACAGGCTCACAAGGTGAAAACAATACGAGCATCGCTGTCACGGCTGGTAACAATGGCTTGATGCAGGATTAGGATTTTGGCCCAAACCGGTAAACAATACGTTTTGTTTCTTTTGAAATCTCGGGGGCAATTTTTGGCCCTCGATCCCGATTTATTTTATTTTGAATTTTTTAGGTGCATTCCGAGATTTATTGGGGTGTTTTTGGCCTTTGCCCACTTTGACACTGATTCATATAAAACATGATTTTGATCATCTGTGTGTAGTACGCGGGTCGATATTTAGACTGCGGTTAGTTACGTTACTCTTCAACTCCATCAAACTGTGAGTTTTCCACAGAATTTTGTGAGGGAGAGAGAGGGAGAGGGAGAGAGGGAGAGAGAGACTCCTCCTTCACGTAGCTCTCTTCCTGTCTGGACAAGCTTCCTCACGCATTCCTGAAGAATTTTCATCATTGTTTAACACAAACACGTACATGCAGCACATTCATTCGTGGAAGGAAAGAAATAAGGAGGGATATAAACATGTCACATTTTGCACCTTTTGTTAACCTGCCATAAAAAAAAAAAAAAAAAAAAAAAAAAAACCCGGTGGAATTTCCCTCGAGCGCCACTTTGGATTTCAGGTCCGTCCGGTGTGATTGATGTTGGGTCTCTTTTCCCCTCTAACACTTCAGATAAAATCTCTCTCTCTCTCTCTCTCTCTCTCTCTCTCTCTCTCTCGCTCTCTCGCGCTCTCTCGCGCTCTCTCTCGCTCTCTCGCTCTCTCTCTCTCTCGCTCTCTCTCTCTCTCTCGCGCCAGTCTCTTGTGCTCTGATTGCGCTCTATCACCACGTCTCTCCTCGCTCTCACGCACACAGACACTATTTCAGTCAGTGGTGCTGCCGGACTGATGAAGATCAACACAAAGAGCGTTTGTCTCGCACAACCGCATCGTCAATCACTCCTTTTCTCTCTTCCCCTGCTCGCTCTCTCTTCTCCTCTCTCTGTGAGCATCTATGACTCTCTGTCTCCCTCTTACCATCTCTCAGTCGTCTGTTGTTCTCCCTATCTATCTCACTTCCTCTTTGTTGGTCTCTCCTTTTAGTATGTCTTCTGTTACTCTTTCTATCTTTGTGACTCTCTCACGGAGTGTGTAGCCCATGAACTGTAGCCGTGCTGTAATTTGTTGTGTAAAAGTACAGAGAAAGAGAGTGTGGACATGCTTCCCTGTGTGCGAGCTCCGTTCTAACAATGTATTGCTGTTTGCGACACACACACCCACACACACACACACACACAGACACACACAGACACAAACACACACAAGTGCACAGAGAGCTCCCACATGCAGCTTGAGAAGCTGCTTCATACAAAGGGGAAGCAGTGCACACACACACACCCACACACACACCCACACACACACACACACACACACACACACACACAGTCTCTCAGACATTTCTATGAATAGCCTTACATGGGAACACATATTAGAGGCTTGCATGTTTTTTTAACTTCCTCAATTTGTCTGTTTGACCCCAGTCTGCAAACCAGTCAGCAGGTTAGGGCTGAGCTTTTTTCACTAACTTTGTTAACACAACAGCCTGTTTAAGATGTTGCCAGTTTGCCTCTGATGCCGAGTAAACTCGTACACGGATATTTAAAAAAAATCCTTCTAAAATTCAGTTTTCATTGTTCACGTGTGGGAAACAAGTTTTTTGACTTCTTACGTGTTTACAGCTAAATGTGCAGTTCCGCTATATTGAGGAACTGAGGAACAGATATTTTTTGCAAAATATCCATGCAAAAAAAAACCCATCAGTACACAGCGATATTTCCGGGCAGTTAGAAGAGATATAGATCTAGATCTCGCGAAGGTCTGTTTTTCTCGACCACAGTACAACACAACATGTGCAACGTTTTCAGATTTCCCCAACCTGGTCTTCCAAAAATACAGTAGTATGAGATGTATACCAGTTTTAGTGTTTATTTTTGTTATCATTCAAACATGATAGTAATATTAAAGCTGTAGGGAAGTGAGTAAGAAAGGGGGGCGTGGGGGGGGGGGGCGGGGTTCACAGAGGGTGTCAGGGTTGACTCACTCTTAACGAGGCTTCGAACAGCAGCGGATTGCTAGCAGACACACACGCATGCACACAAGCGAAGAGCACTAAAAGACCGCCGGTGATCCTCGAGGGCTGCCATGTCAACTGTCAACTATCATTTTGTTCGTTCCACACACACACGCACACTCTCTGTCCTCACACATACTGGCCTGTAAAAGTGTGTCACCAGGGTAAAGGGGAGAGGTGGACGAGAGCAGTAACTCCCGTGGGAGCGCTGATGGAGTAACACACTCCCTCCTTCTCTCAAAGTGGCGGCAGGATCAGGTGTGAATTTCTGCTCCACTTGTGGTCCCACAGTTTATCCTCTCGCCCTTCCCACTCTCTCATGAAACGATGGGATATTAATGATCCGTTTCATAAATGATTCCTCCCCCTTTCTCAGCCTTTCATCTCTCTCTCCTCCTCGGACAGAGGGGAAAAGAGTCTTTTTTTTTTTTTTTTTGTAAAAATGTCTTTTTACATTATTATGACATTTTACCCACCGGTTCCATTGCAATGGTGCAAGCCATTTGTTTTAAAAGTGAAAATAAAGGGTATGACACCCGAACATCATATTGTTGCAGTACAGTTAGACTGCTCCCACACTTAAATGTTGTGAAACCCAACTATAAAGATTGCAAAAGAGAAAAATATGTTCCTTTTTTAAAGCATGCAGACATTCCCTTTGCTTCGTGTTGATGATGGCAAAGGGTTATAATTTCATAAACGGTCCTCATTAACCCTCTGAACACGGAGCTGTTTCAGGGAATTTAAAAAAAAAAAGAATAAATCCTGTCACATTTAGTTTCGATTTTCTCTGCTTTTATATAAGTCTTGCACCTTTTATAGAAACTGCACAATCATGGCTACGTGTAAAGAGAGACCAAAAATGTATTTTGTGCAGTATAAATAACACAGTTATAATGCAACTAATCATAAACTGCAAGTTTAATTTCTTTGATTATTTCATTACACATTCAAAGTTGAATTGATGTATGCAACATGTTCCCAAGTGCCTGCAAGTGTTGTCAATATTGGGGGGAATGAGGGCTCCACGTGCTATACATATCAAACTATCTACAGTTTTACAACCTCTTTTCCTTTTCTGCAGTTCAGCCTGCAGTTCTGTCAAAGTTTCACTGAGTTTTTGTCACATGACTGTTTGTCTCAGCCGAGTCATTCATGGTTTTCCAGTTGTGCTGACTGGCTCTGAATTTAATGATTTTTACAGGATCTGGTTAGTGACTGACTGAAGCGTTCGTCCCGCTCAAGGGCCGTCGGAAATGTTTAAATCCACCGATAATTTCAGTTTTTACAGTTTCTGGCTATGATAAATGGTGTAATTTTGGCCAATTTATTATTATATATATATATATATATTTTTTTTTAAAGCAAACATGCCTTTCAATCCCACGCGGCGGGTTGTGGGGTTCAGAGAGTGAATAACATGCAGCACGGAGCACCACTGAGCACGTGAAAGCACTTGGTCATTGATTTACTTGAATTTAATTACCTCCCTGAACCCTCAGTCTCTTGCTCTAAATGTTCCTCTTTCCACGTCTCTCTTGTATGCAGGCTCGGCCACAGACAGACGGTGGTTTCTTTCTTTACTCTTTTTTTTTTTTTTTTTTTTTTTTTTTTTACTGCTTTGGTGTTTTGTCAGAGCCAAGTGTTCCTCAGTAGTAAACTTCTGACTCTTCTTTATCAGCTGCTCTCTAATCTCATGGCAGTTCGTCATCAAACAGTCGCCCCCACCCGTCATATCTGCTTTTGGTGATCAGTTAAAGGCAGCAAAAAAAATTGAATTGTTCTGAAAATGTAACGAAGAATCTTCTCTTCTGCGCTGCGGTTTTTCATCCCATATTCCTGTGGGCAAATGATTTTGCGCGATCGGAAAACGTAAAAATCCTTATTGAAACATAAATCATTGCATCTCTAGTGTTTTATATGTGAATGTAATGCAGTATAATATGATCAGATGCTTACCCAACACTGTTTCCATTTTCTTTACGACAGCTGGTGAATGTGGGATCTGAGATCACATTTAAACAAGATATCTACATCTATATGTTAATGCCTTAAAAATTCATCGCGGCTCAACACACTTCTGTATGTAGGGCTATATGGCTTTGCTAAATTGCTAGAAAGATGTCAGATGGCATTACACGGTCACTGAACAAACCATGTAGCGAAATAGATGAATATGCGACAATAGCCCACAGGCACGCGTCAACTTAATTCCTTATATGTTCCTCCCTATGTGGTTAGAACGATATTAAATAAGGCTTAACATGGATGACTCACACATGAATCTTAACTTGGTGAAAAGCAATGTGAGCATTTAAATTATTTAGATGTCTGTGGAGGGAAAAGGGATTTTCTTTGTGTGTGTGTGTGCGAGGAGGACCATGCTTCAATCTTTACATTCTTGTACAAGATCATCAGTTCCTCTCACGAGCCCTCACTGTTTCTCCTGCGGCCCTTCACCGAGGAGTCCAGGCGCAGGCAAAGAGGCGAGGACGTGATCCAGTGTGTCTGCTTTCTCACAGCGGTGGTTATGGAATGACGACTTCTAATTCATTGTGTGTTTTCTGCCCCTCTCTGCAGAAGTCGGATCATGGCCAGATATTGCTGGATGCTGTCTTTAAGCACCTGGAGCTGACTGAGAGAGACTACTTTGGTCTGCACTTGGCTGATGACTCCTTAGATGCACCAGTCAGTATGATGTTTTTCAATCTACAGAGTGTGTGTGTGTGTGCCAGCTGAAAGTTGTCTTAAAGGGACAGTTTACGCCCGAAGAAATAATTCATTCTTACCTGTATTGCTATTTATCAGTCCGTTTTGGTGTGAGTTACCTAGTGTTGAAGATATCGGCCGTAGAGATATCTGCCTTCCGCCCGAAATATACTTTTGGAAAAGTCAACAGCAATGTCTCTTTCCAGAAATCATGACCCGGTTACTCCAGATAATCCACAGACGTTGTTGTGAGTAGTTTCATGTAGGAACTATTTTCTTTCCACCGAACTCCACCGCCAACGAGTGAGCACGAGCCTCTCGTCCACGAGTAGAAGCACGCTTCCTCTTGGTCAGTGATACGATTAGCTGGTGTAGTTTGGTAGATAGAAAATAGTTCCTACTATCTTCAATAACCAGGTCATGATTTCTGGAAAGAGACGTTGAAGTTTTTCAAATGTATTTTTTGGAGCTTTGAGCACCACAAGCCGAGCGCCATTTAGTTCCATTGTATTGGAGAGAAGACGGAAATCTCTACAGCCGATAACTCCAACACTCGCATCTCACACCAAAACTATCTAGATGGATAAATAGCACTACAGGTAAGAAAATAAGTATTTTTGATTTTGGGGTGAACTGTCCCTTTTTACATATTGTATGGGTGCATTGACTTCAAACCTGTGTTAAAAAAAATCCAAATACATCATGACTGTGTGTGAAGAACTATCTAGAATTTACATTTACTGCATGTCAGCGAGTATATTATATTGATGTGTTTGTATCCATGTGAACAGTGTTTGAGTATAACTATCAGGTGTGTGTGTGTCTGTGTCTGTCTGTGTCTGTCTGTGTGTGTGGCCAGCGGTGAATAATTTAAGTTGTGTAATCGTGCTCTGGAAGGTGTCTCTAAGTGTCTCTTAATCAATATTTTACAGCGCTGGCTCGATCCCAACAAGCCCGTCAGGAAACAGTTGAAAAGTAGGTGAAATCCTCAACATACTACCTCAGCTAACAAGTCCAGGTCCTTTTTCAGGAATCAACAGAAAGTCCTAAAGCCAAGACAGTTCACTCAAGTCCAGTGTAATTGCTTGCATTTGACAATTGTCCGGCTGTTGGAGGCAGTTAGTCTGCAGTCCTGCCCCGCTGAAGGTTAAACATCCCCACTCCACCTCAAGCAAAAGTCACATTGTGAATTTCAAATTCTGAAACTGCCCTAAGCAACGATTAAACTTCATTTAAACTCTGCTCTTTTTTTTTTTTTTTTTTTGGATAATGAGTAATAGAATTTGTAACATGTAGAAGAATTAAGACGTAGCCCTAGTGAGAAATGCAGTCTTCCTCGAGCAATGATTGAACTGTGTTTCAACTCTGTTTTTATGCTGAGTGATTGATTCATTGAGTAATAGCCTCAGGCTTTTTGTATTTTACACAGTGCATGGATTTGGACTGAAGTGTTGGTACAAATGTAGGCTTGCTAATTTTACACTTCATTTATTCCACGTGTTTATATCCTGTGTGAAGAAAAAAAAAAAAAAAAAAAAAGAAGAAATGTGTGGAACAAATCCAGTGTTACAGTATAAAAGCTTACATTGCACCACTCACAGAACACATGTTGGGTGTTCCTCTCTTAACTGTTCCTCGTAATGTTTTTCCAGGAGGGTCTCCCTATAACATGAGCTTCAGAGTCAAATTCTTTGTGACAGACCCCGGGAAACTTCAGGAAGAATACACACGGTAAGCAGAGAAAGCGACTGTTATATACTGATAATCACCCACGTAAATGCTCCAAATGTCAAATGTAAGTTAAAAACATCCGAAACACGTAGGAGAAAACACAAGCTGACCAATCACAGTTCATGCACAGATGCATCTAGTGTTTCCCGTCAGAAAAAAAATGGTGTCGGCCCACGTGGGCGAAATTCCGGTCATGTATTATCCGTGTTTATTGAGCTTAAAAACATTTGATACGCGGGCTGAGTCTATTTTAAAGCGGCCATCATCAAGGCATGTACGTAGCTTGCTTCCTGTATAATCAATGAAACTGGTTACACCAGGCATGAGATCCGAATGTAAAAACGGGCATTGCATTCAGCATTCGCCACGTCTTCAATATAGCCCGAGCGGACATTATGACCGGAGAGGTTTAAGTATGTTGGACTTCAACTGATTCCCCCTTTTTTTTTTTTTCTTTTAAATGGTAATTATAACGTAAACCAACTTAACGACCAGTAATGTGTGCGTGTAGAATTATTTTAGAGCAGATGTATTATCAGAAAATAGCTTTTGGAATCTAATCATTGCTAATGGAGCTTCATTCTCTCGCTGATGCAGGCTCATTAAAGACACCAGTATGTTTTTGCATCAAGGCCGTAATGTGGTCTCCAACCCACAGTTCTGCAAACATAAGGTCTGCAGCACTGCGTTCTGCATAAACAACATGCAGAGGAGGCGTCGCAGCGTCATGCCGCCTCATTTTCTGCCCGGTGTTTATTTCAGCCTCTCAGCCGTGGCCGCGCTCCCTAAGCCCTGTCAACACTTTATATACAGTGAATAGTGAGCCTCGGATCTGACTCGCTGATCTGGTGTATCGTACACTCGAGTCACGACCACACCACACTCCTGATAGCTTTGTCGGACTATGTTTAGAACATCGGCGTTGTTTCACACAGCAGCACGGGGCTAAACGGTACTGATAACGAGAGCTTTGATGAGGAACGCCTCCTGAAAGCATTGCTAGTATTAGAGTGATATTTTCACGGGCACTTCCATCACAAGTATCAACATTATAATCCGACCTGCATTCAATTTAAACAGGTAAAGGTGCACTGGTCTGTTATCCTAATGCAGTGTGTTGTCCCCCCCCAGGTACCAATATTATCTTCAGATCAAGCAGGATATAGTAACTGGAAGGTGAGTATTTCATCAGCGGTGTATTGTATGTTGCTGTTGATTTAAAAAGGCTGCTGTACTAGATTTATCATCATTGGTTTGTAGTGGAGAGCGTCAGTGGGTCTAACTTATGCCAAGAGGTGCGTGACCGGAGTCGGGCTTCACCGAATAGTTCCAAGCTTCATTCATAATGTTGGCTTTCAAATGCTGCTTATTTTTTTTTCTATTTTCTATTCTCGGTGAGAATGAGGTCTTTCTGCACAGTGTTGTAAGGTCCAATGGCCAAAGTTTAATGAATAAAAAAGTTAGATGTCTGTCATTTCTAACTAACTAATGAAATATTGCCGCACACAAAAGGACGAAAGTTTTTATTTTTATTTTATTTTTATTTTTTTTAGGGTGGTAATTCAAGGCTTCATATGAAAGCATCAATAAAATCTTTGAATGTAAAAAAAAAAAAACATTCAGTACAGCCCTAGACTGGAGGAAAAATTACTTATAATAATTAAATACAAGCTCATGTGGCAGATGTAACACACGCAACACTCTCATTATTGTTTTTGTCAGTAAAAATATGCATTGCAGCTTTTTTTCCCTCTTGGTTCCTTCAAATACAAAAATAATCTTATGTTTTTATATTACTTTCATTATCAAAGATGAGTAATCCCTACTATTGGAAAAATAACTATCCGATATTTTGTATTGATTCAAGGCTGAATATCTGTATGACTGTTAGTTTGTGTGTGTGTGTGTGTGTGTGTGTGTGTGTGTGTGTGTGTGTGTGT
>CALSBV010011748.1:5474001-5488315 GCA_943590825.1 Bovichtus diacanthus
TGTGTGTGTGTGTGTGTGTGTGTGTGTGTGTGTGTGTGTGTGTGTGTCGTCATCATCATCCCTGTGTCCCTGTTGGGTATAAATCTCGCTGACCCTTTTCTCACATTACCTTGCTACAGTGAACTGTTTGTCGCTTTTTCTTTCCCATTTGAATGAACAAAAGAGAAAGCTCGACATATATTTATTTATAGTTTGAATGCAGCAACATAAAATGTACATTTTGTTGTAGAGTTGCAGAAAATCTTCAGTATCCGGTGTTTGATAGAATGGGAAAGAACAACGTAAATCACCAAGTGCTCCCGCGGAGCGGAAGAAGTAAACCCACTGTTTGCTGCCCGTTTCATAACACGTTTAAAGGCCATAATTACACAAACAATGGGCTGAGCAGTCTCCCCTTAGGACACGGAGCTCAATGAAACATGCTAGGAGGTCGCCCACATGAAATACAATAACCTGCTTTGGGTTCGGAGGATGAGCGCTATCTGAGAATAAGTCATTACTTAGTACGTTTAGGTCTTGACTGAGGTGACAGTGAATGCTCTGTTTGATTCCAACAATAAAGAAGACTTTCTGAAAGGGAGGACATGGAAATGTCAGATGAAGTCATTAGTCTATTTCTTTTCCCTCTGTGTTTGTGTGTGTGTTCAGAGTGAGCAGCAGAGAGAGCTTACCCAGATTCAGTACCTGGCTTGGCCAGACCACGGCGTTCCTGACGACTCCACTGATTTCCTGGACTTTGTGGCTCTGGTACGGACCAAACGGGCGGGACAGGACCATCCGATGGTGGTGCACTGCAGGTACACTCTCTGGGAATAGTGTCACGTGGTGAACCCATTATCAGCTGTTATTTATTATTTATTGCTCTGATCAGATTTTTTTGTTTGGCTGTTCGTATAATTAAAATAAATGTGGCCAATATCAGATTCTAGTGTGAACTGGTCACAGTCCTGACAATAACAAAGACATCACATGCAGCACGCTGTCGTACCGTACTGACCGTGGAGGCCACTGAAGTCGGCGCTTACGCTTTCATTTATAAGTCGATATGCAGTGTAAGCCAGCAGTTGATAACAACCACATTCCCTCCCCTGACTGCCTCCATCGCAGCTGTCTTCCGTGTTTATATTCTCCGAGTAACTCCCGCCAGCGCAGAATTATGACGAATGTTAATCTAGAGTGACATAAAAGTCACATGGATTCCAATGTGACCGTTCAGACTGAGGTCACATTGCATAAATCACACCTGTATCTGATTTAGGAGCACATATGAAAGTGCCCCAAATCAAAAAAAATGTCTGTTTAAAGATCATATTCCATGTAATTTGTGCTGTTCACATTGTTTAAAAAAAATAAATAAATTATCTGAGTCACACGTGCGCAAAAAAAAAAAAATCAATTCTTGTCCTTTTTCCTGAACGTAGCCATATTTAACTCATCTCGACTCTAATACTCTGTTTGTCTTTTTTTCCAGTGCGGGCATTGGTAGGACAGGGGTTCTGATCACCATGGAGACGGCGTTGTGTCTAATGGAGTGCGGCCAGCCAGTGTATCCTCTCGATATCGTCAGGACCATGAGAGACCAGAGGGCCATGATGATACAAACACCTGTATGTAGACACGTCTGTCTGTCTGTCTGTCTGTCTGTCTGTCTGTCTGTCTCGCTGCTCTCAGCCGCTTAAAAACCATCCGCTAAAAATCTCCCTCTCTGTCTCTCTATCAGAGCCAGTACCGCTTTGTATGTGAGGCCATCCTGAGAGTCTACGAGGAGGGTCTGGTCAAACCATTCAGGACCGTCGTCTACCAGCTGAGAGACAAGGTGGACGAGGACGGGGAGGACGAGAAGAGGGAGCAGCAGAAGGCGGGAGAAGGAGCAGAGATGGAAGCAACGGAAGACGGGGAGGCGGCTGCGGTGGAGTTGCTGGAAGGAGGTCTGGATGAAGAGGATGACGACGACGAAGAGGTGGAGGTGCTGGATGTGGGGGAAGTGACAGAAGATGGGGAGGAGGAGGAGGATGACGAGGAGGAAGAAGTGGAAGAGCCAAGTGTTGCGAGCGTGGCAAGCGTGGTGAGCGTTGCGAGTGCCACAAGCGCTGCGAGTGCCGCGAGTGCTGCCAGCGTGACCAGCGAAACCAGCGAGAACCCTGACCCTGATCCTGCTAACCCCTGACTTTTGACCTTTGGCAGTCATCAGGGGTTACCAGGAGGACGCCGGGTGGCCGGAGGAGAGAACAAAAGCACTGTTGCACTTTATGCTGACAAAAATGGAAAAAGACACGCAAACGAACAAACAAACAAACAAACGTGAAAGTCATGGACAAGCTAGAATTAAAAAAAGAAACCCAGCTGTGTTGAATAGGTACCATTAGGGGATATTGTATGTTCCGGGTAAAGAAAAAAGTCTTCAAAGAACGAAAAGATAAAAGTACGAGAGAATAAAATGTGGATGGGGAATTGCTGTAGTGCCATAAGTACGAAGGGGAAGGGCCGCCCCCCATGGATGGAAAGTTTTTTTTCCGCAAAGGGTCGCCCGGTCCCCTTCTGAGCGAGTCTGCCAGACGGACCTGCCTTTTTTTAGTGTCCTTTTAGCTGATAAAGAGATATACCTTTATCTTTTGTTCCTCAGAAAGAGTATTTATTGTGTTTTTAGTTTGTGTCAAACCCTGTCCACTGAACAAAAAAAAAAAAAACGTGTATGTTTGTTTGTATGAATCTAGAGCTTCATGCTTTCCTGATTAAATTTTAGGTAGTAAAGTAGTGCGATTCCTCTTCTTCTAACTACTTCTTTATTTTCTTTTGCTTTCCGTGGGGGAAAAAACTAACAGATTTAATTTATTGTACTTGTTTTTTTTTTTTTTTGTTTTTTTTTTATCTTTCTCAGCTTTCCTCGTCTAAGTTCCTGACAACACAGACTTGACCGATGGACAGCTGAAAGCACTTTGTGTCTCACCTCTTGTTCAATGCTGTGGCAAGTTGTATTCTTGATTCTGCTTTGTGCTGTGTTTTTGAGCTTTACAGACACACGCGCTCTGAAGCGGCCGTCGTTTGGCGTGGTGAAGAACACAAGTGGTTTACAATCCTCAGGGCCGGTGTTTACTGGGCACCTCTCTTTCACTTCGGTCACTCTACTCTAGACCTCCCACTGAAAGACACGAGGACAGTAAAATGCAAACTTTCAGAATTGATCGGAAACAAATTGACGTCGCATAATGCGTAAATGCTCGGCAGCGCATTAATAAGGAAGACGAAGGCGGTGTCATAAAGAGAGGCCCCGGTAGACACGCGGCCTCACTGAGTTACAATCGAAGTTATTTCCCAGCCGTCGTGGCTGATAAAGCTTGAGAAACGAGGCTGAGGTCAGTTCATTTCTCTCTTCAAATACACAAGGAGTCAATTTGATGTTTAAATCAAACCCTGGGTCCCTTGCTGAAGTGTCCTTGAGCCAGACACTGCAAACTAATCCCCACTGAAGCTCTGTGGCTTCCCTCTCACTGGGTTGTACAGGTCAATATGTTCAAACCTGAGAAGCAAATGGTAGTCGGAGTATCCCAAAACAAATCAAGACCCCAGAATCGTTCATTAGTTCTCAAGTGGTTGAAAACCGCTCGAATTTTTATGCAATCAGCGGTTTGCTGTTTCTTTTTAGAATTGCGTGCTAAATGGACAGTGAACTGATCTCAGCCTCAGTGTGAATCGTGATGCCATGACTTTAAAGGCTCCCTCCACTGACCTCCCTACATGTGTTATACACGCAGAGGGTCGAGACGTTCCAGTCTCCTCACACATTTGTCAGCTGCCGTATGACCCAGCATTGAACTCGGTAAGTTTTGTTTTTCTCATTTTAAATACTTTTTTCTTTTATTCCAAGTGAGGCTCAGAGGTCACTGGAGCGCGGCTTTAAACCAACCTTTGCCGTTAATTTGTTTCTAAAGCTGTCTGTCTGCCAGAGAACAGGTGACGGTTCAAAGTAGCGGCACAAACCGAACGTTCAAACCAATATTTTTTTTCTTTTTTTTTTTTCAAACAATCTTTCCCAATGGTACTTCATTTTAAGGCACATGTTGTTTTTAAAGCCAAGATGATGTGTTAATGAGTGACAAGAAGTGATGATTTGTATTTTTAATTCACAAAACCCAGCATCAAGTTGCCTGTTGAGTCTTCTTTCGTCTACGTGCAGGTGAAGCTGCCATTGTACTTTACATAGTGGTATGGAATGAAGTGTAGCCTCTTCATAATTTTAGATATTTTTCTTACCGGCTGCTTCGGTACCTGCTGTCATTGGATTCTGCTGGAAAAACCTACTGCTGTGAGTGTGTGAGAGTGTGTGTTCTCAGATTTCTGTCTTTCTATTTCTCTGTACCTCTCCCGCCTCCATTTCTAACATCTAGTTTGTTAGCTGTCTGGTCTAAGCCTGCTTGTCCGTTAACTGGAATGAAGGGTTGTGCCATAAAGCCACAAACCTGATCTAACCCGATCTCAAAACTCAGATAGAGCCTTCCTGCAGAGTGTTTAAAAAAATAAAAATAAAAAGTTTTAAAGTCTGTCCTAAGAACCAGGCTGAATCTTTGCCTGTGGAACATTTCAAACCATCCCTTTCAAAACTGCTGAATCATACTTTGCCACACAGAGGTGGGATCAAGAAGAGCTTTCCTCTTCTCTCTCTATTTTTTTTTTTTTTTTTTTAATCTCTCCTATTTTGCGGCCCTCTCCCAAAATCTGCCTTTTCTCAGGCAACATCAGTCATTTCAGCAGAGCCCACGCAACATCCACAGTCCATTCTTCTCATTGTTCTTCCCCAGATGCCTCTATTTTGGATCATTATACATGGATCCCACTCTCTGCATAGCCAAAAGGCAAATGACACATCTTAGCAGAATACCATCGGTACAGTAGCTTGTTTTCCAAACTGAGGGAATGACTGACTGATTGAAACTATTTATTTTTGGCAGACCCTACATGTATGAGGGTATATATGAAAACAACCATTCAGTTACTTTTCAGTTTTTGTATTCAGCAGCAGAGCCAACCAAATCAAATTTAATTAACGCTGAAGGCCTCACGATAAAGTCGCATCAATAACGAGTAAAATAAAAAAAGACCATGACAATTTCTAACAGGAAAATAAAACATGGGCCCCGCAGTGAAAAGTTAATAATTGATAAATCAAGGCTGCCAGAGTTTCCATCTGCACAAAATGTCCAGCAATGAGCTGTCTGTGTTCAAAGTGTTTTGTTGTTGACACATAATTGGTACTGTCTGTGGGTTTAGGGTACTGATCAAAAGGTAGTTTGGAGGGGACCAGACATAGGGAGGGCTCGGGTTAGTTGTATTTTTGTAAAGATGAAAACGGCTCTAGTTGGGTAGGGAAAGGACAGCACTTTGTAGAAGGCTGAGTGGCAGGTAGTGCTACTGGAAAGAAAAAAAAAAAAAAAAAAAAAGGTTGGAGACATAAAGCATTGTTAAAATCAGTTCTTTTTTTTCTTTTCTTTTTTTTGTCATTTTTATTTAGTTTCAAAATAAGACCAGTAGGGAACAAGAAAAAAAAGAAAAGAACTCCTAACTACACAGTGCCACTTGTTAATTTTGTGTAAATAATACTAGACCGTGTAAATACCATGTTGTATATGAAAAAAAAATCTTTAAAATAAAAGGGAAAATCATTTGTGAGCAGAAAGATTTTGTTTTTATTTGATTTTTGGATTTTTCTTTTTCCCTTTTTTGGATGATTCAAATGTGACACACATGGTGTGTATTTCAAGACTGCTATTTCAAAAGAATTTGTTTTGTTTTGAGATAATAATCTATAACAGCGAGTGTATATATAATGAATCACAAAAGAATGAGAAATGTTTTACCGTATTATACCCTTGGTTAACTCCTACCTGTGTCATAAAAACCTTTTGTCCTCAGTTGCTTGTTTCTTTCTGGTATCATGGTTTTACTGTGCTTTGTCTATAAGCTTGATTGTGAACAATTAAAGCTTGTCTGTCAAAGCATGGAGACGTGGCTTCAGATCTCTTCGCTTATTCCACACTGTAAAAGTGAGGTTGGGCAATGTCAGAGATGCAAAAAAGATGGCACCCGTGCTGAAGACCACGAGCGGAATCAATTATTTTATATTTTTGACGTTTGAGAAGTTGTCCGAGAGTGAAGCCTTCAGTCACATGGGGTAGGCAAAGTGCAACATCTCTGTAATGGCAGGATCCAAAGAAAAAAACAAACACACTGACAGAAGTAGGCTTTCCAAGAGGAAAGAAAATAGGCTTAAATTGTGAGGAAAATACTGTGAAAGTAGGTTTTCTAAGCATACAAACTGCTGAAAAAACAGCTTTCTCACTGTGAGTGATTTGATAAAATAAGGTACTTTGGAGCTAACCATCTCCTTGGTAACTATTACTCACATTAAAGCCCTAAAGCAGAAAAAAGACACCACAGCTGGGTTATCTACCAGCATATTACTGCACCAGTATGAGATTATGAATATTGTGTGGCTGGGCATAGGCACATTTTTGAGGCAGTATACTGTAACTAGACATTTCACAGGGAAGAAGGGCAAACACTGCACAGCATATTTACTGTCCACATACATTTTAGGGATCGTGCCATAATGTTTCAGGCAGTTCTCCACCAACGACACACGCAAATATAGCTTGTTGTTACTGTATATACTGTATAGTAGCACCCATAGAGAATTAGATCTGGGGTTGTATTGTTGGCACAGCTTTCAGCATGCACATTTGGGAACAGTGATGTGCTTCAGAAAAACATCACATTTTATATTTCATATTTGAAATGAATAAGGTGAGAGTCAGGATCAACTTGATAGCAGTCCCTGCTCCTGGCAGGGATTGAATGTTGTCAAAAAGACACTTAATACTTAAAAAATACATGTTGACAGGGGCAGAAAACTAATTTAAACACTGCCTGAGTACACACTATGCTACTCTGCTGTCCTAAATGCTCAATGACCTCTAAACCCCACATGGACTACAGGTCAAACAGGTCTGTTATACAGTCTCTGGACACATTTGTAGATCATTATTCCCAAACTAACCAGAAGGGGGTGCTGCTGTCTAATGGTGACAACCTTCTTCATATACAGTACAGCACGGTGACAACACTGTGGCGGGTCCATTCAGAACATGATTGAGGAGGCCAATCTTCTCAATACTGGAAGTTTTTAAATGTCGTAACTATTTCATGATGGTATGGATGTATCGTTATGTTTCATATTTGACTGTTTATGACGTTACTGTATTTAGCAGCCGTGTTTGAGAAATTACACCATCATTTAATATTTTAATATTTTAAATGTAAACTGCCACGGCTGCAACAGTTAAGTGTGGTGTTTTCTATTAGGTAAGGAAATTATAACAATTATAATTTAACGAGCCAACTCAAAGAAAAAGGTGTGTCGCTTTAAAAATGCTAATCACGTTTTTGTTAGGGATTTGTCGTGACGTCACATCCTGAGGAAAGCTTTGCCTCCTACTTTTTGTTGGGACCTGGGAGAGAAAATTATCCTGCAGAGGTAACGAGCTGGGAAAAAGCAAGAAAGAGAAACACGTTACAAACCATGGAAATCTACTATGTCGCTGTTTAGTCGTGTACAATGCAAGCGGACGTGCTTTCACCGTGAATTCATACGAGGAGGTTTTTGTAAGTATGCCTTTATCTAGACCTACACGGATCTACAAGTGGCTGCGGAGCAAGTGTATGTGGGATACAGCTTTCTGAGCAAAAGGCGGCGTTTGTTTTGCGCTACGGGACACGCTTGTGAGGTCGGAGGCTTGTGTTTTGCTTGCGTGCGTTCGTCGCTAACGGTTAGCTCGTGCCATAAAACAAGCGCACACCTGTTGCTTTTGCTTGCATCAGGTACCTCAGGGCCTCAACTGGGTACAATTTTAACGCTAATTGTTGCTTTTATTTTTGGTTTGCATTATTAATATTTTGTTCAGCAGTAGTATGCATACATGTTCTCGTCTGTCCTAATGGTTCAGACTTTATAAGGGTTTTGGCAGCCGGGAAAGCCCAGTCCATCTAGCGGTTTCTTTTTCTGGCTGACCTGAAACCACAAATAGCGAACAGGTTTACACATCTTTGAATCGATTAAAATGAGCTAACTTTTCCTCATGAATTAACCTGTCGAGTAAACTCCATCTCAAGTATATTCTTTGTCCTTACTTTGCTTTTTCTATTCGTCGAATAGAGTTACACAGTAACATTTTAAGTAGTAATACAATATTAACGAAGTTAACGTTATAAGGTTTCTTTTTTTAATCTTATAAATCAGCTAACGTTATATCCAACCGTTATTATTGATAACCAAGTTACTGTGAGAGTCAGTCAAATAATTAAATTAACGTTAACGGGGTACAACGTTACGCTGCAGCTGAGTTACTTTATACAAAGTTATATCCGTCGATGTTACTTAGCTTAGGTTTTATTTATATATATATATATATATATATATAGGTTAGCCAACATTTAACTTGATGTTTGTCACCTGTAACGTCAGTTTGCAGACATGCGTCCTAGCCAGGCAAACTATTTAGTTAATATAACCAAATGTTAAGAACAAAAAATAGTAGCTAGTTGGCTCGTTTGGACCCAGAATATTAGATAATGTTAACTAACTATATAGTGTATATGATAATGAGAGAAAAAAGGGCGCACCTGCCGGTTTGTAGGTAGTCATGGTGAATAACTAGCTTTACAACAGTAATACAATACATGTAATACAACTACAGCTCATGTTTCTGTGGTCCTAGCATTCGCCCGTTGATCACCTGACGTGCATATGTTTCATAGATGGACCACATATTTACACATGTAACAGTTTTGAAGGCCTGTCCAGTTCAGTAATACAAATAATAACTTATTTCTGCTCTCTTCTCTTACAGGTGTGGTAGTGTAACCCTTCCTCTCCCCCATCATGCTGAGTTTCCTGCGCAGGACGCTGGGGCGACGCTCCATCCGGAAACATGCAGAGAAAAGTCGGTTACGGGAGGCCCAGCGTGCCACGACGCACATCCCTGCTGCTGGAGATGCAAAGTCTATAATCACCTGCCGTGTATCCTTACTGGACGGGACGGACGTCAGTGTTGACCTGCCGGTAAGGAGGGTTGCTGCTTCAGTTTCAGCCTTTCAGGTTGGATGTGTTCATTATGCCACAGGGTTATGGCAAATTTGTCTATACTTGGTTGTAGTGAGCAGCAGGATGTCAAAACATTTGGAGGGACTATTGAATTGACATTTAACTTGAGAGTGGGAGCGCATTTTCGTGGCTGCACACAAAGATTGAGTACATTTGCAGTTATAAAGAAGGGGAAATCTTCATGCATTAAAATGACGAGTTCCATTTCTTTATTCTTTTTATTTCTTTTCTATTTTTTATTTTTAATAGCCAACCACTTTTTCGTTCTCTCTTTTGCTAACTGGGTAGCAAGGCTTACTATTCACTTATACATGATTTTTGAACAGACATGTAAAGCCATAGACTGTCTTAATACAAAATCTGTGTGTGTGTGTGTGTTCTCTCCTGTCTGGATGGACGCTTCACATGACAGCATCACATGACATTTAGGGCTCATCGTCACCGAGTGGACATAGAGCAGAACTTCAGTCTCCACATCTTCCTCGCTCTCCTGTCGCCCGCCCTTTTTCTTCTTCCTCATGTTTTCTTATTTGTTTCTCTTAGTGATGCACCGATTGTGAAATTCTGGGCCAATACAGATATTTAAAATAACAATTTGGCTGATTGCAGATACCTATGTTTTTTTGTTGTTATTTATCCCCCTTTCTGTGTCAGGGAAACAAAGACATTATAATTGTATAAAAATGTAGCTGTTTTTAGGTCTTTAAACCATCCTTGAATAAGCACAAATTCAATCATACAAATGTATGAAACAACCTTAAATATATTCTTCTTTTTACATGAAAAGATTGTTGTTGGTTTTATTAATTGTTTCAAAAGCCTTTTTTATCCTGCTGTACAACTACCTAGGATGAAAAAAGGCTTTTGAAACAATTATTAATACTAAAACCAACAACAATCTACCCAGGATACTGTCAGCACTCGAGTGTGGTCGAATTCCTGGAAATAAACATGTCTAACAAACTGCGTGTAGCTAATCTTTCTCCGAGACGGTGTAATACTCCCACACAACATTTTCTTTCATTTTCATTTGTAAACAAACCACATGTGCCTGCGGCCAGAGTCCTGTCCAGCCAGTGGTTTCTTCGCCGAATCAGAAGCTGGGTATGCCAGCAATTGTCTGAGTCCGACCGCAAATACCTAAAACATTTATCCGGCACAAGATTGATGCAACACAACAGATAAACATCGGCCGATAGCGATGTTCGGCCGTTAAATAGGTGCATCCCCACTTTCTCTGTTCTGACTTCTCTTAGACAAACACCAAGCTTCTGTTGGGGGGAAAAAACATTGTGTGCAATTTTTCTGTATAATTTTAGAACAGAGGGCATCAATATTTAGATGTTTTTCCCTCCATGTGATCTTTATTTTTGTTTGGCTCACAGGTTTTGCTTCTTTGTTTCCCATGTGTCAAATATTCAGCATTCCAGTGAGGCCAGTCTGGTGTCTAACTGTCCCGTATGACTCAACCTTATCTTGAAATCTAGCCATCTGGCATAAATTACAAGGGAGATGTGTTAAAGAGAATATACTTTCTCACTATTACAGTATATGTCTTATTTAACTCCGAATGTTGTCTTTTCTACAAAACACCCTCTTCCTCTATTTTCTTTTTTTAATTGAAAAAAGATCATTCTCTACATGTAGATTGTTACTTATGCCATACCTAAGTGATACTTAGACTTGGTAAATGAATCCAATCAACCAGCATTAAGAATTATTTACCAGCTTATTGAGCAAGAATGCGTACATGTCATTTATTCAGCAAGTCTCACAAGTGATGTCACACATTTTTGAGTCTGTCTACCTGTAAGAGCTGCCAAATCATTAACATGTAATCCTTCCCATCAGCTCAGTATTGTGTGCACAGAGAGGTTGGCCTTATTCAGTCTTTCTTCTAGAGGAATGTTGTCTGCTTCGACTGTTTCTCTCTCTCTCTCTCTGTTTCTCTTTCTCTTTTTAGCTCTTGTTTTTAGACAGAAAGGCTAACTGGAATTTTTACAAGGCTGTTCCACCAGTGTTGGTTGGTAGTTGGGATTTTTGTTTGTCCTATTTTATTAATGGACTTAATTGACATTGCACCAGCCTAAGTGTGCTTTCATGCCCTAAAAGCTCAGCGTATTGCTGTGTGCGCCTGAAGGAAAATGCGATTGGATTTCTGAATGCATTCCAGCAGAGCCCTGGCCTTGTGTTGGGTTTCAAAATTAGCTTTTTTTGTTTGTGCCTCCCATCCCCCAGAAATAGGTAGCCTCTGCAAAGCCTTGTGTCTTATCATCCATCTATGTCTAAGTGATAGGACATTAACACAAACCCAGTTAGGAGCATTTCTCTGTTTGCTTTTTAGATATCTGTTGCACTGCATCACCGACAGCATTTCAACACAACCAGGGAAGAACTGTTGAAGGGGAGACGTCAAAAAAATTATTACTCTTTTTAATTAAAGATCTTTTTTATGCTACCTTCCTTATTCAGTTTAGTTGTTATGGCGTAGTCTCTATTTCCCTAGGAACTTAAATGTAGATACTCCTGCTTGTCTGGTTGAATTTAGTTTCTGGCTCCAAAGTTAATCAGCTATAATTAACAGTTTCTCCTTTCTGTTGTGAGTGTTCTTGCCCTTCATTACGCTTGAGCCTGCATGTGTTGACGGATACCGAGTGACTTCTGAAACTGGAGGCTCCACTTTGTTAAGGCAGGATATTTTCATCACCATTGAAAAGTTGTAATGCTCAGCGTTTTGGTTGGTCACAGGTTGTAAGGGTGGGTCTGCCATAGCTGCTGAAAGGAATGCAGAAAATACATATGAAAGAGGCATGTGTTTAAAATGTGGGAAAGATGTCATCAATAGGGCCATCTTAGTCTATTAGTCGACTAATTGGCCGTTATAGTCGTTGGTGTAAGATTTCTGTAGTCTATTAGTCATTTAGGGAAAACATTTATTTTTCACTTATTTCCAAGATACTTAGCAGCACATCTCTGGCTTTTGCATGATTCTTTGTGGAGGAACTCAGTTTTACAGATCTGTCAATTAAATCAACGTGTCGATTAGTTGACACAATTGTATGATTGTTACTCAACTAAGAATTCAAGACCTTATTTATTTGTAGATTCTAATTTAGGAGTTTTCATTTCAGCTCTAATTTAGGAGATCCAGATGAAAATGCATTTTCCTTCTTGCAGCAGAACCCAGTTGGGGAAATGTCAGCTAGACGAATAGCATCTAATTAGTTAAGAGAACTGATTCAAGGTAACTTGGTAGTTTTGAGTGGCTGTTTTTTGTTGTTTTGGGTCCATTTTTTCTGAACTGTTCCTTAATGCTCTGGGTAACATGGGGAACTGAACTTTTATTGGAGGAACAGTCTGAACACAGACGAATCCTCTTACAGTAGAGGGGGAAGCTGAGCAGGTTTGCAGGAAAACATTGCAGCTTCCCCCTATCTGTGTTTCTAGCCACGCTTATCATTTAGTTAACCAGACTCTGAGAAAAAGTTAAACTTAGCACATCACTGCCTTTTGCTGGAAGTCTTTCTTTGCTTGCATTATAGCACATGGTGGAAAAGGAGCAGTATCTATAAAACAGGTTGAACAATTAAAAAGCATTTAGCCTCCCCTATTGTAGTTTAGATTCCTGTATTGTTCTGCAAAATGCGTAACATTTTTCTCAATGTTATTGTTTGTTTTTGTGGTGACAAGACTTATGTTACACAGTTAAACATTTGGCTCCATCAAAGCATTTGCAGCCAGTTTACAGCTAAATAGTTGTGAATTCAACTCAAGCTGGCATAAATTTGGGGGACCCCCTGCTAAATGGTGCGTTTTTTTCTTTTTTCTTTTTAGGTGTTCAGGTGGTTGTAAATAGACGGCCACAATCTAAAACTGAATAGAGTTTCTTCACATGCTTTGCTGGCTTTCCACTAGTGTGTTTGTGTGTTACTAATATGTAAGGCAACCCAAAGCTGACTCCTAGGGATACCTTTGTTTGGCCGCAACTATGTCCAAACAAAATTCCACACAGCCTTATAATTCACATTCCTCCTTTTTTTTTTTAAATGTATTTACGTCCTTGTCTTTTCTTTTTATCTTTCTCCCCCATTCCCCACCCTACAGCCACCCACACTGTCACATCCTCCAGCCTCCTTTTCTCTCATTGTAGATTTGTAGCCTAGAGAAAATGTTAAGCAAATGCAAGCTTTATTTGTTTCTTGCATAACATAGGCAAGTGTTTCTGTTGTCAGTTCTGTGCAGCTCATCAGTAGAAAGTTGAAAATTATATGCAATGAAATAATAGTATGAATGGCACAGAAACTAAGTGAATAGATTTTTTTTGATTTTAATCATGCCTAACTAAAAAACATTTTAGTATACTATAGTATTTAGATGCTGTTTTTTCTGTATACTTACATTATCCAAAAATCTACCAAAACTATATTACCACATGGGTTTGAGCGCGTGTGACTGTGTGGCTTTTTGAAGGTTAGGGTACTATACATTGAAAATATACCCACAATGTATAGGTCTTTGCACTGGTTGAGCAACATTCACCGGGGTGAATGTGCAGCCATGTTTAGTCATCCATTGTTAAACCTTGCCTGTTAAACTCTTACTGATTTTCAAATTGTAATTAACAAAGCGTCCCTAAAATACAAACAGATTTGTTTTATGGTAAATGTGACATTGTACACATGCGGCTGTGATGGCGTCAGGACTCCCTGAAGAATACACAAAAAACAAACATTTAGAACTTGTGGCCAGTTTGCAATAATTCAAAACAAGCGATGGAGCTGATGAATTGCCGAGATGTCTGGTCACCTTTTATCTTGTGCTGGATGAGTGATATTTGTAAAGTCACACACACACACACAAATTGATGCATCACTGAGGACAGACAGAAGCTTGCTTTAACTTATCTCTTGCAGAGTGATTGGTGTACATTGCCCAAAAATTAAGGAGCATTATTCCCATTTTGAACAGCAATACTATTAATGGACCGTCAAGTGCTTAAAACTATTCAAACCACATGAAATCCCCTAGTCTTAAGCCTACCCGAGACGGTGTGTGTTGCCATTTAAAATGGATGCATTACTACGCTGGTTGGTTTCAATAGACTTGTAAATTGCCGTAGATGAGAGCATCAGCTAAATACCTCAATTGTAACTTCACATT
>CALSBV010011748.1:5488715-5509816 GCA_943590825.1 Bovichtus diacanthus
TATAAAATAAAAAATAAATAAATCATACTTATTGTTGACCTGGCTGCATGCCCAATGCTAGAGTAACAGTGGTTAGTTGTTGCAATGGTTAGTGTGTCATTAAACAAGCGGGGGGGAAACCCTCCTTACACCCCAGTGATTTACTGAAGGGACACCTTTCAGACTCAACTACTAAGAGGCCAGTCACATGACTAGTTACTCTCCACCCTGTGTGGGAACTTGATGTTCAGATGAGGGATCAAAGAGGCAATAAATGGATGTTCTACTGGCTCTAACATGCTTTTGAGGGTTATGAAAATGCAAGAGAAAATGTAAAATGTTTTTTGTAAGTCTGCCTTTTTTTGCAACTGTAGTTGGTGTGAGAAAGATGCGAAAGAGTTTTAAAAAATAAATAATAATAATTAAAAAAAAAAAGTACTCCAAAATTCCAACTATTTCAGTGTGAGAACAAATTGAAGGAGTTATTGATTTAAAGGGAAAATACAGAAAAAAAGATCCAGATGGGGAAAGGAGCAAAACACTGCTTCTGCAGCCTGATATTAGATGGTGTATTTCCCTAATGCAGTGAAGTGCCCACAGAGCCAGATCATCACATGATTTTTCCAGCCATCCCACTTCCCTCAGTTGATCTGTGTCTGGGGCACTTCAGCCCCCGTAACCACAGCAACCCTGTCACTGTGGCTCATACTGGGGTTTGGAAGTTGTGTGTGAGTGTGTGTGAGTGCACATGTGAGGCAGAGATCTCCCAGTCCCAGGCAGAACACAGGCAGTAACTGGTACAGCCTTGTGAGAAAGAGCCACACCTATTTCAAACTTGTAGTACTTCATATTAATATTTTCTCATATTTCTCTATGCAAATCCATGAAACACAAATCGGAGCGTGTCCTCTTAAACAAAGATCTGCTCCAAACAATATTTTGTCGAGGTGCAAAAGAAGAGGCCCAACCTGAATTTTTTTTTTTTTTTTAGATCAGAGGGGAAAATTATCTTTAATTGACTAAATTCTCTTTTAATTTTTTCAGTCAAATCAGATGTATACTTGTGTTTCCATTAATTTCTCCCAAAACACTTGACTTCAGAGTTGCACTGAATAGTTGATAGATAGAAAATTAAACTGCAACTATTTTGATAATCAAATAATTCTCTTTCATTTTATGAGCAAAAATGCCGAATCAGAAAACCACATTTATGATGGGAGTAAAGACCCCGCAGCGCTTTAAACTTCGAAATTGTAAACATGAACACATATTGCGTACACGTATTGCAGATTCCTGCATTGTAATGTCCTGAGACGTGCCATTGCTTCTCTACCTAGTAATTGGGTTGTGCTGATAATGCATGACCATATCAATATTATTAGTGTCAATATTAGATAATAATATTCACGCTGTAAATTTATGTTTTGATATCACTAGTTTGCAACTTGTCTTTTCTTCATGACCCTAGTCGAGGCAATTTCTCTCTCAGATATGCCCTCATTCCCCTGTTTGTTTGTGTGTTTCCCTGATCAGAAAAAAGCCAAAGGTGAGGAGCTGTTTGACCAGATCATGTACCATCTGGACATCGTAGAGAAAGACTACTTCGGACTACGCTTCATGGACTCGGCACAAGTGGCGGTAAGAATGGAGATACACTGAAAACGCACAATAATCCCATATACTTTTGATCTATTTGCTAAAAAAAAAAAAAAAGAAAAGTGTGATGTTTTGTTTCATTGCCATCCACTGGGTTGCCTAATGTGTTGGGTTTGTTTTGTATAATAATGTTTCATGATTATTATGATTGATTTGACATGATTTTTTTTTTTGTTTCTACAACTAATGAACAAATAAACGTATCAACAATGTTAACACATTTTGACAAAATATTGTCGAAAAAGGTAATGTTGTTTTTGCAATTGTTGATACCAGTAACTAATTAATCACGTCTATTGGACTGAACTCATCAGAATTGTATCCATTAGTTAGTACTTTTTAGTTTCAAATGTCACCATTTCAGGGAGTCTTCTCAGCTGCTGCTCACAGCCAGACTTCACATTTCAGTCCAAATCACTATTCACCCATTTGAAGAAAAGCTTTAGGCTGGGACTTTCCCTGGGCTAAAGGGATTGGCTATGGCACTCTTGTCAGCTCTGGGAGTCGGGCTGTGCTCTGAGACAAACCGTTTTAAGTCATTGGTCTGCCAGTGACCCTGTTCCTTCATCCAGACACCCTGTGAAGACCATGGAAGGAAGGAAAGCTGGTGGGAGGATGTAACTGAAGGGAGGGACATCGAGGAGAAGGGCTGGAGGTAGAGAGTCAAAAGGGTGGGGGTGGCGGGTGTGGTAAGGAATGTGGGGGAGAGGAGACTAGAGAGTGCTGCAAGTTCCTCTGTTATCTCTGTCTGTCTCTCTCTCTAACTTACATATGCACACACCAACACCACTGCCTCTCCTTGACATTTTTCATGCCTCATGGAGCTTAAACTTCCAAGAAGAATTACAGCAGCGAACAGAACACTGACTTTAGTGTGCGTGTGTTGCTGGACCTCCCACAACTCTTCATTTACATAACTGTCCACTTAGTTTTTGTTCATTCAGTTGCACATATAAATGTTGAATGTTTGTAAATTTGGATAAAGGCAGGTACAATAGTTGTGGAGAAAAATACTATACTTGTAAGATGAAATTGCTATTTGTATTGATTTTGTTTTAACTAAACTTAACCTCGTCCCTACATTATGGAAGCTGCTGTTTGTTTTAAAATGGTTATCACCTTTCTGTTTCAGCACTGGCTTGATGTTACAAAAAGTATCAAAAAGCAAGTGAAAAGTAAGTACACAGGGGCCCTCCTTTCTTTTCCCCTCCCCAAACATGTATGATGACTTGCTATATCAAAACATCCTTTGAAAATAAATACTCTGTTTTACACCATTGTATTAATTGATAATACTTTTTTTTTTAAATTGTAAATAACAAATCAGTGTGTGGTATGTTTGTTATTATATAATATGTGATTGTTTAGCTCGATTCAATTTCTTCAGCTGTCATTTTGGTCTGTCTTTTAGTTGGCCCTCCATACTGCCTCCACCTGAGAGTTAAGTTTTACTCTTCTGAACCGAACAACCTTCACGAGGAGCTCACCAGGCGAGTGAAGGCACAGATATTTGAACTTGCTTTTTCTTGAACTCCCAATTTTAAAAGCCCAGTGGAATGGGTATTTCGAGGTTGTTTGTTTTGTAAATCTGTTAATCTTATGCATCTGAAAGAACGTCAGTGTTATGTAGGGTTACTTTATTGCCTTCAGATAAAATCAGCCTCTACCTAAAGCGATGTAGGAAGTACTTTTTGGGGTTATTATACATTGATTCAAACACAAAATCAACAAAAAATGTGCTTCGGTGTTCCATGCTGCCATTTTGACATATATGGTTGTTTCTGTATCATATTCCATAAAACTGCTGAATTTAGTCAAATGTCATCACCATATTTACCTGTATGTGTCTTCTTTTCTTCTCAGATACCTATTTGTTTTACAGTTAAAGCAAGATGTCCTCAGTGGCAAGTAAGTCATTTCCTACATTTTGACTTTAACATGCCATCCACCTTTTATGAAGTGCTAAGCACATAATATTTGTGTCATGGTACTTCAAATAAATGTTGAGTGAGAAAGCCAGACAGACAGAGAGATTGGTTAACTTGCCCTAACATTGAACACACCTGGCGGTAGCATGTCGGTTGCATATTTTGGCAGTTAATACTAATTTTCTTCTTCTGATAAAGCATAAGGAACACTTATCCAGCTAATGAAACGACCTTGAATGTGTGACTGCACTTCAGCGTACCTGTTTCCATGTGTGTTCAACTCATTCGGAGGAGCTATCCAGTCTGATTGTTCAGAGCTTATCACAGGATAAAAGACAAAGTCAACATTTTACTGGCCCCTTAACAGATGCAATTATTGAGTACGGCATTTGTTATAATGAAGTAGCCCAGCTGTTCTGTCATTCAACCTGTTCTTTCACACTACTAACTTTTTTTTAATCACTTGACCAAGACACTGTACTGTATGCCTTTCTTCATCAGTGATTATCCCCCCAAACATGAGTTATACGGCCATGTTACTATAAGAGGCTTACAGGATTACATGTAGGGGAACACAATAGAATTATAATCAATAGTCAGTGAATGTGAGTACATTTTTACTGCAAAAAGGAACATTTTTTGCATTGTTTGGCTGAATAATATTAGAAAGATGTAGAGACCAGTAGGCCTCAGTGAAGATCATAGGGGGATTTTAATGGCCTATGGCAGTGTTTTAGCTTCATTGGTGTTGCTGTGGCTGACTCTCACCATGTCTGTGTTTTCAGGCTAGAATGTCCGTTTGACACAGCGGTGGAGTTGGCTGCCTTCTCGATACAGGGTAAGCACAGCAGGGTTCTCTCCAACTCTGTGTTTGGTAATTGGGATCACTTCTGTAATAGCTGCCATTATTGTGTGTGCTGCGGTGCACACTCCTTTGCAGAGTTGAGATATGTACTGTGTTCACTGCACAGAGCCCCAAAAGGCCTGTGTAGGAAAAAAAAAAAATAGCATCTGCTCATACCAGAAAGTGTGGTGTGAGTCAGACGAGCATGTGTCAGTTTTAGGTTGGAGCATGGTACACTCATACAAAGAAGCCTGGAGATTTTCAATCTGCAGTGACTACAGATACATATTTGTCCAAATATTTTTTGGTGAATCTCTCCATCTATTTTACAAATTAGGGTGCAAATGCTATATTTAGTATAATAGGAACCACAACATTTCTTCTGATTGGTCTAAAGTCTTGAAATCTGGTACGGACATACATTCTATTCATCTTACCTCTTTGGCTAAAAACTAAATGGGGGGGGGATAACTATTTGTAGGACATTTAAAGTCGTTCATGACATTTTTCCTACTTCTGTAACTCTCACTTCTATGAATTCAGTAGTAGTGTCAGTCGAATGTTATCTCCTGTTTTTATGGCAATATTTGCTTATCAAACCTTCAGTTAAGACAGTTTAGAGTAGGACAGCCTGCTGTATGTTTCCCTACCTACAAGGCAGCACATTTACAAATGCAGAAAATGATTGGACACATATTTGCTGTGTCTAAAAGTTAGAAATGGAACTTTTAATTGCAAGAGCAATACAGAGAGTGCTGCTTCAGAGGAACAAAGTTTATATCATTAGAGACGTTTCATGGAATGAGATTGCGCGCACACACACACACACACACACACACACACGCAGAGTCACTGTGGGGTAAATGCCAGCTCATTAGTGCTCCATCCTCTTTGGAGGCCCCCTAATCCAGCACCCTTTCTGTCTTCTCTCTTTCCTTCGGTTGAGCTTCCTCCCTTCATTTTCCTTTTATTCAGAATTATGTTTTGGTCCACTGACAATTGCTGGGACAGGGATAGGATAAAATAATCTTTTCTCTCCTTTATATCCTGAGCCTATGCTCACAGCTGGACTAGCTTAACAGTGAGGTCCAATTTCTCCTATCTACCTAGACATTGCAAAATGTAATCAGAACCAAGGCTTTTCAGTGTCTGTCCTATTTCTCTACACCACATACCAGAGATAAGATTTTTTTTCTTTTTCCCCACTTCCTTTTCAATACACTATTCTCATCCTTATCTTGTGGAGATTTATGTTTTTTCCTGCTTCAATCTTTTTTTTTTTTTGTCTCCTTTTGTCACCTGATAAAATATATGACCTGTTGTCCAGAGAGAGAGATCAGATACCCACCAGTCCCTGTCTTGATGCTACACAACATAATGTGTTTGAGGGGAGGGGTTTCTGTATTATTTTGTCCATTAGGATTACCTACTTCCACAGTGTGAGGCACTCTTCCTGTGGTCCTCTACAGGGTTGGGTTGAAGGTCAGGGACTTGGTGAACACAAAAGCATTATTTTAAGGATTTTGTTAGTCTTCAGTTGAATTGTACACTGAATTACCACTTAGTATTAGGTACACCTACAGCTGCAGGCGCTCAACAAATCTATCTCTCTTATCTACCTGTGTTGCTCAGACTGTGAACTGATAAATGTGCATGTCTGTGTGTTTTCAGCTGAGCTCGGTGATTGTGATCCATTAGAACATAATCTGGACCTGGTGTCAGAATTTCGCTTCATCCCCAACCAGACAGAGGACGTGGAGCTAGCGATATACAACGGATGGAAGGAGTGCAGGTAAGCATTTAACTATAACTAACCTGCAAAAATACTTCTTACTTTTTATCCTTTGGGCTTGGAGCTGCAGTTGTGTTTTTGATCATGCAGACATTTCTTTTCGTTTTGTTTCCCCTCCTCCCTTCTTTACCTCCTTTCCTTCAGAGGTCAGATGCCAGCACAAGCTGAAATTAACTACCTGAATAAAGCCAAGTGGCTTGAAATGTATGGGGTGGACATGCATATGGTCAAGGTAACTGACACACTCTTACTCACTAGCACATACTGTATACCCTGAATCAGAAGGGTCCTTCATGAAAGAGGAGAAGTGGAAGGAATGTGCACAGAACATAAATATGTGAAAGGGTCATAATGTTGTCTCTTTGTGTGTCTCTTCTGTTATTTTCACATCTGCACTGCAGGCGAGAGATGGTAATGAGTACAGTCTGGGTTTGACCCCCACTGGAGTCCTGGTGTTTGAAGGAGAGACCAAGATCGGGCTCTTTTTCTGGTACGTTTGCTTATATCCTAATTAACTGAATTATTGACGTCAATGCTTTATAGAAAGACCATTTGAGTTTTCATTATTCCTTCCTCTCTGTGTGTTTGTTTGTGTTGGATGTGTGTGTGTGGGGGAAAAAACTTTTGTAGGCCCAAGATCACTTGTCTGGATTTCAAGAAGAGCAAACTGACACTTGTGGTAGTGGAGGATGATGACCAGGTGAACGCACGCACACACGCACTCGCCAAACGGGAATGTTAAAAATTCAGAACATGCATTCAGTCTCCCGTAGTAATCCCTCTTGATAACATCAATGACCAAGTCCCAATGCGCCCTACATATGGTGCCTAATGATTATAATGAATGTACTGTCCTTGCCACACTTTGCTTCTGTTGCAAGTGTTTCACCAATTATTTGCAGTTAATTATGGAATATGTGGTAATCCCAAACCCTTTTATGCTGTAGTGAACTGTGAGTCACTCTGAAAGAGCACCGAACTGTCTTGTGTGGGTATGAAACACTCACCAGGATCTACTTAGTTTGTAGTTTTGCAGATGTTGGCATGCGCAGTTAGGTGACAGTAGATTCCAATAGTGACAGTTTCATGGCAATAAAAGTATTAAAATGTGCATAGAAACTTCTCAAATCACTCCTAACACATTGTCACCTCCTCTGGTGTCCATCTGTATGCTTAGTATGTTCCAATTACGCTGACCTTTGTGAAAATATGATAAATTGTGAACATTTCTGGGCTGCCCCATTTTTAGTGGATTAGTCAACTAAGATTTCTTTAGTTGAGGACGGTCCTACATAATATACAGCTTTTGATTGTTGATTGTAAAGTAAGCTGTTTGCATCCATCATTCACAACCAACATAAGCATATGACAAACATCTAATCACAGTACCACTCTATTTTTAAGGTGAATCTTAACCTTTCCCACCTATCATCATAAACTGATAACACTGCTGCTATTTGCTGACAGGACAAGACAACACTATTTACAAACCATGCAAGACCCTTTTCTTAAATTTCTTAAATTAAATGTACAAACAGGGAATATTCTTCTTCAAAACTTTTGTTTGAAGCAGTGCCTGAGCCCTAAAAGAGGCTGGTTCCAAATCAAAATGAAACAAGGCTTAGTATTGTACTGCCCAGAGGCTAGTGTATATGAGAGAAGGAGAGTCTGTTTGTGTCCATGCTGGAGGTCTGCGACTGAGGTTAATAAAGAAGCCTGCCCCCTCTGGTATTTCTGGTATGCACCATTCTCCTACACAAACATACACACATACACAGTTCTTGCTTCCCATCTCTGTCCTAAAAAGTTATGTTGTATGGTAGTATTTTCACCACAGGAATGGAATGTATTCAATGTATATTTGAATTCTCAATTCTCCGCCAAACGATGCAGATTTGAAGTTACTTGAACAGCAATCTGACCTGGAGGCAGCCATGCTTGTTTTTTGAAGGGCTTTACATACAGATTGTTTCTCTCTCACTTGAGTAAAGGTTTGTGGGTTTGTTTTTTTTACAGCTTTGGGTGAGATAGTCGGGGGTCGTTTTTGGGTAAGATGTAGATTTAATACCTCCAGCGAGAAATCCGATTTACTCGGGCAGCACCTGCAGCCATTCACGCTTCACATGTTATTCTCCTTCCACAAGCGAGAGCTAGCACATGAGCTTTGTTTTACTAGAAATATGTTGGCTAGGACTGGAGGAGTTTCAAATCACTGATCTTGTATAACTGGTGGGTGACAAACACTGTGCCATGGTTGCAGGTCACATTCTGACTGGAGACGTCCTCTATATAAAGTACATGTCGTATGTCACCATACTGAGAACTTAGGATCTCCTCCATGTCACCCAAATCTAACCATACACCAATCCTCCCCAGGACAAAGAACAGGAGCACACCTTTGTCTTCAGGATGGACCACCCCAAGGCATGTAAGCACCTCTGGAAGTGTGCTGTGGAGCACCATGCTTTCTTTAGGCTGAGAGGGCCGGTGCAAAAGAACTCTGCACAGTCTGGATTCATTCGCATGGGATCACGCTTCAGATACAGGTAACAGACGGATGTGCTGGCAGATCTATGGGATAAAGATGCTTTTATTGAGACTTTTTTTTTTTTTTTGCTTGGCTGAGTAAGTTGGTACACAAGGGGTTGTAGTATCCTTTTTGTATGAAATACACAGGGCTTACAAAATTCTCTAGCAATATTTAATCCACTAAATAAACTCACAGTGTCGACACAGATTTTTGGTGGGAAAGAGTTGTACCTTTTTTATAATGTTTAGCAGAGTATGTTTGCAGTGCCAAAGTATTCACCCCTGCATATATTTGTAGTTAAACTACATTAAATCCCAATGTATTGAATTATTAATATAGTTATGTTTCCCCCACCCTTCAACTGAAGAAATGGTCAAGTGTCACATAATAAATTGAATCAAGAACAACAGACTCAGTGTGATGAGCAATTCTAGTACACATGCATCTGAAAGATTGGTTCTCTTTGACAGTAACAAATCTCTTTCTGTTGATCTTTATCAAAAAATCTGGTGTGGTCAGCATGAGCACACAGTGTGGTGTGGGCTGCACATCCTGAGCTCTAGTGACTTGGGAGCTGAAAGAGACATGCAGTTGAGATAAGTGTAAGGAACAAATACAGCTGGGCTTGCCTAAAAAGAACACTTGAGTGTGTGGGAAATGCTGATAAGTTAATTGCCACAAATTTAGAGAGTGATACGTTTGTTTCTGTACTGTGTGTCTCAACCTACCAACAAAGATAATCCTAGTTGCGATGCACAGTTTCATTCTCTGTACATACAAAAAAAAAACGTGTGTACACACAGATACTTGCAGGGGTACAAGACAGGCACTCAATGTCAACATGCTGCAGTAGCCAGCTAGTTCCCTTCTGTGTGTGTTTAAACATTACCCAGTTGGATAAGCATCGGCAGTAAAGTTGGTTTTAACAGCGGTTACAGGGTTTGTTGTTTATAGAAGGTTATCGCTTGGCTGGGTCCAGAGTTCAGCAGGGGTCACTGCTGGGCCTTTTTTAAAAAAAAAAAAAAAGAAAATGTAATAATTAAATTCATCCAAGAATCATTAGGAAAAGGTCTCTTGTATTTAATGGTTTGACCTGCATTGATCAGCGTGTTCTGGGAACAAACGGAAGTCCATGCAAGTGTAAAAATCACTTTTGTGTTTGTGTGACCAGTGGAAAGACGGAGTATCAGACAACCAAGGGCAATAAAGCAAGGCGGTCAGCCTCCTTTGAGAGAAGGCCCAGTCGACGTTACTCCAGAAGAACAATGCAGAACAGAGGTGAGGCCAACAGTCACACACACCTGCTGTATACATAACGATCATTACCAAAACTTAAAATACATTACGTGGCAAAGAAATATTCAAATGCAAGCATGTTTGCATAGTATATACACAAACTATGAGATATTTCCCTTGCATACAGAAATATAAATATCTTGCACAATATAAGCATGCACACGTCCTTGCATTCTTTGAAGCATGTGTATTTGTTTATATTTTAGAATTTATCTGAACTTAACACTTACTGTCTGTTCTTTGTTTTTACAGGAGCCTTCCATCCCCATGAGTGAGTACACTGATATTTAAACAATGCGATTGTGTCATTGCCTGGTTAAATGACTATCTCTCCTCTCCTTGTTGCACAGCTTTAATTTTAGGGTGATCACATCCACATCCGTTGAATTATGTAGAAATAATATCAAATTTTATTCATCAATTGTCGTAGCACTGCTGCTGTGTAATCTGGTTTATGAATAACAACAATGTAAAGGCTTGAATTTATATTGCTCAGTTAAACGTCATGTAAATGTATCTCCAGTTATCAGGTACAGTTGCTGAACGTGCTGTGACTCCAACACACGCTCTCTTAATTCCTTCAGTTCCACCATAAGCCTTGACTTGTAATCTTGTTGCAGAAGTAGCCTTTTGTTAGAAGGGTGGGTGTGTGTGTGTGTGTGTGTGTGTGTGTGTGTGTGTTGGATAAAGACATGATGTCAGTGGTAGTTTTAAGTTGTCATGGGACCAGCTGAGTCAAAGCATTGTGATGATTAATGTTCCTAATGCATTTTCATCACATCTGATTGGACAGGCCTCCACTGACTGTTAGGTTGTTTTGAGGCAACAAAGCATTTGGAATATTTAAAGTTTTGTTGAAAGGTCGTAGCATTGCCTCTTTATGCAATGGATGGGGATTTGCAATTTAGCTCATAGACGACCTCGTAGATTTTAAAAGGAGCGTAATGGAAAAAAGTTCTTGTCATAAACGTGTAGATCTGCATTGCCCCAAAATGTGTTTCATGTGTCATGGGAGACTTGAATAAGTCCCTGGTTTATTTCTTGAGTGTTCTTAAGTGTTCAGAAATGGTATAAAGCTTTATATGATAATAAGAATTCTTTAAAGGTGTTGGTTGTTTGTTCTTTGAAACAAATCTCAATTTCTTTCTTTTGCTCAGGCTTCTCTCCTCAGGCAACGGAGTCAGCTCCAGCAAAGTCAACAAGGTGAGGAGTAAAACTGCTGCGTGTATTTTAATCCTTCATCCATTATACAGGGAAGCAAAACGGAGAAGAGCAACAGACTTCCGAAAGTACAATGAAAAGTTTAATGACAAACATTCTCAATACCTTACTCTACCTATTTGTGCCCAACTGTGTCCCTCTGCCATCCCTACTCTCACATATATTTTCACTCTTTCTTTCTTCTGCCTTCAGGCTTCTCCCATTAGAGGTGCATGGTCAGCTTTGCCTGTGGTCAGCCCAGTAGCTGCTTCTGCCTCTGTGCCGATGGAAATCGAGGCTCTACCCAGGAGTCCTGGAGGAGAAAAGAGGAGGTTGGTACCGGAGTTCAGAGTCCGCTCTTTTCAACGTCCATCTATTTGTTTATTTATTTTCTTTAAAGCTCACTTTTCACCTAATATTTGTTGAAATACGCTGCAGCCCCCAACAACCCTAAAGAGGGTAAGTACGTTTAGAGAATGTAGTTCTAGTTTTTGGATGGGGGCATATTTTTTACTTTCATATTAATTAAAGTGTCATATGCCAGTGGCAGCTTCCAACAGTGCTCACTGGGAAACGAGACCAGGTTAGAAAAGTTGAGGTGGGTCGACTGATCCCTGTTGGGTGCGGAAAGTGGGTGGATAGCTAGGTGGGTCTTTCATGGTCTAATGCCATGAGAGTGGCTTAACATGGCTTATCCACTGACCCTGCCTTGCTGTGGCCAGTACTTGCTTCTATTTTCCTATTGTCAAGTTCCTGCTCAGTTTTGTGTGCATATACATGTTATGTACTTGTATCGTGTACATGGAGGTGTTCTCAGAAACACGATGTCCTGCAGGAAGTGAGTGAGTGAGTGAGTGAGACATACCAGACGACTGTAATGCAGCAGTATTTTTTTTGCCGATTTTTTTATTTATTTTTTTTTTTTTAAAGCTCAAGAAAGATGGTCTGCAGTTCGAGAAGTAGTGACTTAGAGTAAAGAGCCAGTAGGCAGTGAATTGAAGAAGAGGTAGAGGGCTGTAAGGGCTTCTTCTGCCTTTAAATAAACCGTCCTAGTGCTCGGCTGACTTCCTCTAAATACCACCTGTAATACCTTGTTATTGTTTCTGTAGTTTTCTAACCCATAGCTTATTGTTTCCTCTGTTATGCTATATTTCTGGCTCTCATTCTTCTGTCAGAGTTGCTGCCTCTGATCAGTGTGTATAAATGCACTATAGGCCTGCTTTTTGTCCAGCATAAATCTGGTATTTGTGGATGCATTTTCATGTATTGTTGTTTTGAAGCTTGTGTGTGTAAAGGAACAATCACATGTACACACACATACACTATGTATGCACCCTCCTCTGTTATAAACCTGCAATGTTCCCCTTGTGTTCCAGTATTAACATGTACTGAGGACAAATTGGTCTTGTCTGGAGGCAGGCCAGGTAGGTACAATCGAACACTGAACCTTGCCATCGCTCTGGCTTTAACCAATCAATTGCTGTGCAGTGGCGGGTTTTCTGATTTTTGGCTTTGGAGAAGGGTTTTTCTTGCGATGGAATTATGTCCTGTGATTTGCCGTCTGTCCGCTTTTGATCAGCATGAAATGCCAACCTAATCGGTGAAGGAAATTATGTAGTGATTTTGGGTGCTGTGCTGGGATCTTGTTTTTGGCATCGTGAATCAGTGATGTGATGTGATTTCAGCTTTGGATCTGTTCTGACTTTGGTGCAATCCAGTAGATGTCTTTACTTTCAGTCATTAAATGTCATGCTGTGCATCCTATGAACCAACCACCTACTCCTATTTAATCCTTTATGTATCTTCTAATCTGTAAAATTTGATAATTAGTGGAAGTTGCCAGGCAGCTTATGACCAACATAATTAGTAATACTAAGGACTTACCAAACTGATTTTAGATTTTTAGTCGTAAGAAAACATTACTTGCCTACATGTTTTTCCCCGGTGTAAAGCAGGTACTCTTACTTCCTGATCAGACTACTCAGTTTTCTGGGGAACAAAGCTAATTCAGATTTACAGCTCAGGCTGATCCTTTTTCTAGTAAAGTACATTTCTGGTCAGTTGTACTAAGAGGATTGGCTGTCATTAGAGGAGGGGCCTTTTTATTAATTTATTAACTAAAACATAGAATGCACAGACATGACCTTGGATAGGGACAGCGCCTAGACAGTGATGACCTATGATATTTCGATACACTACCTTGAAAAATATTGATATTCAATTCCATTTTCCAAACCACAAGGCAAAGTCTACTCAACGTTGAGGGCATAATATAAGGGAAGATAAATATAACAAGGCTTAAACAGCGACAACTTTTCTTTTTCTTCGTCCAGTTCTCAAGGCAATGTTGCAGAGCCTTCAAAAACTTATCCTGTAATTTTATTTAAAAAACAAAGAGAAAAAAAAGAATATGCTCTACAAGTTCGTGTGTATTTTTTCAGCACAAGACATTACGCTGAGATGAGCTCGGAGTTCTTGTTTATGCTGTGACAACAGTTTACAACTGACTCAGTGGGACAGGAGGAGGATGCTCTGAAAGAGACTTCACCACTAACACTTCAACATAATCCCTGGTGCTCTTCCCTTTCTCCTCCCACTCCTTTCTCCCTTTGCATTCATACAAAGTATCACTGATCTTGCATGGAGCCTTATAACCCTTAGCCGTTCAATTTCCTCTCTCTGTCTGTATTTCTCCAATTGTGATAATCACAAAAGAAATCAAATACCAATGTCCGTAAACCTATTGCTCATACATGTAAAGTTGTGATATGATACCCTAATACTGATAATATAATCCACTCTGAATTTTCAAGATTTAAAGTGGTACATTTACGAGGAAAAAACTCTCAAATGAATGAGAAAGAAACTTGAATATTCTCTGAGATGATACATTCACAAATTTGCGGGAAAAAACTTGTGAAAATAGTTTTGTGTTTTGTTTTTTTTTTTGTTTTGTTTTTCTCGAGGAACTACATCGCTTCACTTTGTAAGGCTGGATGAACCTCATCACTCCACAGATGCCACCGGTAAACAGGGAATGCCACACACTCATGTTAGTGAGGAGGAGCAACAGTATAGAACAGGGTGATATCATTTATCTGTCCATCACGTTGAAGTTCCTGATGCACAAAAGCTATCACCTCATCCAAATCAGGACGTTGTTTTCTTCTGAATAGGCCCAAATCAGGCCAATGTCTCTTCAAAGTCCAGATGCTTATGATAATACGCTGATTCTGGGCTGAAATCACGAGTATTTCCTTATGCTAAATGTGATTGCAAAGTATAATTTGATTAGGTATAATACATGGCAAGGGGCGTCTGGTGTGATGAGGTGGATCCAACCTTGCAAAGTGAAGCGATGTGGTTCCTTGACAATATAATTTTTCTCGTAAATTTGTTTGTTTTGTCTGGTAGATTTACTGCTTAAATCTCAGAGAATATCCACGTTTGTTTCTCTCCTTCAATCTCGGATATTCTGAGCTTTTTCTCTGAATATTGCCCCCCACTTCCCCTTAAAATTTTTTAACCTACAATGGCCCTAATATGCCGTTGTAGCAAACAGCTGTATTGTTTCTCCCTGTTTTTAAGATGTCATGTAGTGCTGTGTCTGTATCTGTTGCCTTCTCTCTGACTCTTTCCTCTCACTCTTGAAAACTGCTCCACGTATCTCTTTTCTTCTCTGCTCCATTATTATAAGTGAGTGTAGATAACTTTCAGATTAATGCCTTTGGAATAAATTCATCCCATTTTATTCTCCATCACTAATAAGAGTATATGGGAAAAATATATAACAGGTCAATAGAAGTTCATCTTCTGTAAATCTAGTCAAAGAGCATTGAGTTAGTCACTGTTTTACAGTGGCAATGGGAAACTGTATGCTCCCTTGCCTCTTATGGTCCCTGTGGAGCTGTCATCATGAATAACAGCTTCCGGCTCAGAGCCTCCATTACTGAATATATAAACACAGATTTGACATAAGCCATCAGCTGTTAGAGGTGCAAAGCCAGGTCACTGGCGCCCCAGAGACACCCAGTCCACTTCACTTAAGTCAAGTGTGCATGTCACACTTGTCACAGCACACTTAAATGTATGCTAGTGTACAGTGTAGTAGAATAAATGTACCATAAGTTGCATGTCTTAGTCAGTATCCTGACACTGCTGGGCTTATCACGACCATGAACGCCTCACTTATTTATTAATGTTGTTTTATATCCACTAAAATTTGTTTAAAATTAAATGATTTCTTATGGCATAAATAAAATGGAGCTCTTGGCACGACTAAAGAAGATCCCAACCCGGTTTCACTACCAACTCATGCACTGTACGTAACTTACGTATTTAACTAACTGCAGTTACAGAACAAACATGCTTATTTTATTTAACACTCGTCTTTTTTATTATTATTTTTTGTGGGCCAAACCCCAATCTTTTCCTAAGCCTAACACTTTTGTTGCCTAAACCTGACCAAGTAGTTTTGTTGCATAAGTAAACCACATGCATGCAAGGACAGACTACAAAGTCAAGCCATATGCAATGAATTGCACTTCAAAGAATGAAGCTTTTTCTCTCTCTGACTCATCTTATCAGCTGCCTCAAATTATCTTCCTCTCCTCCCCTCTTCCTTTTACACCTGTGTTAAACTACCTGTTTCTCTGTTACCTCTTGTCCTCATTCATTTGCATCTCCTTCTCGTCTTTGCTGTTTTCATTCAATGCTTCCCTTCCTCTCCCCCGCCAGTCTCACTTTTGGTCTCCCTACAGTCTCAGTCACTCACTCCCCATCCCCCTCCTGTTTGTCCCCTTCCCCATGTTGTTTTCCTCCACCCTGTTCTCCTCAGGTCTCCTCTTCCCTCCACCCTTCCTGCTCATGTCTCATCAAAGCTCCCCACAAGGAGTTGGGCCGATCTGAGGAACTGACGACTGTCTCATCCTTTTGTACTGACATGAATTGGACGGCACACTAATAAATGGGAATGACTCATCAGTGACTCACCCATGAAAAAAAACTTCTGGCATTTGTGGTCGTGACCGTACCACATGGAAGGACACATTTGGTGTGACTGAAGACGTGCCTTGTTAACTGAAACATTCCTCAACACAAAGCGCTCAAAGTATCACAGATTCTCCTCACAGACTGTCACCTCTCCAAGCCTGCCATCACACTTGATACTGCCCTTTTCTTCTCAATCCGTCAGTCAATCCCTGCGTTTCCCTCCACATGTCCTTGACGCTTGCTCCAGTGACTATTCTCAATCCTTCTTTTTGCTCCTTTTCTCTTCTTTTTCTCTCTCCATTTTGTTACCGTCTCCACATTTTGTCTCTCTCATTCTGGCTCTCCCCTTTTCTTCCTCTGCCCTTCACTCTTAACCTCCATGGTGAAACTGGCCGGCCGGGGTGAGATGGTATCGACGTGAGGCTTAGGAATTCAACTCCACTCTCGACTCTGCAAGGAAACAATAAGTTGCATAGTTCCTGGAGGGTTTAACTAAGTCCTCTTCTGCTCCCATTCCCATTCTCTCAAAACAAGTTTTGTGTTTTTTATAATATTTTAAACACTGTCGCTGTATTAATTAGCTCATCAAATGATTATTATATAAGAAAATATGATTTTCTCTATTTCGTATTTAATCTGTTATACATATTTCAAGGATCTGCTGCTCTGTTTTTAAAAGGTAGTTGGATAAGAAGGTTGTTATTTTTTAAGTCTTACAGGTTGTTAGCCTAGCATAGCGCCAACAAAAAACAAAAAGAAGACCGAAAAGAGTTGCATTCACTCTGTGAAAGATGCGTTCCCAAAAGAAAGTCCAAATCTGTTCAATTTGCACAGAACACATTTTAGAAATGCTGGAAGATGCATTTTTGTGTTAAGATGGCCTAAACATATCCTGGACTCTATACTCAAAAATTTAATTGATACTGACCTTCTCATCCAACTTCTGCCGAGAAATCCAACAAGCAAAAACCCATTAAAATGTTCAATGTGAATCAAAATCAGTGGAAATTGTTAATCTGTTTGTTGCAGTGGTGTAGGCACAGTTGGGGGGGTTACTATGAACTGACCCAACCACTTAGGTAATTCTGGGTTTGGCTGATGTATAAAGAGCAGTGTGTAGAAGTTGATCATCCCTGAATGCTTACCTACACCTCAACTACACCACTGTACTACAACAACAACAAAAAAAAAAAAGAAGTTTTTGCACAGATCAACCAATGAAGATGATTTTGTAATATTATTGCTTAGCGTAATGTTTACAACATAACTTGTAAAGGACCAAAGGATGTATATCTTTTTGAACTGTATGTTTTTAAAATAATTTTAGAGAATGAAGTCAGGATTACTCTTGATGCAGAAGAGTATGTAGCTTTATGTGTTTTTATCTACTATTTTCGCACAACAGTATACACACTGTTGGAGGAGGATTATCGGGCTGTTGGGCTCATGGTCAGTACGGAAACTTTACTGATGTATTGTATTTTCTTTTGCTGTCACTCGAGTTGTACCGTGGCTATCAAACACAATAAATTCAGCTTAAAAATGCCACGAGCTAGTGGTTTGGTAAATTGATGCTTTCGATTATGAAGCACAGTAACAAAAATAAATGTAAACACCAAGCTCCTTTTTAAGGATTGAACGTGACAGTATATTGGCTGTTACGTCAATGCTTTGAACCTTTTGGGGTAGTAAGGTGCATCTTCTCCCATTTGAAATCTCTCAACTATACATATGTGGCCATACATAACAGTACAATGCATTGTGTTTATTGCCCACGCGAGGGTTCAATGCATCGGCACTGTTTCCTTCGTGGATTACTTAACGTGGGAGTGTTTATATATACATTTTATTTGTGAGTCCTTGTACGCATTGTACTTTTCTTCACATCTTTGTGTGTGTTGTGCTTTAGCTCGCGGTCTCTCCAGGCAGTAATATACTTCTCATGTTTCATTGTGCTTTCAGGCTACAGAAACATGAGGTAATAATTACTAGGCTGCTGGAAGAGCTTCTACTAAAATCCATGTATCAAATGTTTTGCTTCTGGTCGCTTCGAATTCTGAAAGTATTAGACCACTTTTTCTTTTTTCTTTTTTTCCCAGAAAAGTTATTGCTTGCTTTAAAGACTTATTTCCACGTACTGAATCATGCGTCTTTACCACTTAAGAATACTTTTTTATTTATTTTTTTGCAATGTTATTTATTTGAAGAGCTTCCCTCTTTGAACACACAGGTCCCATATCTTTCTGGTACAAAGAACAACTTTGTAATTTTCTTATATTCCTGAGAACAGTTTTGAAAATGTTTGTTATTCTAAATAGATGGGATGCATGTCCATACTTGCCAAACCCACCGGAGCACCTATGAACCTACACAATTGTATTATTACTACCCCACTGGGAAATTCACGGAAACGGCTGTGTTATTTAAAGCTATTATAAAATGTCGCCTGGAATATCAACATAGGCCAGATTTGACATCTTTGCAGAGATCATTCATGTCTTTATGGATGCCGCAGGTAAGATGTACAGATGTATAATCCTGAATTATTTTGTTGCAGTTTTTGTTTAACACTTGCATTATCTCCATTGTTTCTTTTTGTGTTTTTATATTTAAACATGATTATTTAAACCCCCATCTTGAGCTGCTGCTTCTTGTATATCCTCACCGTCTCGTTTTCTCTGTCTCTAGTATGCCCATGGTTGCTGACCTGATGGAGACGTGCATTGACGATGTCCTCAGGGCTCCTGTCGTTCCCGCAGTGACCGCTTCAGACGAGGCCGGACCGAGCCACTCCTATGCGACCCCCAGTGCCACAGGGGAAGATCCTCTCGGCCTTGCTGGTGAGATTACAGAAAACCTAGCATACCACAAAGTCGATTCAGACTGACAATGAAAATGATATGGGAAATGTTGGTACTCGGAAATGAGCAAATATTTAAAATCTGGTTTTAGAAGCCTATTTTCTAAAATAAACCCCAGTATGTATGACAGCGTATTTGGCAAGAGAATACAGTATAGTGACAATGTGTCAGACAAGACATTGGCACCACCACTCAGACTCACTCCCATCTTATTCACATCTCATCATTTTACACCATTTCTGCTCACATTTCCAACAATCGGCTCACTTGCATTAAGTCAAGTGAGCCCCCAGAGCTGATGTTTTCAATGATGAATAGACGAAAGGGAACAGAGTATACTAAAAATGGGGACGTAATAAATAATTTCATTAGAATTGTTATGTGTATTTTTTATTGTGCATGCACTGAAAGATTACAATCCAGTTGTATGGGTGCGATTTAGGTTTAACGTTGTGTCTCTCCAGAAGCAGCAGCTCGTCTGAAGCAGCTGGAGTTGGAGAGCAGTTCGCTTCTTAGTACTCCAAAAAATAACGTCAATGTCAATATGGCCATGAACAATCAGGTAGGTAATTTAGCATTTCTGATAATATTCTACTTTTACCCCAGGACCTAAAAAGAAATAATAAAAAACCTTTTGTTGACTTTTAGATAAAGACAAGTCACACAAGCCCCAGCACAGAGAAATGTCAGTCGGGACAGCATAGCATGTTGTCTGGTTTGTTCAGAAGTAATAACCATATTTATTTATTTAAAAAAAAAATGTATGGTATGTGTATGCCCCACCTGACCCTGTTGCAACAGGAGGATGTGGTGAAGCTGACGGAGAAGTGTGGTCTGAGCAGTACAGGCAGTAGTCCAGTGGTCACTCCACTGTGCGCCCCAGAGGATCTGAAGAGTAACATCCTGAAAGCACAAGCGGAGGCTGCTGCCCTCAAGGTGAGGACCGGAGCCCAAATAACTGGATGCACGGTATTGTTTTTATACTTTGAAAGGTGTAAAAGACCACAAACGTGTCGAGACAATTTTTCTATTTTTCTTTTCTAAAGAAATATTTTTGTTTAAATACTTTTAACAAGTGCACTCTTAGTGCTGGGTACTTGCACCTTTTGATGCTTCTAATTGGTTTAGGAAATTTAAATTTCTTTGGACATGTACTTTCGGAATATGTGTCTCAATTGGACTTTTGGTAGGGATGCATGGCCCAAAAAAAATCCCACATTTCTAGCCTGAAGGAGAAATGCAGTTTGTTAAACAGGAGTTTGGATATGCACATACTGTACATCACAAGGCCAACCGTTTTAAAGAAGGTGGTTGAAGGAATGAAAGAGGGAGGCTGTGTTAGCACGGGCAAACAAGTCCGCCACCGGTGGAAAACTTTAAAATGGGAATATTAATGGAACATTTATTTTCATTAGCCATGTAAACAGTTTAGTAGGAATATTGTCTTTTTCAGAATAAGGGCAAAAACCAGAATATTTTGTGAATGTAAACGTATTCAGTGTGGGCTTCAGGGTCTGTGTTGTAACATAATTAAATCATCACAGCTACAGTACATCAGTAATATGGAAAACATCGATGGTAATGTCATAGTTGTGCTGTTATTCTGCTATCAAGTGAGATGGAGATGCAAGGTTGTATTAGTCCCCCACTCCTCTATCTGTCTGTCCATTAATCTCTCTCTCCCTGTTTCTGTGTAGGGATCTTTGGAGGAACATGTCGTAATTGTTGGAGATAAAAACTGTAACTTGCAGGAGGCCTCTGTCAGGTACGTCCACATACTGGAATATGTCATTAAAAGTACAGTTAATAGATACAAAATGATGATAAAAAAATGAATTGATTTAAACAAATGGGGATATTTCTTAAACTGAATGTCCAAGTGTTAGAAATGATGAAGAAAACGACTGTCTTTCTGCTAAGGCTCCCAAAATGTATTCAACTCTGCAAAATATTTTGTTTGTTTTCCGTATTTAAATTTTTGAGCATCATACTGCGTTTGAAAAAAGAAATCTATTCTCTTCTC
>CALSBV010011748.1:5514816-5526252 GCA_943590825.1 Bovichtus diacanthus
TATATATATATATATATATATATTCAGTATTACAAGAGAGAGAAACGGAGAGAATAGTTTGCTGAAGGAGGAAGTCTTTGACAATAGCAGGCTGCAGATTCCTAAACCTTCTGAGAGGACAGAGATGCACATTATATAAATTGGTCTCTTCTATTTTATCAACCTTTAAGGTAAACAAGAATGTGCATCCTCATTAAATCCTTTACATATTTTTTAAAAATAAATAAAAGTTTTGTCTTTGACTTGTTACTGTACAGATTAGGATGTAGTAAATCGATATAGTTCACTGTGCCTATAACTTTAAACACACCTTTATGTAACGATCATGTTCACTTGATCTACTTTAGCGTATGAAGCGTAAGAAGAAAGAACAGGCATCGACCATTCTGACCTCAAGAATTAATGAATAAAGGGGATAGAAATAAATAAAGTAAGGGCATAGAGATGGGATTGAGAGAGTAAAAACCGGGGTGCACTAAGATTACAGCACCTTCCTGCTTTTACTTCAATGGCATCAACTTACCTGCACAGTTACTATACCCTCATTTAATATGTTTGTATAGGCCTGCATTCCCTCTATCAGGAAAAACTAATATAATACACAATAATCAATCGGAGACGAAGCTGTTGCTTGGTCTTTGCTGACATCTGTTGGCATGTTTGAGCAGTGCGCGTGTGTGTTTATTTTATTTGTGTCTGGTGTGTTGAGTCACATGACTTGAGTTCTGCCTGGATACTGCTGCTCAAAAAGTGTTAACAGCAGGATGACACAAAAATGCAGACGCTTGACCGGACAATTCACACGGGCTGTACGGCCCCAGGCTCATTGATGCGGTAAACGCTCGTACTGTTCGGGCTGTTTATCTTCTACAGTCTGGAGAATGTAGACTCATGCTGTGCTGAAATAATGAATGATTAATCAATTAGTCAATCATGGAACCTTTTAATCAAGAACGATAATCAATTTATAATTGAACCCATTTATCCAGCAAAAATCCAACAAATTTCTATGTTGGATACCAGTGTAATAATACCTTGGCTCCGATTTATAAAGGGATTTCTTAAATCACATGACAAACAAAAATGTACCAATGAAATATGTTTTCATACCACTGTATCTCAAGGATTAGGGCCTTTAAATACATTTTTGTTAAGTGTTTCTGTAAGGATTTTTCTATTGAGTGGACCAGAAATCTGTAATTCTGTGCTTATTCTCTCTGTCGCTCAGTGTCGAGCGGCTCGCTGAAGATGTAAACCTCTCGGTTCCCAAGATGCCCTCGGAGTCTGCCAGCGAAGGCACGGCCCCAAAGGTAACGTGATTGTTAATTAAATATTAATAGTTGAATTACTTGTCGCAGTTACATTTTTTTTACCATGGAAATAATGGCCATGAATCCTTTTACACATGTACACGGTGTTTACTGTTATTTGAAGGCATGAGAATAAATGCTGATCTGTTGGATTTTTCAATACCATGTACAGTAATTCATATTATTGAATTAATTACACGTCCATCCTATTATGCATCTGATATGACTCGCATAAAAGATGCACACTTTATTAAAGACGAAAAGTAGGGTTGAGTATCGTTTTGATTTTACTGATTCCGGTTCTGCTTATCGATTTTGGTTTTTATCAGTTCTTGATTTCGATTCTTTGAGGGGGTCAAAATAGGTCACATGCTTATTTCACTGGGGAAAAAAACGTATCTATGAAAACTTTTACACAAATGTATATTTACAATTTGCTTCACAAGATTAATAGAACCTGTAAATGAATTTCATACAGTTTCATTTGTTTGCTGTTATCAATTAAAAGGATTCAATAGTAATATGTTCATTACTTTTTTTATTCACAAGTTAGTTCTGATTGGTACAATTTTAAACGTTACAATTTCCCCCGGTCTCCCCTACTGTAACACTGAAACCTGCCAAAGTGACACAGACGGGGTCCAACATACGGCGAGCAGTCAATACAATCAGCCAGCTGCCCGATTGTGTATAATTTCATTAATATAATTTTCCAGACTTTGTTTTACGAGCGACATACCGACTTCACTCTGCAGAGTCTGTCTCACAGTGAGAGTGAGAGGGAGACGCCGAACAGCAATCAGCTATCAGCTGTTGCGGAGCAGAGAAGAAAACCTGCGCACGACCTCCTGTGCTCACAACTCTGACTAATCTTCCCATAGTGCCGAGACAAAACAAACAAAATGTATCGCTTTGCGAAGCGTCACCAAGTCCGATGTGCCTATTTAGGAATTGAAAAGCAGAACCAAAATTCTATTTTTTTTTTTTTTTTTTTGGGAACCCAGTTCCTGGCATTTTGGATTCGGTTTTTACTTGGAACTGAGTTTATGTTCCCAACCCGAACGGAAGGTGACTATACCAGATGGTCTACCTTCCTACAACACACCATGTGAGGAGCTCCACTGTCACACTGGCAGCTCTAACCAAATGGAATATCTGTTTAACACAGATGTACTGTATGCACGCTGCTTTCTTTTACATGTTGTTTGGTGTTTTTGTGTCATTGTGCAGGTTAAAGCAGAGGAAGTTGACGTGCAAAACACCGCCTCACTGTCTGACAACCTGATTGATTTCACAGATCCAACTCCTGTGGTAAGTCACAGTCCTATCGTATGTGGAGAACTCCTGCAAAAAAAAAAATCACAATTTAATCATTTTCTGAAAAGAATGTGTATAGGCACCTTTTTGTAAAAGGACAGGATTTATTGACTTGCTCCAGAGCTATAGGAAGGAAAGACTGACTCAAGAGCATAAGTTAATCACTCTCATTCAGAAACCATAATGTCTTCATGGCTCCGACGCTACCAGGCTTTAGTGTACAGGCATTTCTATTATTTTATATTTATATATCGATAGATAGATGGACGAATAGATGGAACATAATGTAAGAAAGAAATGTGTGAGAAACTGAATTGAAAATTAAACTTAATTTGGTTCTTCTATGTAACGTAATTCTGTGGTTTAGCAATAATCTATTGAAGTGAACCTGTATCAGTGATCAAAGGTGGTAGAATGCACCACGATGGTCAATATCAAATGACATTTTTCTGACCGTCTTCCAGCTGCCAGCAGTGCACCAGCCCAAACCGGTCATCACACCTCGCTGGATCATTCCGACAACTGCTGTGAGTGATCGATGTATTAACCCGTTTAACTTCTTTCCTGTTCCACTGTCTATCTGCCGTTTTTGTCTGTCTTTTCCCCTAAAGGTTCTTATGAAATGATTTAGAAGGTTTTCATGTATATGTAATAATTTTGAATTGTTTCCATTGTCCTGACACTGATGATGCAAGCCTCCGTTTTTATTTTTCCATCTGCACTTGCTTAGTTGCTGTTCACTTTGGCTGACATAGAGGCCATGTAGAGAATGACCTCCTTCCTTCTCCCTCATCCCCTTCTAATGCAGCCTCCTGGCGTCTTTACTAACGGCCTGCTCGACCTTGACCCCCCCGCTAAGGTCATCCCTCTTCTCCCTGCAGATGGGGGAGCAGCGCTCACCCCAGTCCTCTCCCACCTTGCTCACACACGTAACACCATCTCCGGCAGGTAAAATTTTTGAGATTTGAACCCAAAGCACGTCAAGCTTGTTTTTAAAGTAAGCTTGGCAGTATGCTGACCCCTGCTGATCGTCTTGCTACTTTGACAAATCACAAGCTCACTTTGAGGCTTCAACATAGATTTTGTCTTTTTTTTAAAACGCAGCTTGTTGCTCATCCTGAAAGAACACTTGCAAGTAGTGTTCAGAATTATGTCAGCGATTCACCTTTTTTAGTTTTTCTTTTGATAGTTTTATTTTTGTGTGTTTTCTGAAGGCAGGACCCACATGCTCATGACTTCTCAGTCAACATGAAAGTGTACGTTAAATGCTTTTTTTTTTACCAGCAAAGTAGTCTCCATCTCTGATGCAGTCATTCTGCCATCCTTCTTCTCCTGTGTCCTCCAGCATTGTGGGTCAGCAGCCAGCCTCAGAGGATGGAGCCAAGCCCAGAGGTCTCCTGACCACTGAGCTCTGATGGAGAAATGAGGAGCAGCCATCGCAACATTTGTCTCCCTGACTGCTTGCTTTCCCACCTCACCCCCTCACCCATCCACACACGGAAGAAAGCTGGGCCAGATGTGCTGAGCACTGAGGAATACGTGGAAAGTGGAAACGGGGAAGAGGCAGCTTACAAACACAATCGCACCCACACTGAAAAACAGGTTGAAGAAACCGAACTATAAGTACACAGGAAAATAATAGGAATACGATTACAGTTTTTCACGATAACATGACACCAAGCCTAGTTTTTGTAAGAAAAAAAAAAAAAGTTTAAATGAACATTTAGCACCTGTATTAACATCTTAAGAGAACCTAACTTGTGAATCTACTGTATGAGTTAACTGTCAGTGACCTGCTTAATCCATCCTGTCAACCAAACCTCACGTAACTAGAGCAAGTTATTCAACTTGTCTGCAACAGAGGTCAAGTTGGGGCTGACACAAAAATCTCATGACACTAAGGTACGTTGTAAAAGCATAAGGCTCTTTACTCAAAGGGTAGGTTGTCTCTTTTTTTTTTTTTTTTTTTTAATAGTTGCTTTCCTCCCCCCTTTTTGAACAATGCTGTTTTATTACTGGTTATTCACACCACTGTGTCCCTGCTACTCTGAGCTTTTCTGTACACGCACAGATCACACAGCATGTAGAGCTGCTGAAGTACACTGGACCAAGGACTGAAAAGAAAAGACTTAAAATGTGATTCCAAGAGATGTAAACGCCTGAACTCTGAACCTGATGAGATGTGGGTATGACACTGTACTGTCCTTGTAGCACACTTCAAACCTTTTTTAAACCCAGTCAATACCACATGTGAAATTTGTCAGTTGGACGCCACTGGATATGAAAACTTCACTGGATTATTTTTGCAACACTGGACCTTGAAATAAGTCTTTTTTTGCAATGGATAACGAGAGAGATGACCACTTTTTCAACTGATGTTTTTATTATCCTGCTCTTACTTTTTGTCTTTTTTTGATGTTCTGATTTTGTTCATCGCAGTACTTTTCACTCATTTCGGTAGCAGAATAACGAGGGATTGATTTTCACTCATGAAAGTTAGTTCTGTGTGTCTTTTTGGGACCCTCTGTGTTGAGTGAAAGTTGAAGATGACGTTTTAACATTTTGTCTGAACTGTGATGCTGTACTTTGTTTTCTCTTGAAATCACCGCCTCTACCTGTGACAATTTTTCATTCACAATCATTTTAACTTCTATATTGGCAATGTAAATGCAAGAGTGGCTCAGTTTCTGTTGAAACCTTTAACTGAACGGATACCAGTTTATGGATTACCTAACTGGATATCTAATAACAAATGTTTAAAGGTATCTAAATCTGACCCTACGATGGTGTATAAGGGCCTTTTTAGGTAAAATAATAAATAATTACAGAGCCTGGGGAGGGGTGTAATATTCCGAGATTTAATTATCGGAGATTATAAAATTATAAATTTGACAGAAAACCTTGCAAAGTGAAAAAAACTCTATTACGAGTTTTTTCCTGGGAAATGTGGTACATTATTATCAGTATTCTGAGATTTTATAAACAAAAAGATGACTTCATAATCTTTTCTTTTTTTTCTTGTAAATGTACCATTTTCATCTCTGAATATTACCCTCTACTACGGTTCTGTAATTTTTTCCCCCCCTAATATGCCGTTGTAGACAGTTATAGACCATCTCTCCTGTATTAACATGCTGCAGTTACTACCCTGCCTTATGGAAATGAATGTATTCAAATAATCTCATCTGAGAATGCTGGAGATGCCACAGTATGAAAAGTTTTACGAATTGTTAAATTCAAAATTGCTGATATAGTTTATAACTGGAGGAAAACTTGTGAAATATCTTAAAAGCTGATTTTTGTACATGTGAAATTGAGGCCTAATTCTACATTTTGAGTTATTAATGAAGTAAATCACATTGACTCTTAAAATATACCTTTTTTTTTTTTTTTTTTTTCCTCTTTAAATCTCAGTAGCCTATAAGTATGGACCCTCGTTTTAAGTTATGTCTGTAGTTTTGTCATTTTGATGGTGATTTCATGATCAGTCTTGAACAAGGGAAGCTGACTGTTTTTACAATGTCTTCTTAGCAGTGACAGTTATTTATGCTACTACTCTGTGTAATTGTTCAAATATTACATGTCCAAAAGGGTTGTAGCGTACAGTTATAATGTATTGTCAGTATAATGACATCAGCTGGCTGTAGATATGAAGTAGATTTATATATATTTTTGAAAATGATGTTGGCAGTATTGTTACTACACACTGAGCAGATATCTGCATTGTGGTGTTTTCTAATTACAAAAGAAGTAGGAAACGTATAACTGATCAAACTTACTGGAAAAACACAGATTGTGACGTTTCAAATGCAAATTTATATAAACCTTTTTTTTTTTTTTTCTTTTGGAATACCTGATCATGATTCAGTAAAGTTTTGCTACAATAGGAGTCAATTGTTTTTCATTCATTTTTACCGTTTGGCTTCTGTTGAAATGAGTTGCTTGCAAAGACGGTTACCGGTGATTGCAGTTGGATTTATGCAAGAATAGATGATCTGATTTGCTGTTCGGTGGAACCAGCTATAAAAACACTGACCTGGATCACTGAGGTAAAAAAGAATCTGATTTTGCAGTCCTGTTTAAATTCCCTTGCTCTGTAAAGCTCTTGTATCTGTATCAGAAATGCAGTGATAACCACTGACTCAGCAGAAGTCTGGGTGTTCAAAATGTGTTTTTAAGTGATGGACTGGACCTGAGTGTATTTACTTGTGTCAGCATGTGTAATCTATTGAAAGGTGTTACTTTAGCAACAAAGTGCTTTTTTAAAAAAAAAAATGTTTTTGCCATCACAGCCCCCCACAAGGTTTTACTTTAGTCCTACTTTTTTAAGCGCATAGTCCGAAACTATTCACATGATTTTATTAGATCTTGTTCGTTAGCAGAACTGTGTCATATCATCAGGGAGGTTACAGGAACTTTACAAATGAATCAAACTCATTTTTAATCTGCCCCATTGACGATGAATGATGTGGTGACAGGGTCCCACAACAACATTTGAGATAATTAACATCAAGCTGATTCGTCGACATTTGCGCCGTCAGTTATCAGTGATTGATTATTGAATGTATAACGACATTAACTACAGACTTTTCTTTACATACTGTAAAGAATTTGGATTATCTTTAGTCGGACATTTTGCACAATGTAAGAGTCACAGCTCTGATCTATGTAGTGAAGAGTCTACAGTAGGTGCTGTAGGTCTTTAACACTGCAGGCAGTTCCACCATCATTACTTAATTTACACCTGTGATTTTCCTACCGTGACATGTCAAAATGTCTTAATTGAAAAGAACCACTGGACTGTGGAGACTGAAAGCTTGTAATATGCATTTGGTGATACATGAGTTAAAAGATGAAATGCATATACATGCAGGATGGTGAGTTTGAATGGCAGCTCTTTGAATCATTTTTATAGAGAACTTTTCAAAGACAATCCTTTAATCTACCTTTTTTAAATGAAAGCGTTGCTCTGACAGACACGTTTGCCTACAGGGTGCACTAAGAGTTCATCTAAAGAACATTTGTCACTCTTATTCTGGTGAGCGGTCGGACTGTTTTATTAACCTGTCAGCACAGTCAGCTGTTGGTCTGAGCTGGAAACAAATGCAGGTCTCAGATTCACAGTGTATCCTGCCGACAGTCTTTAATGTATGTTAGCCACTTCACCACTGGATGGCAGCACAAGACCATGTTTTACCGTCTGCAGAGTAGCGTGGAGCATCGGATCTTGTCCCTCCTGCATCGTTAACACTCAGATATACACCTTAAGTAATATATGCGCCTCATACAATACTGCTAATATCTAACATGTAAGGCTTTTAAAAACAAAAAAAAACAAAAAAACGATGGAACGTGAAAGCTCCTATTTTGCATTTGAATTTGAACAATCTGAAACAATTACTATTTAAAGACGTCACTGTTTTCAGTTGTATTGTACATTAATAATCAAGGTGCGACATATTGTGAACAGTGACATCATGGACACGCACTCAGTTTGCGCTTTTATGTAGCTACAGACTATTGTGCAAAACTAGGTCCGATCTCTCTTTAAAGCTCACTGAAATGAACCGGCAGTTACATCAGCCTATCGTTTATCTTCTGCTGGGATTAGGTGTGTGTGTATATATATATATATATATATATATATATGTATATATATATATGTGTATATATATATGTGTGTATATATATATGTGTATATATATATATGTGTGTATATATGTGTGTATATATGTGTGTATATATGTGTGTATATATATGTGTATATATATGTGTATATATATGTGTATATATATATATATATATATATATATATATATACACACACAGCAGCAGTACCTGGTGACTGTATTATGCTAACCTCTAGAGTTAAGTGTCGCTCAAGAGTGAGTGCAAGTGGATCTATTTAAAAAAGAAAAAAAATTTAATCAACATATGGAATTATCATTTTCTTATCTGACAGACTTGAAAAGGATTTCAGTGAATATTTCCCCCTGGATATACTTTGCCATGTCCATAAATCCACAGTCTAATGTCTCCTGGTTCAAGAGCAGTGTCTCATTTGCTCGGGAAACCCTGTTAATCAGGTTGGAGCTGAGCGATGTCTGCGGCAAGTCACAGCACTTATTTGAGAGAGTGGATGGGTATTATAACTAATAACGAGCCATGCTCACACCGCGCTCTTCTGAATAGTTAAAGCCACTTTTTATTTTGTGTACAAATTAACTGTCCGTCATCTCTTCAGCTGCTTCATTAACGACAACAAAACGCATCATCTGCCTTTGAGGCAAGATAAATGGCCTGTGCCAGTGCTGATGGGGATCATAACGACAAAATAAATAAATCCAGCTCATTATGGACCACAGTTTGTTGGCTGTTGGCCTAAAAAAAAAAAAAAGACAGAAAGCTGGATTCCATCATGTTCGACCATCTTCAATCAGTACCAGAATAAAAGCCAAGACTCTGCTGTTATTTGTCAAATGCCATATTGGTTTACATTTCAAAATGCGGTGATTTGAAATTGATTGACTGCGACTGGTCAGCGCTACAGAGCAATACATAGTTGGAGCATTATTAAACAGCAGACAGCATACAGCTCAATAACTCTGCCAGTACTGCGCCCCTCAGCAGATGGGCTGACTTTCCCCTACCTTCCAAATGAATAATTGATTATGTACATGGACCTTATGCCAGGTCATGATTGCTTAAGCATGCTCAAAGCTCTGGGTGGATTCATGGAGATTTGGCTTGGGGCCCATGCTCTGATGTCCCCAGTTCAGATCCCACTAAAGCAAACATTACGTCCTCTCATAAATTTTTATATTCTTTAAGGATGGATATCAGTGCTTTTTTGCTGTCAGCCTTGTTTATAGCTTGATGACCAGCTGTCCAACATTTTGAGAGGGATTCATTGAGTCGAGGTTTAACCTCCTTAAAGATTCTGTCTTTCAGAGGCTGTAGCAGGCTCTTTTTTTCAGAGCGAGAGTATAGATACTGGTATCATATGAAACTAGAAAAAGCTTGCTAGCTTGTCGGGAAGGAGGCTAAATAACGCCTTTTTTTTGGCGAAGGAAAAACTGCCATGGCCATATTCACAGAGCCATGCACACGGTCAGCTAACCTCTGAACAGTAGGTACGTCGGTTGTTTTGGGTGAATACTCATGAACTGCAAAAATGTAACAATGGTCAAATTTGTTTCCTTTGCTGTCTGAACACACCTTAAGCAGGAACAGTTTAGTCAGTATTGCTTTGGAAAAAATGTTCCATTAAATCTCAGATCTGAGATTAGACCTGAAACCGGAATAAAACAGGTTTTTGTATGTTCCAATTAAAACACGTTTTTACATTTGGGGTAAAACCCAGATGCTCTACATCTGCCCTTGCATCTGTCCTTTCCATTGCCTTCTCTGTTCTGACTGTCAGATCCTGATGACGTTTCCTGTTTCTGCAGAATAAACTGACCTTGATGGGTTAGTTTTATCCAGCAAAAGATGAACAAATAGTGGAGCATCTGGACGGGAAGAGAAGTGGCACCTAAAGATACTGCTGTGTGTGTGTGTGTGTGTGTGTGTGTGTGTGTGTGTGTGTGTGTGTGTGTGTGTGTGTGTGTGTGTGTGCGTGTGTGCGCGTGCGCGCGCGCGTGCGCGCGTGCGTGCGTGTGTGTGTTTTTGAGGTTTAATGATTCCTCAAGAGAGCTGGTCTCAGGTGTACCGGGAGGACCTGAAAATTCAACAGGTAAACTCAGAAGTCTGTCTGTCTCTCTGTCTGTCTCTCTGTCTCTCACCTCACACACGCACACAAAGATGAGATTCTCTCCGTCCGTCATTACAATAAACACCATTGTGCTGTTTGCCGAGCTGTTGGAGGAGATAGCGTTCTCTGACAGAGCATTTTGAAAAGGAGCTTATACATCTCAACTCTCAGAATTGGTTAATAGCCTCGCTGTACCTGTGTGTGTGAGAGAGAGTGTGTGTGGTCGGTGTGGGGAGGTATTCATAGTCAAAGCTTTGAGATGATAAAGACGTGAGTGAGCAGTATTTGATCCCTAAAGGGCTGCATTGTGTCAGTAATTGTGTACTATATGCATTTGTGTGTGTGTGTGTGTGTATATGCCAGTATACATATATTAACATTACAACAGTATTGTATATTGTTGTTCCATTCTCTGTATAAAACTTGGTATGCGTATTTGGATCATGCTAAAGTTTAGAGTAAGTAGACACTTGATGTCTGCCAGTTCACCTGATGTACCCTCCTTTCCAGCATATTTAAAAAGGTTGACGGCAAACCTCTGTGTGAGGCATGGTCCAGGGAATCATATTTATTCATCATGATTAACACTACTTAATTACACTTGTTACATTATTTCACTTTGCATTGGTCAGTGTGTTTCGATCAGTGTGCTATGGAAGCCCTGAAAGTCAAGTGAGAAGAAAAAAAGTCTGCTGATCCATTTTCTAAATCTGATCTAAAATGTTTTCTCTCCTGTGTTTATGGCTTCAGAACAGGTGAAAAAACAGTTTTGGCAGGATTATTAGAATTTTTTTTTACAACCATACATACTTAAGCTTCTTTTTTTTGACGAAGTCAGTGTTTTTTTTTTCTCCCTACTGCGAGGCAATTGTTCTATTCGGTCTTTGGTTGTTTTAACTGTGTACTTTTCTAATGCAGGACGAGGCTGTTGCATTAAGGCTCTTGTGAATATATCAGCTCGTGTTCAGGTCTTCTTTTAAAATTTTATTTTGCTTTCTCTTCACCGAAATGAATGATATCAAATCAAGTCAAATCATAAATCAAGTTTATTTATAT
>CALSBV010011748.1:5531252-5541418 GCA_943590825.1 Bovichtus diacanthus
TGCCTAAGAAGTTTTGCAGTGCTATAACACAGTTATGCTACTTCTTCCTTTGCCTCTCATTATTCTATGTCACGAAGGTTTGATGACAAAAAATGTCGCCAACAGGGCCGAGAGTGGCTTCTTCCACTTTAAACTAAAACTCGGCTGCATACCACAGACAATCTGGAAAATACTTTGAAAGTATTGAAGCTGCACTTTTCCTTTCTCAATTGCTGTATTTAAATATACCCCTCCAAATGTCAGCCTGGTCTTTTCAAGCCATCCACAGTGACAAACAAGTGACAGAGAATTCCTGACACATCAAAAGATACATATGAATGAGACGGTCTCTGCCTGCAGAGGAGAGGGCTGTTGTTACTCTTATCAGTATACCAGGTTCAATGGCTGGCCTCGGGCAGGGCTGACAGGTGTGAGTGTGCGTGTATGTCTGTGTCTGTGTCTGTGTGTGTCCCTGTGTGTCTGTGTCTGTGTGTGATATTCTGTGTGTGCTAAACACAAACAAGAGTCAGATCAAGAGTCACTGGAAACGAAATAGAGTTGTAGGTTAGTGCGACTGTGTGTGTGGTTGTGTGTGTGTGAGAAGAGAGTGAGAAAGGGAGTGTGTGTGTTGGTGTCTGACGGGCAGACAGTTTGACAGAGCTCATCTATGGCAGTCGCCCTCTTGTGTGTTATCAATGACTCCCAAACGGGCGCTGCCAATCATCCCGCATGCCGACGGGACTGTACATCCATCCACCCACCAAGCCAGACACGCACGCACGCACACACACACGCACGCATGCATGCACGCACGCACAAACACCTGGCACTAAACAAACACCTCACATGGAAAGACCCCCTCCATCTGCACACACACACAGACCTACACGCACACACATGCATGCGCAAACACACCAATAGAGCGTCTACGAGCGCACACTGGAATACACACACAAAGGGTTGGGGATGTTGCATGCTCGTTCCCATCACACACACTGGTAGCAGGTGCCCTTCACATGAACACACAGCAGAATAACTGCGTCTCTGCGTTTGTAAAGCTCACTAGCGCTATCTCAGGCATCGACCAATAAGCTTCTACTCACTGCCGCCCTCTCAGTTCTCATTAGTTGTGGCAAAGCTGGTGAAAGTATTGGACTGATGTTACGCGGTATGAAGTGATGACGGTCAGATTACCCCGTGTTCCCCCTCGTTAGACCGTCTTCTTGAAGTCGTGTACACAACTTGAATAATTTCAGAACTACATTGACACCTTCAATTCATTAGCGTGCACTAACAGGGCGGCAGGAAGAAGTTTCTCCTGGGAACTCTGAGGCTGGCCGTCACAGACAGGTAATCACTGTATGTAATCCACTATTACAATAACTAATCATATTGTAAGGGCTTTAACTGATGAGTCTATTGTAAATGAATCTTTTTTTTTAAATTAATTATTGTATGCTATTATTAATTTATGAATTACTTAATGAAAAATGTGAAAAAAAACAAAACTCCCAGTAACATTGGTAAAGACGTAACCATGTCGACGAAGATAATAATGAATAATGATATTTCTTGTCCCGTTGACGTTGCTAAACAGAATCATTTTTAATGAAGGGGATCACATTAGGCCCCAAAAATCTGGCTTCATATGGACCTGGATTCTGTTTAAACCTGATCAAAGCCTGAGCCACTGCCATGATTAATAAGCCAAAACATTTTGATTTTGTGTCATCTGCGTAACCCAGAGCGGACTAACGAGCTCTTAGAATAGAATGCCACTGAATGTGCTGGCAGGTTTCTGGGGGTAACAGTCATACTGTTAACAAAAGGAAACTGCAGAATAAAATGAAACCTGACCAGATCAAGATCAAAGCAATTAGGAGAACTCAGGCCAGGCAAACCTGGCCCAAACCTGTCTGGCCCAATCAGATTTGGGCTGAGAATCAAAGGATACAAGGAAGCACAGAAATAGACAACAACCCCAAAAATGCAGCTGAAGCCAATTTTCCCAAACGAGCCTAGGCCAAAGTGTATTTTTTGAACATCCACACATCTTCCACTGTCTCCCGGTCGCTCAGCTCTGTAGGAAATTAAAGAACTTGTAGTGACTCATTGGTTGTGTTCCTCACATTTACTACATTTACATGCAAAACATATTCCGCCTTTATTCCGAAAAAAGAAATAATTCTCACTAAGCCGTGTGCATGGCCAATGAAAATGTATATTCCACTAATATCATAAACAGTCACTTTGTTCCCCTGGTGTTCCCTCGTTGACACAGTTCTGAAAGTTTTGCAAAACTTCAAAAATTTTTTTTAAAAAGTCTCGCAAACTGTGGCTGGTTCATTTTTGGCCGTATACAGGCAAAACCCCCGAAAAAAACCCCAATTGAGACGCATATTCTAAATGCGCTGCATACACGTCTAAAGATTGCACCTGAAACCCGAGTAATCTCTGCATATCTCGCGTCTTAATCGGAAAATGCTACATTCGGAATATCATAACGGAATGTGCTGTTTTTATAACCCGCATAACATTAGGAAAATGTTCATATTCGGAATAATAGTGTAATATTAGTGTGCATGTAAACGTAGTCAATGTTAAAGGTTCTCAACAGAGCATATAGATCGCCTCTACACGGTTCTCAATATGACGGTGGCTGAGCCGGCAGCGAGCAGTTAGCGGTGCACGAACAACGCCTGGGGGGGGTCACACACAGGACTTGCATGCACTAACATGCAGTAACATGCAGTAACATGCACGTGCAACCGGCCTATATTAATGCTTTGAATATCGAATTGAGAACCTTTAAGCCCTTTAACTCTTCATCTTCCATCTTGACATTTAATTCATTAGCTAGCAGAATTTATTTAAAATGTTTTATTCTTTCTGTTTGGTGGTTGATAGTTTAACAGAAATATTGATATCTATCAGTAAAAATGCCTTTAGACTTCTTTATTTCCTCGTTTACTGATAGAGGCATAGTTTAGAGCAGTTGAACTTATCTTGATTATATTTGCACATCTTAGCTAAACATCCCAAAGTAATTAGAATAACACAGGAGAAACTTTTTTGATTGCACATGGGAATGATATGATTCACAATATTTCTCCTTATTTAAGCCTCTGTCTTTAATGAGGTGGAATAATAATGCAGATTGAAATATTCATACCAGTTTGTTGGCATTTAGTAATCCTTTTTTATTTTATGAATGTGTTCATCCACTGTGTCCGTTGTGATGATTACGTATTGTGTTCTTATTCTCTGTATTGTTCAGCTATCTATTTGCCGCCGCTTCATCCAAATCCGTGTGTGTCCCTCGTGGTTTGCCGCATCCTGATCTGCCACAAACGCATCTGTCACACCAAACATCGTTTCCATGACAACCATTGTTGAGACGGGCAACTGCAGTCTGTGCCGAGTGTCAAATAACTCAAAAAGGGAAAGATGCACACGCCTATGGACACACATACTGTCCATGCAAATGTGGCAAACACACACTCGGAGACATCTCAATGACAGAATGGGTCACATTTGCTCAACAGAAGATGTTATTATTCCACCAATTCAAACTGAAAGTATATGATTAGTTACTCATTACCATGTCGTTTCCATCACTTTTTGTTTCATCTCTCCAACACACACACACACACACACACACACACACACACACACACACACACACTGACTGATAGCAGTGCATCACTTTCTGGGTAGAGTGTCAAGCTGCCTTATTCAAGTTAATTAGCCAAGTGTAATTCTGTAGGCCTAAATACAGAATGGTCTCTCTCTGTGAATGTGCCATAGAGGCACCATCTGCCGAGGCGACAGCAAATGATATTTATACTTTTTGACTCGGCTCTATCTTAAAAAAACAACAATGATACGGAAACGGGGCTTAAGGGTTCATCGTTCAGCAACGGCTCATTGAAAGACATTCAAGTGTTTGTTCGCGGGAAGCATCAGTAGTTCAGAATAAAAGTGTAATTATTAAGCGTGAAAATGACTGTGAATGACCATGAGAAAAAAACGAAACAGGTTGTGACTCTTGGAGGTTTGTGTACGGCTTCACGTGAAGTCTTGTTCTGGTCATTTTAGGAGCGTTTTCAATCAAGACATTTTTTTGTAAATGTAAGACGAGGTGTACGTTTTGTTTTGTAACAATATTAGTCTAAACATACGTTCTTCAATTTTTTTGGGGCAAAGTGTCGCAGTTACATTTTGTAGAGAGCAGGGCTTGGCTTTAAGCTTTTTCAGCCACTTGCTCTATTTGATATTGACAGAATTGCTGGCGACAGGTTTATTAAAAGAAACGTGTGCGGGCGGGAGTAGAACACACACTGGGGGGGTAATGGTCAGAAATCCATCCAAGATTAGGAAAACTGGACTATGCGCCATGTCAGCAAGCCAGAACTGACTCTTACTGGTTTCCAGCAAGTTACTTTCATAACCTTATGCTATGAGTCCGTTCCACCTCCCTGCTGCGCCGGATTCTCTATTGTTTGTGAATAGGAAACCCGTCTATAGCCTCACAGAGCTGCCAGCATGGCTTTTAGTCCTTCTGACAAAGCTGTATGACAGTACTGTACAGAAATGTGTTCGGCAGGCTGTTTGTATCATTACTTAAAAATGATTTCTGTGGCTGGCAACACTGGCTCTGTGCTAGCATAATTGCAGCTGTTGAATAGTCAGACACTCTAATAACCACTTATTACAGGCAATGAAATAGTTCTGCACCTACCAGTTATTCACTAGAGCCACAGCAAGCCACACTCATAAACGCGGCACACGCCTACAGTGAGGTCCACCCACACAGGTGTTTTCACTCATGCCTGATTAGACCTCTTCTCAGGACAGTGTGGGCGTGTACAGTCTGTGCTTGATTGACACCTCCTCTCCTCTTGACACACCTGGGGTTAATCTTTTGTATGTATTTTTGGGGACATCGTGTCATAGCTCCCGCCAACCTGAGCAGAGGTCTAAATCCATCCCGATAAGTGACACATGCGCGGGTATTTATTTATTTTTAATGTAGCTTTTTCTATGCGTTTCTGCCTTTCATCCACGTGCAAACGGCGTTTAAGGGAAAGCGGAACTTTTGTAAATCTCCCTCCGGGGTTGGAAAAAATACGTTTTTGGCTTATGACATTAAAGTGTCTCATTTGTACGGAGGTCGCTGGACACTCCCGCGACGGCTTTCAACAAGACCCGTTTGTGTGTATGTGGCCCAACCTGTCCACTGGCCTTGACTGGCCACTGGTCTTCATTTGTCACGGTGCGGCTGCAGCACAATGCTGGTCGCTAATGTGCCTGTGCTCTGTAGCAGGGGTTTTTTTTTTTTTTTTTTTTTTTTTTTTTTTTTTTAGCATTTTCACCATCACTTAAAACAAGTGTTCTCTGTTCGGGTGACAGATTGCTTGTGAATGTTGCTACTGACCTGGAAACAATTTACATTTTGAAGTAGTATTTTTTCTTTTTTCTCTGCATGGCATTAATTCATAATATTAAGTGTAAACTATTTTTTAATTGAAAAGCATATAACCTTCGCCAATCCCACATACATGAAGGGTAAAATAAATTGCAATCATAGATCAAATAAAATGCAGTTTTCACTTGGCTGCGCTGGTGACCTATGGTGGTTTAAAGTGCTAATTGGGAATCCCATCATTCCCAGTTTGAGTCCAACTGGGGAGCTTTGCTGCATGTCATCTCTCTCGACCTTCGCTGTGTCATCTCTACTACAGATGCAGCGATTGCAATTTTCTTGGCTGATTCTGATTTTCTTTTTTTTTTAAGAACTATAACAGCATGCACTGATATTTGTGTAACTTTTCTTTCATGGAACATTTAAATTCAATTGTATTTCAATAATAAAAACATTGACTGTTAAATTACAAAAAAAATCGTTTCGGGACCTTCTTGTTGTCAAAACCTTGTTTTTTAAGCTTCTCAACTACGGACCTGTGAAGGTTTGTAACGTCATCTTGCGCGGTTATCGCGATGATAAAAAATCTGCCTACCGACAGCAAAAAATCCTCAATATGGCTTCTGTGGTAGTTCCCACTACAGTTATCTCCAGGAGCACATTTTGCCATGATGACATACTCAGACTCAGAAACTGAAATCAATAACGGCATCTCTGTCGTGGCTGGTAACTAGAGACCATCTTGCGATGTGATCACAACAGGCGGAACGGCAGATCAGGCCAGGGGCGTAAAGTGGGGGTGGGGCTTTTCCACTTCCTATCCCCCTGTTACCGGTGCCCTTGCTTGGACCGGTTGATGTGTTACAGGCTGCACGACCCCTCCAACACTTGCAATTACCTTAAGGGGTCACAAGCAGCCAACCAACCAGACTTCTGATGCATTTCATCAACATCAACACAATTTTCATTTCATTTGGTTTGAAAGTACACAATACCGTGTGAAAGGCACAAGGAGTATGACTGTTTAGATTACTCTCCACTACTTCTCTGATGCATGCTTTATGGGACGTCTTTTATCAGGAGACCAAGCCAGCTGTCAATACAGTGTACGAAAGAAACTAATGGACAAAAACACCGAGGTAAACAAGCTTTCTGTTGGATGCAGACATTATCTTTTTGAAAGGAATCTGACTGTAATGGGCCAGCTTTAAGAAGGAGCTCTGAAATTGTCAAAAGTGAATAATCTTTTTAATTTAGTCAGCGTGTGTTTAATGGTAAGGAACACACTGAATAGGGCAGAATCAGTGGCATGAATACAATTGATTGTCTTATTAGAAATAAGCCAATGTAAAGGCAATCAATGCGTTTCCACTACCCATACTGCGCCACAATACATCATATGGCAGTGACATTCAAGACATTCATTATTGCATAAAAACACATAAGCATGCACGTACATACAGTATATAGCATCATTTTTCTCTATGACAACAAATGGCAGCTACTGTATGTTCAAGCCTTTAAACGCACTGAATGAAATACAGCAAGTTCGAACGAAGAATCTGATTGATAAAAACAAAAAGCAGTAGGTGACATCTTTTACTAAAACACTTTTGTGTTGGTGAACAACTGTTCTTATTTTGAGCTTAAGAAAAAATCTAATCAAACGTAACATTTCAAATAACATGTATGTTGTTTAATGTTCAATTATACACCAGAATCATCTACAAGCAATAATAAAATTGGTCACAAAGGAACGTCTGCCCTCATTAACCTTTGGCAGTATTCCCGTTTCCTCTTTCCGTATACAAAAACAAGACTTTTCTTTCTTTTTTTAAACTCTATATCTGCAACAAAACTCACAACAGAATGCTGTAAGACATTAAGGGTTTGGCAAAGACTGATAAACTCTGACTTATAGAAACGTTTCAATAATGAGTAAAGTTAGACTGAACAATTTAACTTGGTGATAATATTTTGACTCAAAGTCCATCAGAATATTGTTTTTACTGTTTAGATTAAGGCCAATAATAGTTTATTTTGGCTTCCCTTCAAAACATACTGCTTATTTTTTACGAATGTCATCCTGATGGTTGAGAAAACAACTTTTAGATGGACATTTTTTTTACAGACATTCATGTTCCCCACAGCATGAATCCAAATTACTTTGGAGATTTATCCTGCAGCACCGTTGTCAGGTCAAAACTTTGATTTATGGCCAATTAGCAGTAAGACTCATGACATCCCCATATTCATGACTAATTAGAGTATGTTAGCATGCTCTATGCTCTATGTTAGTTGCAGTATTCTCCGGGGGCGCACAGTACAAACTAAAGAAGAAGGAAGAAGTCAATGAGTGTTAACGTCTAAAGGCCCATTAATGCCGGAGAGGAATTGTAACTGTTAACTCATATCTCATTTCAAATATTCATGGACACACTTTATCACCTTATTACAATTGACCCTTTACCCTCTAAAAAAAGGAGCCTATATTTGGAACAAGAAATGTACTATAATGAAACGAAGGTTAAAGGTTAAAGGTTAAAAATCCGGTGAACAATTTGGCAAAATATGTATGTTTAGATTTCTATTATATATATATATATATATATTAGATATCTAGTTATTTGCTTTCATCAGCAATTTGTGGCAGTCCCATGTGAAAAGCACGCAGCGAGGCGCCTAGTTACAAATATTGAGAGGCGCACGACCAAGCGCCACGACAACTTGCGAAGTCTTCGCACTTTTCGCAAAGTACGCGATGACGTCATTTTCAAGCGTGCGCGCCTTCGTGCTGGGGGAACTACGGCGAGCATAAACCTAGCTTCACAGTGCAGCTCGCGTGGCTGTTGACTCTTACTCCTGTTTTCTAATATACTTTTAAAATGCTTCGCAATTGTAAGAAAAACTCTAATCGGCTCTCTAGCTTGCTTTATTTACTCTTGCTTTATTCAAGGTGGAATAATAACATTTTCAGGTCCGTTTTTGTGTTGTTTTTTTTTAGCAATCTCTGGGTGTATACAAATGGCTTTTTAGGAGACTGACATCCAATTTGAAATGGTTCGCAAAATCCTTAATTCTTCTTAACTTGTGCACTCCCATACCACACACACATGCAATCCACCTATTCATGCGATCGGGGTTGTGATCTGAGGCAAGCCAAGCAGCTTTGTGAATAATATCAATTCTCCATGGGAAACTAATGAGTGGTGGACATGCCCACCGGCCTCCGGGGACACAATCCATTCCTTCACACACGGCGTCTGTCGGAGACTGTGTTGTGTCTCCCCGTCTGAGTGCGTGGAGCTGTTTGCTAGATGCTCTGCCATATGGCTACTGTGTCAGACCCCGCCAGGGTTTTTTGGAGAGTCACCCTGTGGTCCTGACTCTCTGTGGTCCACTCATGCTGGGCCAAGACGGAGAGACACTGAGCTCCCCGGATGGGAGGGGGAGGGTGGAAATAGAAAAGAGATTGGTCTATAAAAAAAAATAAAAAAAGAAATACATTTGAGCATTTCCAGGCACTAAAAATTAAGAATATGGGTTGAAGACGAAAGATTTAGAGATTATCTTTGATGGCGTAAAAAGAAAAATCAAAACGGAAAGAGAGGGAGGAGACGGCGATGTCAAAAGCTCCAATAGTAAAGATGGAGATGCTGTCAGAGGCAGAAAAGAGACAGATTGAGGAAGACACACAGAGCAGAAAGAACCATTCAGTTACAAAAAGGAAAGAGAGGAAAGAGGAGGGTGAGATGGCGCGAACAGAGAAGAAAGAGAAATGATGAGAAAAGGGCAAAAAGGAGTAAAAGAGGGGAAATAGAGTGAGAGAAAGTGAAGAGGCCAGGTGCAGTAGCAGAGCAGATGGAGGGAGGAGGAGGAAGAGTGATGGCAGGGGGGAAAACAGAGAGAGTGGAGAAGTTAATGTCTCGACTGTTGTGTGATGGGGCGTGTCTGCTCCAATGCCAGGCCGCTTTTCTACACACTCATTTAAAGACCCTGTTTGCTTTTTTTTTTCTTTGCTTTTTCCCCAGTCTTCTCCTCTTTCTCCTTTCAAGCGTCTTCTTTCTTCACTCTTTGTCTCAATGTCTTGCTCTTTCTCCTGCAGATTCAATGCACTACACTGGCATGACTGTACATTACAAAAAAAAAAAAAACACTCTAAACTGTTTACCAAAATTGAACTTTTAAACAACAATTGAACCACATTAACACAGCAAATAATTTGGTTTGGAATCATAACATAGTGCATAGTTACCAATATCTGTATTCACTTACTTGTTTTAAGAGCATGGTTAGGGTTCACTCACATCGCACATAAAACAAGGTGCTCAGAAGCCTAAGGACACATAAAGAAATAGTCTGATATTACACAAATACACTTATTAGCTTTCTTGCTGAGAATTTGCTGAGAAGATTGACACCACTTGTAAAAATAAGGCTGGCCAGACTCTATTTAAAAGTTAATAATTAAGACGTGATATATTTTATAGTTTAATTTGTAAAAAACAAAACGAGATGTTGGCTTTTTTACATTTTTTTATAGGGGTTTATGTGCCGGACTATTTGGTGATTAGGTGCAGTAGTAACTTCAATCTACTAATATAACTGTGGGCAAGAAAGCGAATAAGCATATATCTCAAAAAGTCCAACTATTGTTTAAAGTATGTGTGCTTGTGTGTGTCTGATGTTTTAATCTTTCAATTATCTCTGGGTCGACACACACACACACACACACACACACACACACACACACACACACACA
>CALSBV010011748.1:5560496-5572996 GCA_943590825.1 Bovichtus diacanthus
AGAGGAGAGGAGAGGAGAGGAGAGGAGAGGAGAGGAGAGGAGAGGAGAGGAGAGGAGAGGAGAGGAGAGGAGAGGAGGGGGGAGGGGAAGACGACAGGGCTTCAAACCTCACCTCCATTGATGGGGGGCTTGTGGTTGAAAACAGGATCTTTTCCAAAATCCATGGGCCTGGGATCTGTTAAAACGACAGACAAAATAAAAGTATTAATCTCAAACATCCAGTCAAGGCAGAGCTACTCAAGAGTCTACTACATGCTGTGATAGCATCGCTCCATTTCTTATGTTGTCAGCACACAAGCTGCATTTGTAGATGGAAATCAAACTACACAAACAGCTCAAAGAGTGAGTGATGTTATTCAAACTGTCTGAAGATATCAGGCAAGAGATCTCCTATAAACCGTTTTATTCAGGGAGAGAGGGAGAGGGAGAGAGAGAGAGAGAGAGGGAGAGAAAGAGAGAGAGAGAGAATGGGAGACTTAACTGTGAAAAAAGACACACAAAACTGTTTCATAGAAAAATATCACTTTTATTACCTTCACATTCCCCACAATATATTTTCTTTTTATTCCAAGACCATGAAATTCAACAAGCTAAAATACCACATTATATTTCTGAGACAGGCTGAAGTGCAAGGCTTTGATGGGTTTGGAAGCTCAATTCCGGTTCAATTCAGTAGTATTCAAGGAAATTGATATTGCAATCCTCAGGAAAAAAAAAAATAGCAATATCAGAGCAGCTGATAATCATTTATTGCTGGGCCAAAGGAAACAAAAACGCATTATGAAGTGAAATCCTAATAGATATTCAAAAGACAAGAGGTGGAAAACCAATTTAGTAGATATGAAAAAAGATATGGAGCCTCATTTCCTCAGTTAGATAAGGTCATTTTTCTATGAGACAATTTTAATTTTATTTTTTTATACCTTCTATAAACAGCCTTTACAAACTTCCACTGATCTTTAGTCTGTAAATAATAGTAAGAGATTAATACTTTTGAATGAGACCTGCTATCTATGAAATGAAGATATTTGCTCATGTATTAAATATGAGGTAATTTCCTTGAAACGGAAAGAAGTGAATCACATCTTTAATTGTGTTGAATTGACACAAAATTGACTTCCAAACCCAATTATATAATAAACAAAAGAAACTGACTCAATTAAATTGTAATTCAAATATTACAGCAACCAAGAAATCCTATGCTAAATGGAGTGTATTCTTTCTCTGATGTTTGAGAATTTACTTATTTAATTATTTGATAATGCGATTGAGTATGGGTGCCTCTTGGCTTTGTATGTTTCTCTGTAGTTCAATATTTCATTTTCTTGAAGTGCAAGACAGTGAAATGCAGCGCAAGGCAAAAAGACAATCATAAAGTCCAGGTCTTTCCTTCACAGAGGCAGAGAAAGTGCACATAAGTTTATCCCTTGTTGAGGCCATGATTCAGAATGATCCGTCTTTGCTGCTCAAACAGATTTACATCAAGAAAATCTTTCTGATCAATAAAAAAACCTCCATTATTAGAACAAGAAACCAAAGAACAATAACAACATCATCCAATCATTTGATGGAAATGACATCATCAAGGTAGATTTTCAACCAAAAAAAAAAAAACTCAACTTGTGGTTGCACTTTACCCCTAAAATGTGTGATTTCACGCCACCGAAATGAATGGCGAAAAGTGAGAAATGACAACAAAGGTGTGAAATTCAGGCTCCAAAATAGCCAGCAGATTATGAACATGACTTCAAATAATGTTTGTCTGAATCACCCAACTAAATAAAATAATGCTGTCATGTTATTCAAAGTAAAAAAATAAATGAAATAAAAAAACAGTGCAGAAGAGGCGGTTGCGCCCTGAAACAATGGATACCTGCTGAGCTAAAAATGGCTGATCCCAGTAGTCACACTGCAAATTCTAATATCTTCTGGAGGTCTTACTGAACTTTACTCTCCGTGTAAGACTACACATAGTACACTGACATGAATGCCTCTGATCTCTTCTGTCTTCTGCATGTGTAAATGTACAGTCTCACAACAGACCCTCCAGGCTCTTACATCTCTTTTCTAAATGAAATCACCACGGGCCTTGACAAAACATTAAATCAGCGGCGAGAAAGCAAAAGAAGCAGGATGGGAAAAAAAGAGAGATGCTTGGACGGACACTCTTTGGACGACTGTTGAACACTTTCTAATGATCCTGGCTTAAAGCCCTCAGGCTGGGATCCTGAGAAGAATCATCGTGCGGATCTGAAAGGAGATTAAAACTCCCTGTAGCCCCATTTTATCTCCACTCCCCAATTAGCAAAGAGAAGAATAAAAAGTTTTTTCTTTCTTTTTTTTTTTTTTTTTTATTCAGGAAAAGACATGGATGGCTCTTTGGCACCATACGCTGTTACAGCGGGGGACCCGAGGACCTGTTAGAGTGCTTTCACTCGTAATATTTCTCCAGGAAACACAAGAGGAGGAGGCAGGGGGGAAAAAAAGGAAAAAGAAATGGCCTGAGGGCTAGAAATGCTTACTGCAGGGTTTTATGAATGCAATCAGCTCCATTAACTAATTAGAAATATTAAAGGGCTTCAAAGTAGTCTGTGATGGAGCAGGGAGAGGGAAGTGAGGGATGGTTGATTTAAAAGCGCTGCATGAAGAGACGCCAGCACATTTTCAAAATCTTGCAAAAAGTTTGATGGAGAGAGGGAGAATGAAAGAGAAAAGTGTCTGGGTAGCACAACATAAATACAGTCATATATCATTCCTCTGTTGGAATTTCGGACCCACATTGATTGGGTTACAGCCCAGGGCTGCTAGAGTGAGTCATATAATGTGTAAATCATACACAAGTCAATTGAAATGGAAGGGAGAGGGGATGGATATGCAAGCATAAAATAACAAAATTACTTGTTGACTAAAGCACAAAATCACATTTTATGAGACACAATTTTATGAAGAAAGTCAATATGGAGAGCCGTAGAGTCGATTCTGAACATGCAGGCAACAATGATTTAAGTGACTGAATTTGTTGGAATTCTTTGCTAACACAGGTTTGTGTTTGTTTGAGATTGTGTGTGTGTGTGTGTGTGTGTCTCCATCACTCCATCTATTCTGCCAAAAGACTTCTTTCATCTGCTTTTGTGTTTGAAACAACCTGCCCTCCTCCTTCAATTCGCTCCCTCCTTCAATCCAAACCCCAGCCTGCCTCCCTGTTAGCCTTCCTCTCGGAGTAAAAAGAAAAATCTATCTTTAGAAAGTAGAGAGAACAGTTTTTTTTTTTTTGTTTTTTTTTTTCTTTTCCCTTCTTTCATCTTCTTCCATCTCTGGGCGCATTCTTTGGAGGGAAAGGGGGCTCGCTTAATGGGCCCTTCTCCTCGGAGAGATTTTGCTCTCCTCCATTTCTGCCTCTCATTTTCTCTCCTGTGTTTTTCACTAGGAGGATTTGCGATGAAGGGAATGAGTAGAATAGGAACAAGCAGGTTTTGATAAAAAAAAAGGCCGGGGGATTTGAGCATGAACCAAATGATGTAGGGGGGTAGCCAACAACACAAGATGGTGAGCTGCTGAAAAGTACCACAGTGGAGTGGAAGTCCATTCTGGGCTTCTTAAACCAAAACCAAACAAATTAATACTTTTTTTTTTTTTCATCATCTTAATAATTTTTACATAACATATTGATTTGCTGCTGTTTCATGTCCCTAAATGACTTAAGCTGGATGCTTTAAAGGAGGGACAAACATGTCTTCAACCAATGGCTTCAACGTGAGGATTTGACATCAAATGAAAGTCAAGAAAAGTTGTTAAGATTATCTCAGTGAACACAATCAACACAACTGTTGCCTTTAAGCAACAGTCTGTGAGTATAAAAAAAATAAACATTGTATAACTATTATACATCAGAAGCACATGTAAGCATACTGTTACATGTGATTACAAAGAAAGAAATCATATTTAATTCACAACCAGTACATTACTCAACTTGTTTTTTTTTTTGATATTAAGATTCACAGTAAATGTAAGAAATTGTCATAAATCATGAAAGCCTTCAATAAATCATTATTGAAAAGAAGAAAAAGTGCTAATGTAATTCTCATCATTGCAAATTGATGTGTAATCCATTAAAAAAAATGCATCATGTCACACACATTTTATGCAAACTCATCGGCGTCAACATGGGAAAATATGAAAAAAAAAAAGAATGCTAACACACACTACGTTAGACGGATAATTAAGAAACCGCCTTTTTGATTTTGACAGATCATGGTGAATGAAATGATCAGCGAAACTGACCAGTGATCCTGACTCAATTTCCGAAAAAGGCTTCAAAAGTAAGAAGTTCTTTCTCACAGCATTTGTTTGGTCTCACCTGCTGAATAGAAGCAAAACTGTGCAGCCAAGTGGACCACATGTTCAGGTAACCAGGCTAATATGCAAAACACTCTTTTCACAAACTATTATATTTGTCATAAGATGACACAAAAAGAAGTTTAACTTGCACAGAATTCAAAGAAAAGTATAACTGCATCTTTAAATACATTTTGGATTTGTTTCATTCACCCAGTCTAATGTGTGCAGGACATACAACGATGCTCGGTTTGAACATTAACAGACACAGGCATTGGATTATCTATGAGATCAAGGCAAAACTGTAAAGAGTCCATTCATACTCCGATTTGACACTGAGGCACGACCTCGTTCTGGAGGTGAAGAGGTTATAGTTTTAAAGCACAATTTAAGAAAGGCATATCAGGATGTAATGAAAAAAAATGCACTCAGGGTAACACGCGAGGCTCTATCGTTAGCTGCTGAAACGTTTTGAAGTGTCCGTGCATATGTGTTTGAGACTTTTTTGCCGCTGTGTGTTTTGCTGCCGAGAGAGTGTTTGTTTCTAGGTCTGCAGGATGCGATGTAAGCTGTCTCAGCCTATCTTCCCCCCCGTGTAAACCAGACAGAGGACAGCACAACACTGATTCCTCGTTCACAGACCAAAGGAGCCACCCACAGTGGATCGGTAGCCTTCTATCTGTCACGGCTGGACGGGCAGCACTAATTCTCCCCATACCTCTTCCTTTTTCTGCTCTTAATCTGTCTCTGTCACTCTCAGCCCTAGAGAAATAGCTTTCTCTCTTTATGCAGCACACATTGTGACTTCCATCTCCCCGTACCTGTGTGTAAATCCCTGCTGTGTCGGACAGGGTATTTGGAGGCAGGCAGTGTCCAAACTGCAGATCAGAGCAGGGCATACATATATATCCTGCTCTGACATTTGCAGAAGAGGAAAATATGCTGTTACAACACTGACAATGTACACTGCATGTACATTTGTTTTGTCCACAGTCAAGGTTGGGGTGCAGCTGTAAAAGCCGGTGTGCTCTTAAGCACATCAAAAAAGTTATCAGGCCCTCATCAGCCGTTCGAATTGACAATTGAAGTTCTTTCATCTACTCTCCCCGGTGATGGTAAAGTTTAATGTCAAGAGTTCATTCTGCCAGTGTCAGCCAACAAGGCAGTTTATCAAAGGTGTATGCTGATCACTTAATTAGATCAGTCATCAGCAACAGGAACTGCAGTGTCTCTTCCATGTAGATTCTCATCAGTGAAGATTGGCGATTATGCTGAATACTGCTGTTGAGGGAGTTTTCACTCCCTAAGATCACTTTATTTGAACAAAGCCTTCTCATAAAATGTTATCATTCACTTGTAGTCCTGTTGTTTTCAACACTGGGAATCAGAGCTGTCATCTTTCTCCAGTCTGATGGTGAGCATGGGGTCAAGACTCGGGCTCGGCCCAGTACCTGGGTACAGGTGGTTTTGGTTGGGGCTCTGGATCAGATTATAGCTGAGGTTTTGGTTCTGGTAGCAGGTTTGGTGACCTTGCTGATTTGGATGCTGGCTGTTGTGGTACGTCACTGAATGATGATGACTACCGCTGGTCTTCTTGGGCGCCCAGTGGTACCGGTGGCAGCACAGAGTCACCACCACGGTTACAGTGACCAGCAGCAAGAGTGCTACGCCTCCCGCCAACACATAGTACCAGTAGGCAGGGACAGGCTGCACCGCCACTGTGTCTACTGTGGGCTCCATCCCAGACATGGCACCCCCTGGAGGGCAGGAGGACACATTACTGGTTGGCACTATGGACCAGGGAGGCAGGCATGCAGGCCGCATTGGAGAGTTAAGAGCTGTTAATTGTCAAAACTGACTGTTTGCTAAACACCTTCCCCTAGACAGTGAATATCAAATCATAGCTTAGCAACTGTAACTAGGCATGGCAGGTCTGTCAAGCTTTGGATTTCTCCACATGCTGAATCATGTGCGTGGGGCTGGAGTAACAGGGACACTCAGCTTTTTTAGTGTTTGTAGGGTGTTGTTATTTTATAGCCTTTCCAAAACCCAAAAGCAAATGTATAAGAAATGGATTAAACAAAGTATGTATCTGTGCTATTGTAAACTGCAATCTACATTAGCATGTCCTGTTTGAAAAATATGTAAACTAAACAGCCAAACAGGGTTTGTTAGAATGTCTGACTTTACATCTTTCCTTATTGTACGTCAAACATTTCTGTAAATTGTTTACATCTTATACTGTCTCCTACTGTGTATTGTAACTGTTGCACAACAATGTCCCTCGGGATAAATAAAGTTCTATCTTATCTTATCTTAACACTAGGATTGTAGTCTACACGGATCATCATCTGGTTAGGATGGTGACTTTTTGTGGCAAAATATCACGTATGTAGCCATGTATGAGTGCATGTTCAAGACGTCCTTTACAGGGTTCTTATTCTTATTTTTAAAAGCTGGGGACAGGGTCTTTTTTAACCAACTCATGGCGCTAATGTTAGCTTAATTAGCTATTCAACAACACCTGATAAAATCTACTGCCGCCACTAATGAGCCAGCTCAAAATGAGCCTCTATCTAAAATCAAGGATCTACTGTTTCAAAAATTACTGAGAATTTCAAGTATCACATTTTCCATTGTTATCAATGTACATTGCATACATGCGGTGGAGTGGAAAGCTTGACAGGCCTAGTAACAGTAACTAAGGGTGCGATTTAGCGAATGGTCAATTACTGCAGCAGTGAGCTGAAATTATTGCCTGGCTGGTATTCAGCTAAACATAATATGTAAGATCAACAGCAGGCAGTAAACAGACTGTCAGCTTCAAGATTTAACTTACTTTCCATATATTAAAACATCCAAATGCATACACTAAGTCATCTAAAGTCTTCATTCTTCCAAAAAAATAATAAAAAAATGCTATGGTGTTGTACAGGATTATGCTGGTTTGACTCATAGTATTTTTGGTTGATGCAAAACGTCACAAGCATTAGCTGCACATTGACACGCAGAGGATCATGCGATGCGTTCAGATTCGACCAGACAATGCAAAGCCTTGATTATGCAGAGACTGGCTGATTAAGACAAAGGGTGGGGAGTAGTAAGTGGTTGTATTTGGAAGGACGCAGCTGCTTTTATCAGGGCAAGATCACATTGAAGGGAGTCGAGTGGAGGGAGAAAGAGATGGAGAGGGGAAGACGGGAAATCAGAGAGAAATTACAGGGCTAGAGAAAAGGACAGAGAGAAGGCATTATAGGAAGAAAGAATGGAGTGAAATAGAGAGGGGTGGTAGAAAGTGAGGAGAGAGGGTGAGAGGGAGGGAGGCGAAGTGAAGGGAGTGAGCTAATCCTACCATGATATCTTTAATCCTGCATTAGAGGGTTTGTCTGAAACTTCAATACTCTGTCAACTCACTGTGAAAGAAACCCGCTGAGAGAGAGGTTGTGGAAGAAAGAGCGGCAGAGGAAAGAATGGGGGAGAAAGTAAGAGGGAAAGAACGTGAAGGAGAAAAAGAAAAAGAAAAGAGGAAAGAAAGAGGAAATAGAGGCAGGGCAAGCAAGAACTACAGTAGATGGAGACGAGAGAGAAGAGAGAAATAATGAAAGGACAGAGGAAGGAGAGGTCCAGGGAAAGACACAGAAACCAGTGAGCTTAATTTTGTCTTTTCTTTTTTTTTTGAAGTTCAGACGTACTCTTTAAGGGTTTAAAATTGGCTTTGATTGTAAAGCTGCGCTCTAAGAAGCCTGTACAGAGAGCCTTTCCACCAGTGGATTAAGACACAAAAATTGACCGTTACTTCCTTTTTTGGGGGGGATGTGGGGAACAAAGGGTGTAGTTTCTCAAGAACACCACTCTTAAACTGAGCTAAAAAAAAAAAAAGCGTGGCTTTCGAGGAACCTTTGTAGACTTTATGAATCACTGAATTACAATTTTTTGACTCCAACAATCTGTCCTTTTCTGAATAAGACACTTTTATCAAGTGGAGCTGAAAGTGTGAATCCTCTCTACAGCCAAACTGAAGCCAGAACCATCTTATTTTCTCCATATGTGTGTATCCATGTGTGTGTGTGTCGCATGATTGGTCAGTGTGCCGTCAGCCTTTTCTTTCCAGAAGCCAAATGCCTCCTTGGTTGTCATGGATACAAAAACCCAACAGTGTGGCACACTGTGTCACGTCACACCATAATGAAACTGCCATTGTTGTTTAATGAGGACCATGCTATAAGGCTATAATTACACATGTCATTTTAAATATGATCTCCAGTTCTCCTAAAGTTTCTCCCTTAATGTGATTTTGGATCATTTGATTTATTCTATTAAATACGTTGTTATTAGTTTTTCTCCACTGGGCACTTAGATTATAAGAACAATAAAATTGAAATCGATTGGTTGCCCTGATCCCTGATCAGTTCCTAAGGACACACTATGGATCTCAATCTGATTTTTTTATACAAAAAAATTATTGAATTAAATGTCTATCTATGCCTTAGTCACTCAACATACAGTTTCAACTTCCATTTCACCTGGCAGAAACAACAGAAACCCTGCTTATCCACAGCCACAACTCACACACTAACACTTCAATTATCCACATCAAGACCACAAAAAATAACAACGAAGGCATTTATATAAATATATATACAGTATATATTTATATATATATATATATATATGCAGTAAATCTTGAATCGGGTTCGACTGCATCCTCTAGCCCAAAGAGAAACACTTGTTTGCTCACTTTTTTGGGAATTTCCAGGCGTCCCAAAGGAGAAATGTAATCCTTCTGTTCGGGCCTCAGTCTCATGAAAACACACGTAACCTAGAACTGACACTGTTGTCATGCTACGAGTCACATGATACCTGCTCAGGATCCAATAATCTCAGGAACCCACAAGCATTAGGTCAAATACTTATCAGGTGAGAGGAGGTTTCCTTATTAGGCTTTTACTATCTTTAGGAATGGTATTTTTGTTTTTATTGAATTGAACTGGGGTGAACAAAACCAAGTGGTGCTCAAGTATCTAACAGTATTCAAAGAATGTTTTTGATCTTTTAACACACTAGGAACACGTGTACACACACACACACACACACACACACACACACACTGAACTGACTACATTTCGCACACAGGATCAGTACTATGGACACAAACCAACTGAACGGTTGGCAATTGTGTTTGTGCTTTAGCCCCCAGATTCAAAAATGTGTCTTTGCCTCTAAAGTATTAGAAAAGTAATCTAAGAAATAGATGTGGTCTCAACAATCCATGATCAATGTGGACACTAATCAACGAATGCAAAAAATCAAATCTTGATATCTTGATATCCTGCTGTAAGTCGTCAAATAGAGTATTTTTTTCAGTATCTGTCAAATACAGTATATTTTTCTTTATATGAGGTCCAAACTTTGAAGAAATTCAGAGTCATGCCTGGGATCCTTACTGTAAAAACACCGGTGGTCATATTTTGTGGGTCTCTATTCGTCTAGCGTTTTGGGTCACAACCCATACTTTGAAAACAAGCGATCCAGTAGCATAATCTGCCTAAGCCCTTTTTTATATCTGCTTTCAGATTGGCCTATTTGAGGATGAAGGAGAGAAAAGGGAAAAAGGGGAGTTGGATGGGGAACAGCTGGGCATAGTTATAGAGTGAGGAGAGGAGAAAAGGGGAGAACAACTGTAAACAAAGGCAAGGAAGGAAATGAAAAAGAATAGTTGAGATGGAAGTACAGAAGCAGAGTGGAGGGAGGAGCAAAATATAGAAAAGGGCAGAAGAGGGGAATAAGAAGAAGTTAGGGGATGGAAGACGAGAGGGAGAGAGAGAGAGAGAGAGAGAGAGAGAGAGATGGTGATGGCAAATCAGGATAGAGAATTGAATGAGGTGTTCATTGGTGGTGTGGTGTTCTCTACAATTAGGAAATACTTAGGGTTGAATGGAGTTAAGGACAGGAGAAGTAAGTTCTGCTTAATTATTTTAGTTTAATTGAAAAACCAGAGAAAAAGGCCAGATGAAGACTGTTTCACTTTGTCTGGGAAGTTCACCCATGACTTCACAGTTGTAACCCTTGTTCCTATGTCACCTTTTAAGTTATTTCCCATACAAACAATAGAAAGTGAACACTGTTCCAGTAATTCCCCGTGGGTCCACGTACACTATAGGCACGCTCACTTTGTCGCATTCATGTGTACCAGTGACAGATCTCGCACACGACGTGACGCACACCATTAAATCAGTCTGTGGAATGTGCAGGTACACTGTCAGTCTGCCAATGTTGCTGTTGCAGAAAGTATTCACGTCTAACTATTTATTTATGTAGCGGCAAATAGTAATTTTGTCACCGAGGAACATACCAAACTACATAACCAAGAGTAACAGCCCAGCATGCAGGGAGTCATGCTGGAACAATGCAGTGGATCCATTCCATCAAGTTGCAACATTGTCACCATCTTTTTCTTGAACGTGGATAAAGACCACATCTATCAATAAAGTAGATACTCTCACAAAGTCCAACACGCTGTTTTAAAAGTCGGAACTGTATAGTTCTGTGGATGTATCACACAAGGCACTATGCATGTAGGAAATATACATAGTTGGATTTCTCTGGAAATGATTTCTCCGCTGTACTGTGTGTAACATACATTATGCACTATCAAGGTCACTCTGGGCCGGTGCAGTCGCAGCGAGCTGAGCTTAGCAACAAGCAGAAAGCACAGACATTTGGCACAGGAAGTACAAATGGAAGAGGAAGTAGCACTTACTGGTTATGCCAGGAGTTAAGGCAGGGAAAGGCTCTGTAAAAGAGAGAGAAAAAGAAATGTTATTGATGATGGTTAGTGGCTGATATGTGTGATAAAGCGATGAAGGGATAAGAGCCGCTCTGAACCACTGTGATATAAATCTCATTTAGTGATTAAAGTTCAGATGACTCATACTCGGTGTGAGCTCACAAATGTGATCTCCTGTTCACTGCAGTTGCTCCCTGAGAGGACTTTGGATTTCATCATCGATTGTAGTGCGACTTTTCGAGACTGTTTTATACTTAACGTTGTTAATAATATAAGGATGTCATATGCTGTTATGTTATTTTCCTCTTAAGAGTTTCAATTTAAAAGTGGTGCTTTTATTGACCAGTATATGAGAGGATATTAAGCATCCACTAGCCTCTACAGGCGTAGAATGAGCTAAACCATAAGTATAAAATATGATGCATGACATGATTTTGATTAAATGTATTTTTTTCATTCTAAAGTAGCCCTTTACAATATGAAATACAGCACCAAATATATCATCTTTTGGATTTGCTCAGTCTCAGTGTACAGTAGCATATTTCCATGATTAAATTGACATTGAACAACTATATTTCTGATGATTGTTAACAGAAATGTATTTCAGTAGAGCTGAATTGCAGAAATTGCAGGACACCACACTTTTTGCAAATGCACTTGTTACTCCTTTTTGAGAAAATCAATAAAGATTTGTTGAGTTCCGACATGATATAGGAGTCTAAAGGCCCATAAATCTTCCTGGATGACAGTCATTTTTACAAAATGGAGAGAAAATAAAGAGAGGAAGACAAAAGAGTGGGCTGACAGAGTTGGAGGAAAGGAAGCGTGTCCTCCCTGAATGTCTCTCTCTCTTTGTGTGTCTGTCATTGCAGACTGGCTCTCACTTTAAAATCTTTATGCTTTGTCATTCTATGTCTCTCTTTCATGAGTTGCTCTCTAACTCACTTAATTAATGTTAATGGCAGCAGACATGTTGGGTTGAGAAGAAGAAAGAAGTGGGTGGATGGCAGATGGGGGTTGAAAAAAGTGAGGGAAGGGTGACGAGACGGGAAATAGAGGACTGGAAAGGAAGGGTGGAGGTAAGTTAAAGGGTCATGGGAACAGGGACAGAGATTTACTGCTGTTTATTATTTGCCGGAGGATGCGTCGTCTATTATGAAAGTGAAAGGGAGACAGAAAATGAAAAAAAAAAAAGGAGATAAACACAGAGGGAAAACAAGAGAGAATGGCAGCTCAAGTAAAGAAATTGCAGCAGTGGGTTGAGAAAATGAAATGGGCGAAAGAAGAAAAAAAAAGATAAGGCATGAGGGAGTGTATTAAAAAAATATTAAAAGAGAATAGGGTAATACACAAATCTGGCATCTGAGACATCATACTA
>CALSBV010011748.1:5576972-5587931 GCA_943590825.1 Bovichtus diacanthus
CTATCTATCTATCTATCTATCTATCTATCTATCTATCTATCTATCTACCTACCTACCTACCTACCTACCTACAGTACCTACCTACCTATCCATCCATCCATCCATCCATCCATCCATCTATCTATCTATCTATCTATCCATCTATATCCTCCCTCGGCTAAGACAGAAAAAAGAACATTTGACAGATTTGTCGGCGCATCACACTTAATGAATAATGGATTTGGGTTGAGGTAACTCTGTTTCTTCACTCGGAGGCAATGAAAAAGGGGACCTCAATTACCATTGCTCATTAAGTACAGTTAGAAAAAGTTGCAATGTTTTTCTGTTTCTCCTCGTTTGATCTTGGCGAACGTACAAAGGGAGAGAATTAATTAACAACTCTCCATGGGAGGGATAGGCAGGGATGTAGAATTGGCTCTCAGGGAGGGAGGGATGTGTGTATGCGAGTGTGTGTGTGTGTGTGTTGCTCTCTGTTTGCATGAGCGTTGCACTTCATTTGTGGGTATCTTTGTTTATGTTTGAGCCCGTGTGTGAGTTCATCTGTCAGTCAGTGTGTGTGTACTTGTGTGTGAGTTGTTTTGCATTTATGAAGAGACGTGCGGCAATTACGCGTGTGCATTTTCTCAAAGTATAGAAAATGCAGAGACTATATGTACGCATGGTTCTTCTACACAGGGCTGAACGGCATTGAGAGCTACAGCACAATGTCAAGTCTTGTTGTCACTTGAGATAACTGCACTTAAAAAAGCATGACAGAGCCATTTCTTTTAATATGTGTCACACTGACTCCTAACATTCCTAACAACCGCAAATAGCGTCTAGTTTCATTAAGCTACTTGAACTGAGCTGCCGCCATGGTCATGCTGCATTCATTTCAACAGGTCATTCTCATCCACCGTTCGGGTTTATACCTCGGAAAAGTAATGCACAGAGTTTCAATGACAGTGTTCACAAGGAACCAAAGCACTGGCAGAGAGAATCAAATCAAATTGAATTAATATAGTTATCATAACCAAATATTCACTTTTGGATAATTGTGTTGCATTATACGGTTAGCAAAAAAGTCTTATAGGATCACAGAAAAGGAAGCTGGTTGGTTTATATTTTGTAATTCACGGACACCTTTTTGGGTCACATCAAAACAACTCAAAGTGATCATCAGGTGTTAGAAGCTGATATTATGGTGTGGATTTTTGTCTCTTTTTACCTTCTTTCTTTTTTACTTGTCTCGCATTGTCGTTTCCTCTCCTTATCAATAACTAAACCACTTCCGACTACGAGCGGCGCGAAGGGTTTCTTTCGATGAAAATCTCCACAGGGTAAAGAATTGCAGCCTTGCCCTATCTGAGATCAAAAGAATAACTTATGAGCTCTGTTCGGGTTTGGATTTTCTCTTTTAAAACCCTAAAAGGGCTTTCAATGACAAGGCTTGGGGATTTGATTTGCATATCGAGACAGCTTCCAGACAGGGTGCCGCGCTAATGTTGCTGTAGAACAAGACTTAATGTCATGTTGCTGTCTAACACGGGAGGCAGGGACGCTGTTATGTCAATTACACACACACACACACACACACATGCGCAGACACACACTCATCACACACAGCCGCCTCGTATGATGTAGAGCCTTGCCTTATGTCACGGCACTGTCTGTTTATAAAGGAGCTGCTCGGTCAACCATAAACTGGATGGCTTCAACGGATACGGAGAAAACCTTGGTGAATGGCAAGGTCGCGTGTGTGTGTGTGGGAAACAAACCCACACACCTTGAGTGTTTAATACGCGGGCAGTCCCACCTTGAGTGGTTTGTGTAAATGTGTGTGCGTGTGTGTGTGCGGTGCGCCTCAGGGGGAGCTGAAGAGCTAAGGCAGCACTTCTGTCAAAGCCATCATCTGACTTATCAGACCGCTGTGGGCGATGTGTGTGTGTGTGTGTGAGAGGGAGAGACGTGGAGAAGTACGTGAGGCAGTAAAAGTGTGTGTGTGTGTGTGATGGATAAAACAGTCTTAGTTATCCTCCTGCTGTCTTATTAGAGATGGACAGATGTGGAAAAAGGCAAGTACCACTGAGGGAAATAGGAGAGAGGTCAGTGAGGAGAGAAAGAAGTGATCACAGTGATGGAGGGAGAGAGATGGCAGTGGACAGGGATTTTATATACTGTAGTATGAGTTAGATCTGAAAAAGAGGAGGATGATTTACTGAGGAAGGATGGAATGAGGGAAGTGTGGTAACAAGGAGAAACTAGATGGTGTGGACTGAGAGCGGAAACAAACTTTTGTAGTGACATCTAAAGGCGAACAAAATGTAGGTAGAAACAAAGTAAAAGTGCACAAAAAGAGCAATCACATTATGCCACAAGAGTGAATCAAATACAGAGATAAAGTGAAAAAGAAGAACATGTAGGGAAAGAGGTAAAACTCCAAGAATAGACAGAGAAAGTTGTGGATTAAAAGGGAGGCTGAGAAAGAGAAAAAGTAGAAAAAGAACGGAGAAAGTAGGCGCAAACTAGGTTAGGGAAAGTGAGACTGTTAAACCTAACATTTTATAAGAAACTCCAATTAAGTCGCTGTACACACTTTTAGCGGATCAGAGTGAAATCCTTGCATCATAGTTGCTGTCAGTGGTTCCGCTGGGATCTGTAATATTCCACCACAGGACAACCACTTTGCTCTTAATTAGCTACAGAAGTCTTTCAAACATCCCAACATGACGGTGCTTTTCTTCTCTGTGTTTATAAAATGAGGAATGTCTTGAAATGAAGAATACCCAGAGAGATGCGACTTGAATGTGGCTCTAATGTTTTTTTTTTATAAAGTTTGATGTCTAATTAGATAGAAATGTTCTTATGGGTTCTCACTCTTTCAAATGTTTTAAAGTGGAAAGTACTGTTGCTATGTTAGAGAGTTTGGATTGTTTCTGTGTGAGAAGACTTGATAATTAATCAGATAAATGTGTCCAATTAAGGATCAGAATGTGTGCTTCTTGAAAGCATTCATACTTAAGGATACATTCTTATAATAATACATTTTGTGTGAGCCTTCCTATATTGCTGCAGCAGAGGCTAATTGAGTGTTGTCAGTGACACACCAGTACATTTTGCTGTTTTACTGGCAAACCGTTATGTATTTCTAGTAGTTTCTGGTGTTTAAAATGAAGTCTCCCAGGGGTCATGTGGAAAATAGGGGGAGTGCCCCTTTAAATGCTTGCTGTAAAGCTGGCTTCCACAACAAAAACATGTCCTTTTCGTTATGTTATTTGGATGTGATTTCTGGATACTGTGATTCAAAGGCCATATTGTTTCAATCCAGAAAAAAAGACATGTTTCCAGAATAAATACTAAACTCTCCAATGCTCCATTTGTGTCAAAGATGACACATTTTGGGAAGTTACTGACCTGAAACTCGAGTAACACAGTGTGAAAAGAACAAAAAACAAAAAATTCCGATATTTCATATTTCCTAAGGGTCTCATATAAAATGTAATTGTAGGTGATTGCCAACAAATCAGTACTCACTGTCTGATCCCAGCGCCAGATCCTGCCTCGTTCCATGTGTGCCGTGTCCAGTGGAACTGCTGCTGGCCGTGTGCAGGGACCAGCTCACACCTGACTGGGGATCAGCCGACCAGCCGCACAAGCTCTGCTCAAAGTCGCAAACAGCCGACAGGGACGGAGTGGTGGCTGTGGGTCGTGAAAGAAACACAGCGATTGTGAATGAAGACGTATCACAGTGCATCTGCTTTGACTTACAGTAAATATGACTGATTAACAAGTTGCCTTTTTTTTCTTTTCTTTTTCTTTACACTTTCAGAATTCTTTTAGCACCGTATCAAATTTAGACTTTTTTTTCTCAGTTTCTTGTCATCCTTTACATCCAAGACTTAATGCCATAATGGCTGGCTCCTCTTTATTTATTTTTTTATACTGCTTTGAAACATTCTCATAGTGTTTAGATGTTTTGGCAATAGTGCTCATGCAAAATGACACCTCCATAAATCACGCCGAATACACATATTGTATTAAAAGGGAGATTACAAGAGAGAAAATGGGCTCGACAGAAGAATCAGAGGACAGGATAAAAGAAAACGAACATAGACAGAACATGGATAGAAAGAAAAGCAGTACAGTAAAGGGGGTGTTGATAGAAATCAAAAGGAGAGCCCGGAGAGGAGAAAAAGAGCATGAATGAGAAATCATGGGAACTGAAAAATATAGAGATCGAGAAAGTAGAGCATTGTAAAATACACTTGGTTTTCTGATGCTGTTTTCAGTTTAAGTCACTGCATTCAGTTACGTCGCAACAAAACATGGATCAACGAAACTACATCTCTGTACCTTTACCCCAGTAAGACTACTTGCCTGACAGTTGCTGAGCTATAGCTGTGAAATTATATTCTCAATGTGTGTGTGTGTGTGTGTGTGTGTGCGTGTGTGTGAGAAGGTGAGATCCTGGCTGTGAGCTTATTTTCACTCAAACAGAGCTTCCTGTGGGACTCTTGAATCTAACAGGCTTCAAAGCCCAGAGGCCCTGTGGTGCATAATGACATCATGAGGTTGACCTTAAGAGCGCAAGTGTGTGTGTGTGCGAGTGTGTGTGGATGAGAGACAGAGGCGAAATAAATGTGTGTGCGGTAGAAAGAAATCTGCATGTTGAGTGAGTGTTGCGATGCTTGAATTAGGTGTGTGTGCGCGTGTGCGCGTGTGCGTGCGTGTGTGTGTGTGTGTGTTTACCGGGTCTCATCGCAGCAGTGGTCTGTTCCACTCTGGGCAGGGTGGGGGTCACAGTGTCAGGTACAGTAGTGGTTTCTGTAAAGAACAACAGTAAAGGTTAGATTAGAATGAAATAGAATCGGATGACATGGTATCAATAAACAGTAAAATGTGCCAACAGTTGGACTCGGTGAGCTTTCCTATTGAATCTCAGTATTTACGTTTTGACCTATCATTGGGCCCTGCAGTGGCCCCTTCATAACAAGTTATATATACAGTTACAATATATATATACAATATACAGTTCCACATATATTACATCACACTTTACTCTATAGTGGATGCACCTATCGAGTTAAGCTGCTTTAATTATGTGTAACTTCCAACACACTCAAACTATCTATATACAATAGTATATACAATACTGGAGAGAAATTATCTAAAAAATTAAAGCTTTACATTTTCACAATTTTCTCTACAGCTGCTTCACTGCACACTGGAAAATAGTAGTATTTTAGCAGCCAGCGCAGCAGGGATTTTTGAGCAAAGCAAGATTAAGATATCATACGATAACTAATGATGTTTGTACACACTCTGCAGTTTGTTTTTTTTCTCCCCGGGACTGTGTATTAAGGCTGAAGTTTGTCGTGATCCAGCCAGTGATAGAGTGAATGGAGGCAGTGAGCTGGCACTCAGCTGAGGACTGTGCCATACCGCTCACTTTACCCACTGCAGCTTGGCACACACAAACACCCACACCGCTATGATGATAGATGCTGCACTCAAACTGACCTTGGTGCACAGCAGCATGCGACCAGTGTATGATAGATCAAACAGAGGCACCCACACACACACGCGCGCACACACACACGTCAGCAGAGGGGTATGTCGGTGTAACCCCAAGACCTTCTGGTCTTAATAAGCAGTTTTCTACCGTTGGTTCCTTAAACGGCCCTGAATGCTTCACCAGCTCCCTCTCGCACACACTCACGCTGGTGTAAGTAAGTCTATATGTTGACGTAAGGGAACAGCCAGATTGTCTGGCTTGCGTGGCACAAGGCTTGACGCCGCAAAACCTCTTGCCAAATTATTCTTAGACATTACTTATTTCTCTCTCTCTCTTATTTGCTGCCATTCACCTCATGGTCTGTCTTTCATTTTGCTTCCCTCCCCACATCTGTCATTCGTCTCTGCAAATCCCCTCCCTCTTTCTCTCTTCTCTCTGTCATTTGTCACAATAAATCGGACCAGTTTCAGTTCTGCTTTGCAAAGCCACCATCCACACCGCAAAAAGCTCTTTCCACACACACAAAGTCAATCTCACTTTTTTTCCTGCCTCTAGCGTAACCCTACCTACTGTTGTTTCTGTTTTACCACAACCGCAATTTTCATCTCCATAACTCTTTTTCTCCCGCTCTCTTTCTGTCATCTCTCCCTGAGGCCTATTTTGATTTCCCCTCGTCCTTTTTTTGGGGTTTGTCTGCCCGCAGATCTTTCTCTCTCTTTGTTAGGATTGCGTCTCTTTCTTTCGCTCTTTTCCTACGATCTCTCCGCGCTTCACTCTGTGCTGTAACTCTCTCTGGTGTTATTTTATGTCGGTTCTAACCACCGACCCAGTAAATCTGAGACCACTGTTGATTCACTGCTTGTTTGGTTGCTCTAGATGTTTTCATGACTCACATGGTGATCTCTATCTACATCTGTGTGTATCTTGTTTGCTGTGAACTCTTACCCTTTGCTAGCCTTTGCTAATAGCTTTGCGTTCACTGCAGCTCTAATGTGCATTGTGTATGTGCGTAACTTTATTGAGTTGTTATCGCAGTCTGCTCACAGTGAAAGTATGCAATATTATTATGTAAGCCCAAACAGAGTGGTCTCGTATTGCCGTCCCAACACACACTCACACTCACACACACCCACGCACATACACGTTCATACACAAAATTAGATATCAACATTGGATAAGTAGCTCCCAGCTGCTGACATTAAGCCGTTTTAATTTGGTGCCCTTTACCACTGTAATTAGCCCCCCATATGGAGGGGAGAGAGGGAGGAATGGAGAAGAGGGAGAGAGTCAGAGACACATAGACAGAGAGAGAGACATGGAGAAGGGAACACAACCCTTTCAACCTCTCACCACCATCTCCCTAATTAGTGACCACACACAGCTCCTGTCAGCCACCCATTTACTAACTCCATCTCCTCTCCACCCGTCTAATCCTATTTTGCTCTCAGTCTGTCGTCTCCTGTCCTGTTATTTTTCCCTTTCCTCATCCTCTTCATCATCTTCCTTCCAACTCTTATTTCTATCCATCATGGCCCACTCTGTCGCTACTGTAAAGGTCAGTGAACTAATACGAATAAATTACTTTATAATTAAACTCATTTTAAACATGTTACTGTAGTTATTATGCGATAAACTTCTCTAACTTGCTTTTGCTGGAACTTTTTCTTTTATCTGCTGAATTAAATGGGATTAAGGTCGCTTTCACAGCCCATCGTCGGTTTGGCTAGTCGGAATTTGCGTGAAATTTTGCATTTTGGTTGACTTCCAGCAATCAGGTTGGATTATGTTCTCACTGCAATCAAAACGCACCAGGGTTAAAACAGTGCATTCACAAGTGCCCAAACAAACCGCTCCAGGAGTTGAAGCACACCAGCATTGGAATAAATCGGACCAAATGTTGCCTTGTGAAAGCGTGCCGAAACAGAAACGTGCCGAAGTGTGTTAAGTCACTTGTGTGGGAAAAGTGAAGATGATAACACAGTCAGTCGTGTTTTAAACATATGATTCTAACAGTGATGGAAAAGTAACACCAAATCTTTATATCTCTATATTGCCAATAGGTCATCATGAACACCACTGAGTTACAGCAACCTGCCATGATGTCTTTCTCTCTCTCCCACACACACACACCTCAAACTCAGAAACAGAAGGTATTCGGTTTGGTTAACCACACGCACACACAGACACACACACACACACACACACACAGACACACACACACACACACTGTCATAGGCCCATGGGCTCATTGTAAAGCTGCTGACTGAGCAGGGCGAGGCGGAAACATAGAGACGAAAACTGTTCAATTATGGAAAGAGCTCTGGGTATAAATCTACCTCTGTCAGCCTAAATAATGACTACTGACACTGTATGTGAGTGTGTGTGTGAGTGTGTGTGTGTGTGTCTGTGTGTGTGCGTGTGTCTGAGGAAGAGAGAATGTCGTCCTTACTCAAATTATTGGTGACATGGTGCATGTGTGTGTCGGTAGGGGTTTCCTTTACTTAATGACTATGTGATTGATTGATTGACTGACTGACTGAATGGCAGACTGCGTGTTTGTGTGTGTGCGTGCATGTTTGTGTGTGTGTGTGTGTGTCTGTGTATCTGAAAAAATTTCTTCTTTATAACCCTAAAACCTCCACTGAGACGTAAGTGCTATTAGCTGTGTTGCTATAACCTGTCTGCTTTAGGTATCTAATCACTGTAAGTACAATTTCCTTTTAAAAATTTAATTTTCCATCCACCATGTTCTGCTGACTTACTGTTATAGCAACTTAAAACTCTTTTCAGCAGCACATATACACTCTATAGCCGTGTATACCTTCTAGAAACATTATTGCAACAAACGAATTTCATCCAAATTTGGGAAAGTCTACAACACAATACTATATGCAATGCAAAAAGTGTATACTAGAAAATTCATTCTTAGTGAAAAGAAACTTGGAAACTAGTAAGCGAAATTTGAGCCGTGGTACTACCAAAAACAAGGCTGTTGGATTTTAAAGTATGACATCAAATGCGATGTGATGGTGGAAAACATGAGTGTTTTTGGATGAAAATCATCCAGTGATATGGCAAATAAGACAACTGTACTTAAAAACCAAAAGTGCAGGTTTGATTTATACCTGGCTTAAAGTGCTGGACTAATTATGGCTCCCTCTTCTGTAGATGAGTGGGTGGGAAAATGAGTTCTTTACAGCAGGAAACTCTTTTGAGACTAAATGCCTAATTAGCCCATTGTGCAGCAAGCTACCAATAATTTCTGGTTTTTACGGAAAGTGCTGCACTGGACCACAAGTTTTAACGCATTGGCAGACGTGGGAAGGAGACTTTCTGTAACCCTGCAAAATGTATCGGTGATAAAAGACCAAGCATATGACTGTAGTTAAAAAGCCACCGATAATACAGTGGCTAAAAAAAGCAGAGCCATGCGCTACATAGTTGAGACACTAAAAAGCAAAGAAGCTCTTTATGTCAGGAAACTACAAACAGTGAATTGCTCATTAGTCCATTGTGCAACAAAGCACCACAAGGTATGTGACTGCAATTGTAGCCTTAAGTGTGAAGCTAAGTACGACAACAACCGAGATGATAAAAAGAAGCTGCTGGCAATGAATGGCTAACTACATCAGTGAGCAGTAGTCAGCTACAAAGGAAATGAGTTTAAGTGTGGCAAAAGCCATTAAGCTAAGTATGCCATTAACTGCTCTGAAGAAAAGAAAAGACAGCTTTCTCGTTCACCAAGCAGTAATATGTTAACAAAGGGATGGTTTCCAAGGCAAAATCAGTACTTTTCGGCCATGTAAAATTGCAGGTACGTAGATCGACAGACTTTATGTAAATTTCTATGTAAAAGCCACAAATGAAACACTTGAATGTGTTTCTCAGAATATCAAATCAAATCTATTGTATCAGGATAAACTTCAGATCATCTTGTTTTTAAAGGGGTTTCCAGAGCCCCTTAAACATCACTGAACATGTACGCCTATTTTATCCCTGTGGTTTCAAACAACACAGAAGCTAACCAACATCGGACGCTATGACGAACAGCTAACAATCCTGCCTACATTGAGGGATAGTAATCTGCAGGGGAGAAAAGCACCAAAAGCGAGTCGAGTCGAGCAGTGACCATGCAGTGGAAATTCGGCATATGACCCTACAGTTGATGGATAAATGGATGGTTGGATGGATAAATAGATAAGGAAAAAAAAGCAAACATATCTGGGAAATACTGCAAAGAGGTGCCGAGCCAAACCAAAATATTTGTATTGGAAAATCACAAGCATTTTTGCTCACAGACATATATAAACACACATGCACCCACAGTGAACCGATGCCCAATCCTGAGTGTTTCCATGTGTGACGTCTCAAGAATGACGCGAGGGAAGTGATACACTTAACTGTCCCCCTGAAGCGAACAGAGCAGGATTGTATACGGTTTAAAATAACACCAGAACTTCTGTGGTTGTGTCCTTGACTTTTAAGCACTTGACACTAGGACATCCACGTGCTTGGGAACTGTACAATGTACTTGCTCTCTGGGGGTTTGGCTCTGGAGTCATGACACATTTTCTGTTGTTGGAGAATTTTAGCTTTCAAAGAAGATAGCACTGGCAACAGGTTGGAAAGGCTGTGACAGGTGAGGGATAAAATGAAAGAAAGATGGATCTGTAGAAACAACGTGAGAATAAGCGAGAGCAAGAAGAAGAGAGGGAAACAAATCCATGAAGGTAATGAGGTCAGGGGAAAAGGGAAGGTGAAGACGTAAGAGAGATGGAGTGTGAATGTGAGTGTGGTGGTGGGTTGTTACCGAAGCCTTGGCAGGAGACGGGTGTGATTAAATTCTTCTGATGGGGAGGGAGTCAAAGGGGCGGAGACGGAGTGGGTACTGCAGAAGCCACAAACATGTGCACCCTCCACCTCCCTCTCTAACATTATTTTCCATTCGATCTAATGTGTTTATATGTGTCGGTATAAAAGAGCAGCCTTCATGAGTTGAAATAATGGAATCAGATGCAGGCAGATTGTTTTATGCTAAGTTCAATTGAAATAACTTTGGCTTGGACATTAATTAAAAATGAAACAAGAATTAATAATAATGATTTAATAATATGTCAACCCATTGCATTGAATCGTATGAGAACTACCTATTACCAGTACAAACTATTTGCTTGAGTATATATTGTATAATCTCATAAATAAAATGCCTCCCACTGTGGAAAAAGAAGTATTTGATATTTAAAAAAAAAAAAAATCAATCTGATTGTGGTCATTATTGGTAGATATGGTGTTTTTGTAATCACATTACTGTCATCTCTAAGACAAGGAGAGAGATGAGTGGGTGCAAGGAGTGAGTAAGGACACATCCCACCTATCACATGAAAATATCTGGAGCCACGGCTCACATGTGAAAGCGATCAGCAATGTTGGACAGGGAAAACACACACTCACTCACACACACACAC